>VXAD01010038.1:1988434-2029094 GCA_013399195.1 Dicrurus megarhynchus | reverse complement strand
CGCGGTGCCGGGGCGGTGTGCGGGGGGAACGGGCGGCTGCCGCGCCGCTCCCTGAGGGCACCGAGCTGCAGGTGCGGGACCGCAGCGTCTGAGCGCCCCCGGGCCCCTCCGCCGCGCTGCTGCGCTCAAAGGGGCCCCCGCCGAGCCCACCCGCGGGTGGCAGAGGCGGGAGTGGGGCCGGAGGGACCCGCGGCTGCCACTGGTCCTTCCTTCAGCACCAACTGCGTGGTCCCGAGAGCCGCGATGGCAGCGACGTACGCAAAAACTTTTCAGGAATACAACTAGCCTGTGCGGAATTCGTCTTTTGAAATAAATACTGAAACTAAGGGGAATGATTGCACGGAATTTCCGTGCTTCGAAGCAGAGCTTCAGAAGCAAGTAATTCATTAAATCAGCCCTGACGCTTTACCAACTGTAGAGATGTCAGGCGCGTACTTTTTATGGAAGCCATTTGGAGATTAGGTTGAGAGGAATAATGCATGTATAAATTGAGTTCCTGCTTTGTCACAGTTCCTCTAAAATCTCTTTTCCCTTTCAAATGCCGTGGATTAGCACCGTTCTCTGGCAGGGAAACAGTGGGGAGAAGCCCTCTGGCCAACAAAATAGGATATTTGCTTTCTTCAATAGCTTTTTGAATCGAATCTCATATATTTGATATCCTTCAGCACGTGAATGTCCAAGGTCTAAATCCCTGTCTGTCTCATGGGACAGGAACGAGCATGTATTCCTACACGAGGTGAGGCAGAGTATGATCCACACTCTTTACACTAAAAGAAGCTAGGAATGAAAAGTAAAATATAACTGTGAGTAAAGGGCCCCAAATAGTAGGTGTTTACAGTCTTTCAAGAAAATATCGTGTAAACCAGACATGAAGCCCGGCGGCTTCTTGCTGATTCCTAACTGGCGGGGTTATCCCAGTGCCCAGCAGGAGGATATCTATAAGCAGAATTAGTATTAAATAGCTCCCTGATTGGCTGCTTCTGCAAAGGAGCTAAACTGGGAAAGAAGGAGATTAAACTATTCCCTCACCTCCAGACACCTCTGAGATCATAGCTGGTGTATATTACCAGCTGTGCTCATGCTCATGCTGCCTGTCTCCCATTATTTGCTGGGGTAAAGACAGGCCCTCACTCCACTGCTGCTGTGTGTGTCTGCCCCAAATCAAATGCTTCTGAGCTGTCTTTACCTGCAGCATGACAGCGCTATAGGATTCACTTTTTACTCTTATTGCCTATCCCTTCCTTAAGTATTTGCATTCACAGAGTTTAAAGGCTCCATTAATTTAACTTCTTGTTTCCTTCTCAGTGAGTGTGGACAATGAACTGCTCAACAGAATGTTACCTCTTAGAATAGCACTTGTATTTTAAAAAAAACCCTTCATTTTTGCCTGAGATCCTGCAGCTGGTGGGGAGCATTTGAGATTTCTCATCTTGAACTCACCATAAAAGCCCAGAAAGACTCTTGGCTCTAGTAACTTCAAATAGCAGGAAAAAAGCTCCAAAATAATTCTAACTACATGGAAACAAAGGGGTTTTTTTTGAAGATTCATCTCATCTGTAAGAATTCAATAATCAAATATACTTGCTTTGTTTCTGTCTTATAAAATCAATCCAGAAGAATAAAGATTTACTTTATTACCAGACTGTTTTTTAAAAAGTTATATGAAATTTGTTAGCAAAGAGGCAGGGACCAGTAACTGAATAGGAAAAAAACCCAAAACCAACAAAAAAAACAACCTTGAAAAACCTTAATGCTAACTAGAGGGAAACCACAGTTATACAGGAAAAAAAGTTTGACTCTGAAAAGTCATTCTTTTTTCTATGTTCAGAGTTTACCTTATCAGCTTATTAATAGAGGAGAAATGAATCCGTTTTCTCCCACAGCTGTAGTGGTTCTGCAGGGACCTTGGAGATGAAAACTGTTTTCTCTCACCTCAGCCTGTCACTTTCATCTCTTCTCTCAAAGAACGGTGCTACACTGCTTGAGCTTTCAAAGCAAGGTGTCAGGCTGGAACAGGGCAGACGTGGTGTTTCCCCTTGAATTTTTCACTTTTACAGCTGATATTGAGACTGCATTTCAAATTCAACCTGCATGCAGCTTGACAATAAGCTGGTGCAGCTAATTGGGCATAAAGTGTTACATGACTCCTCAAGATGCTGATGCAGCCATTTTTGTGGTCACATAGAGGCTCCCACCAAGGCTGCTCTGCTTGGGCACGGTCATAGATGTAAAGCAGATGATGATGTCTGGTCTCTTCGTTCTTTCAGGGACACAGCTTGTACGTGACAAACAGGGCTTCTTGTCACTTGTGCTTCAGCGTGTAAATCAAATTAAAAGAATGCGAGAGAAGGCCATAGAGTAAGTCTGCAAATTCTTTCAAATTATCAAAAAAACCCCTGTTTTCACGGCATTTGTAAGAGGACAGCCTCAACCTTTCATCTGGAAAAGAAACCACTTAATATAATTGAAGTTAAATGCTAGTATTCATAAACTTCATATCAAAAGCAAAGAAATAAACATTATCATCTCAAAGCAAATACCCCAGAATTATTAGTCATTATCATCATCTGTGTCTCATCAAAATCTATTGCTGGGAATTACCAAGGCAGGAAATTAAAATACCCAGAGCAGATACCACCTGGCCCTATGCAGACAAAGCTTCCCTTGAAGAAACCAATTTTTGGAATGACTATAGCATGGGACGCCCCCAGTTTGCCTCATTAAGGTTTGTAAGCCATTCCATTTATAAAACATTCTGAAATTGAGATTTAATGAGATTTATGTGCAATAGTAAAGACAACAGTAAGATACATAGTAAGACTCAGCGAGTTTTATATGTCCTTCTCACACTCAATAATTCATAAGGAAAAAATTCATAGCACACTGAAAACTGTATTCTTACAAGATTCTTACAAAAAGCACTGGTTCCCAAAAGAAAATAAAATATGTTTAGTTTTGGTTGTTTACATTATTTAGGTGTCTAACATTTCAAAATAACAAGAAGCCTGATTTATTTTGGTTTTTTTTACCCATCTGACATCTATGCACTCACTTTGGAAATTCAGAGTGTATTTCTCTCCTCCATCAGTTGATCTTCCTGCAGTTGTAACAATACCACAGTGTTAAATGTGAGAGCCAGCTCACTTACTCCCTCTCTCTGATTAGCAGCTTGCAAAAACTCTGAGATGCACAGAAGGTGTTCCTGTGGACACTGGCCCTCTCTTTCACGGCACTTCCACCAGCACCACTGAAGGAAGCATTCAGAGCACAAGGAAACCTCTCTTAAGCAGCCTCCTGTCTTCACAGATGAGAGAGGAGCTGAAGCCCCCAAAAGGCCAGGAGTGGGTTTGGTGGCATGACCTAAGTCAGCATCATCCCAGTGCTAACCTGGTCCATGCCAAAGGCCATAACAGGTGGTCCATGGAGGAAATGTGGGCACCGAGGGAAACAAGGTGCTAAAAGAGATGAGATATTGCTTTTTACCAACAGAATCTTTTGGATTTTTGGGGAGAGACTTTCAGCACTACTGCTTCCAAGCCTTTGCACTGGTCCTCAAAACAGACTGCTTGCATCTTGAAAAACTGTCTGCCTGAAGTTAATCTCAAGACAGTACATAGGCATGGATGTAAGCACACTGGTTTCTGGGGTTGCTGAGTTCTTGGCAGGGCTAGCGGACTAATAAATCCAACCTGTTTATTATGCCAAATAATAATAATGTATTTTTGTTTGGGGTGATTTGCTAGGGCTGTAGCAGGACTGTAAGCAGGCTAGCTGCTGTGAGGCATCAGAGTGCAATTAACCTAGTCAAAAAACATCAGGTGGTGTACTGTTAGCTAGGTATGTGTGAAGAAGACATTCAAGGCAAAGAATTAAGTTGAAAAATGTTTATGTTCCCTCTCAATTACAAAGAGCCAAAGAGAGACAGAGTTGTTTTCATATTTACCCAATTTGGGGTGGATGTGTTGGGGAGAGCATTTACAAAGCAACAGATTCAGCAGCACTTGCTAAGACTGCTCCACTTTGAAAGTCCTTTGGAAGAAGAAAGGTTGGAGTCTCAGTTTTCCTAAGCTCTGGCCAAGACTTGATGTGAAATCCTGCTGATCTGAATAGTAACAGCTGCTAAGGAGCTATGAGTGGAAGTTGCAATATGTTTCCTAGAAACCAAAGACTTGAGCTGAATGATGAGAGCAGAGGCAGAGACTAAGAAATACTAGCAATAATCTTGCTAAATGTTAGTGTTTTCTCAGTTGCTAGTATTTTCCAGCACTTGCTCAGTCAGATTAAATGCCGTTTAAAGCGTCTGTAGTACCATCTTACTGGGATCTCTGTACAGTTAATACAATAAAGGGACATAAGGGTATAAATGTGATCCTAGTTCATTTAATTTCATTTACTAGCTATGACTGAAAATAATGGATGTTCTGCTTTCAGTATGAACCTGTATTTTGTTTGCACTGAAATCTAAAGCATAGGCCTTTCCAGAAAAGGAATACTTCCTCAAGGCACAGTCCTGGATCTAGCTAATCTTGGCTTAGTTTGTAGTCAAAGCCTGCAAGCCCTGTCAGTCCTCAGCTCCCTGAGGACTGCAGTGGTTAGTAGCAGGTAGAGTAAGGTAAACAGTCTCAAGGTAAACTCTGATAGTTCTGAGCAGGTAGGGCAGTTCCCTCATAGCAAGGGGCACCTGGAAGGTGGGCACCTACCACCTTAGCACTGGCTGGTGAGGCTCAGCTTCACTGCAGAAGTATGGAAGCTACGTAAATCTTTTTGGCTTATTTCCTCAAGACTGTAAAGAACAACTGATGTAGCATTAACAAGGCACACCAAATATGCTAAGAGTCTGTGGTTTGATGTGCGTGGTTTGATATTTTTGAATGTGGTAGGTAGAAGTGGAGGAGCCTGTGCAAGTGAAGAGGGGGAGAGATGGAGAGTGTTCTATTTCCCACAGAGCTGCTCTTTGCAAATACATGCTGCTGTGGACTATGCTGTAGATCTATGCTGAAGATCCTTGAGCATCATCTGAGTGGAACTTCTGTTTTCATATTTCTCTCAATTTCTGTTTTAGGGAATTACTTGGGAGAAAACTTACAAATTTGTAATTGTCCAGATGTTGATTTATTGATGAAAAACAGAAATTTCCATAAAATCTTTGTCTGGAAGACAAAGCCTTCATCTGGAAGATGGGAGTCTTCCATCTCTGAAGAGCAGATTATAAAAGTTGCCTCTTCAAAACAATTCTTTTTCCTTTTTACTTTGCATATTATTTCTTAAAATGCTACAAAACCACATAATAATGGGGAAACAGTCATGGCTTGAAATGTCAATGGATTTCTTTTTCTCGGTGGAAGGCTAACAAAGATTGAGAGAAGGAGAGAAAAATGTTTCTCAAATTGTAAGTTTAATTTTATTTTTTCTGTATTTTGATATCTTTTACCAAAATAACACAATACTAGACATTAATACATGTATTAAAATTATTAGGGAAAATAATCCCATATATATTCCATTGCTGGATTATAATTATGAGGTCATCAGGGCTGGGATCAACTGGATTAGTGTACATGAGAATTTATTTGTGAACTGTTACCTTGTTTTTGCACCCTACTGAAGCAGAAGACTCCCCACATATATGTGTGAAAATGTGTCCCTCAGTTGGTTATCTAGAATAAATAAATTATGTTATTTTTATACCAAAATTTTTTGTTCCTCCCTAAAGGAATTCTTTCTACATACAGGGGATAAACCATGCATCTGCTTCACATTTTCCTAAAATTATTCCCCTTCCTTCATTGTGAAATTATGCACCCAAAAATAGGCTGGTTTGATGCTGGTATGAGTAAGCCTGCTGATGCCATTCCATATGGAGGAAGCGTGTAGCATGTCTACCCTTGCACTTGCGATCACTTCACTCCTCTTCTACAGCTTTCCCGTATGACTGAGAGAGTTTGAGCCTTTCCATCCCTGAGGTTTTGGTCCTGAATAACAATAATGGTACTCCTCTCTACTCCTGGGAAGTCTGGGACCTGAGGACATTGCCATTTGATAGAGTTTCTGGTGGTGTTTGGAAGTACCCCAGATACTTGTCCATCTATCCTTACTATTGCCCTGCATCAGGAAATTGTAAAGAAGTCAGTGATAAATGCATCCTAATTTTAATCTTTCAGACAAACCCTAGAGAAAGCCTTAATATGTGACCCAGTTTCTATTTCTGAAATATTATGGTTTTAATCCTCTTTCTGTTTCAGTTTTGTCTAATTCAAACTGGGGGTTGGACACTGCTATCTAATGCAATCCAGTACTGGAAAAACATTGATATAAAAGCAGAAACAGAAATATTTTCAAAAAGTAAAGAAATTAAAGGGGAAATCTAGAATTTGCTGCCATAATTTATTATATATGCCACCTCATTTTATTATCCACTCTTCTGGGAGAATTTGGAGTGCTTTAGACTTTAGCTTGCCTTGAGTGACATGTTTCAGCAAAATATCTCACCTCATGCTGAGAAGGTGAATGTCATAACCATTTTATAGGTGCTGAAATTGAATTGCAGACTACTCAAATGCAGCAGAGCATTGTATAATATAACATCAAACATACAGATATCTTATTTTGGTATTGCTCAAATGCTTTAAATGACTCATGGTTCAAATGGCTTATCCATATACCTCTATAATTAGGCAAATGGGGAATAGGGGACCATTACTAACTGGGACCATTAGAGAAATCCATCCGAGTACAGGTGGTGTAGCTCCATCAAGGGCTATGAATGGTCACCTTGGAACTATTTCTCTTTGTAGAACATAATGAATGCTGGCCAGAAAATCATATGTAGCACTTTAGGACAAAGAGTTATTATAATCAGTGCATTGGATTTTACTCCACCTGTTTCTTCTACACTCTTGAAGATAAACCAGGATACTGAGATACAAAGTGGTCTCCAGCAAGGCCATGTGGATACAAATCCAACCCGTCGCATTATAGGATATCAGAGACTGTATGCTTCTTCATACAGTATCAAAATAATAACACCCTATATCTGGAAATGTGATTCCTTGTATGTGCAATGAGTCATGCTAAGAGGATTTCTTGTTTTTCCTCTCCCACCTCTTCCTGAAATAATTGGTCTCTCTGGTGTTAACTGGCGTTTCACCAGACTATGCAAACATGTGAATAACCAGAGGCTTTTATTGAAAGACAAATATACTTACATATCCTGGAAAAAGCTTTGTGCATGTATTTAAGTGATTTAACAAATTAGTGCCCTGATAAGATATGTGTGGTTTGAAAACATTTTAGAAACTCACAGAATAACAGTGGGGCTATTATTGTTTCCCTATTGTGTGCATTATCTATTAGGTTTCCTTGTCTCTAATAGGATCAAACTCATTTTCATCTTTGCAGAAATGCAATGTTCTTCAATGAGATTATTTAATATTATCCTGGAATCATTAAAATTGCCATGCTGCCAGGTTAAAATAAACAGATGCTTATCTCACCCAATGGTTCCCTTGTTTCTTGGTGTTTGCATAATGTGATTTTCACAAATCACAAACATCATGGGACTCATCCCAGGAGATGTTCAAGCGAAAGTAGATTATCTGTAAAACATTTCCCTTTAGGAATCATACCTCCCATGTGATCATCATTTAAGCAATTTTAAATATCCTACTCACTCTGTTTCATCCCTTTTTATCAGAATTCTTCCACTTGAAAATATTTTTCCATTAATTTGCTGCAGAAGGAGTTAGTGGGGTAAGTCAGTAGACAACTCTGACTGCACTGCTGTGGTAAATTCTCTGCAGTTCCATTGGTTTCAGTTCTGTTACTGCCCATACCCCTCTGTGTGGATATAGAATATGGAACCGAAGAGCTGTCCCTGCTCAGAGCATGTTATGCCATAGAGGGCAGGTTTGGAGGGCCCTTCTGACCCCCTTTACGGTGCTAGTTAACAAATAGTGCCAAATGGAGAGGGCAATGTCTCCTTCCTGCACTGTTCTCATCGCTTGCATTTTCTTCGCAACTCTTTGTGAACTCTGTTACTGCTTCAGTAAAGGACACAGATGTTTCTGTGTGGCTGTATTTTCTTTGGAAACATCCTATGGGTCCAGTGTAATTTCCTTTTGATTTTTTCTCGCATGTCCAGCAACAAGTATGTTTTTTAACTTCCTCTGTAAGAAGGATAGCATCAAGGGATGACATTTCCATAGTCAAGCTGCTTCAGAAGCAGCAATTAACAATCAGAAGCCACTGAGATAGGTGAATATTGTTATCTCAGCTTTTCAGTTGGTGAAAGTGAAATAAGGAGGTCAAGGTCAACATTTTCCAATTTAAAATTTATGGCTGGATTTTGATGGCTAAATTAATGACATCAATTGCAAACTTTTGAAGCCTACAAAAATCAAAAGGACTGCACATTTTCAAGAATCATGGAAATCTGAACATTTATTTATATGCCACGAGTGCTGTAACCAAGTTAAACGTTCTTGCTTTAATTATCAGGGCAATGTTAAGTCATGGCCAAAGATACCTAGGTTATAGAGTTTTGTCTTGTGTTCAGCAGTAGATAACTGCATTTGCATTTGTCCCCTCTGTTTATTTGCACTCACACAGTATCAAAACCTTAGCAGGAAATTTTCCTTAAATATCATGGTGGCTCTTAAGTTGTATTTATATTTCTTTGGTTCGCTTCACTACAGACCATCTCATATTCATGAAGGAAATTGCACACTAAGTGACGGAAAAATTATCATCTACTCTGTGGGTGGTTGTGGAAGAGATGAAAATAGGCACTTTCCTGATGAAAAGAGGAAAGAAAGAGCATCTTGCTTTCCCAGAGGACAGTAGTAGGGAAGGGACAGGGCCAGATGAGGCAGCTCCCTAGAAGAGGGTTTGTGCTCCATTCCTCTCCACATCCATGCAGTGCTGTTTGAAAGGGACTCCAGGTAGGGTGGAAGTGCTGATGCAGACCATGGGCTGGACGTTGTGCTTTCCTCACTTATGGGTAGTTTGTTAAAGAAGTGCTGACCAGCTGGCCCCCCAATTGCATCAATGCACCGATTGTTTTTCTCATTGATTTAGACTCTTAAAGTTGAGTAGGGGGAAGCTAACTGCAAAACTTGAATGTTTTGGACTGATTGGCCCTCTTGGTTCTCTCCCTCACATTAAGGCACATGGCAAAGGAGAAGTTTTTCCATATTCAGCACACATGGCACAGAAAATACAGATATGCTAACTTAGTAATCAGCAGTGGAAGAAGACAGGTGTTTCCTTTAACTTAGCACGTGATCAGACTCCCTCTCATGCTGTGTATTTCTTCTCCTGGCAGAGGGATGGAGGAGTCAAGTCAGGTATCTCCTTCCTCATTACTGCCTGGAGGTGGCATGTCCTGCCTTGAGGCACTGGTCATCCTGATCATGTACTGCCCCACATGTAGCCAATTGATGAGGGGAAGCACAAGCTGGGGTCTGCTGCTGAGGCAGATGATAACTCTCACATCAGAATTCTGGAGACAGTATTTTGGCAGCCTGGGAAAGGTACATGCTTTGCCTTAATTATGAAAACAGTTAGTTATATTGCTCGTGAAAGTTTCATTACACCAGTTAGCATATTAGCATTACAAGCAACATAATGAAGCATAATTGGTACAAGGGTTCAGCGTGAACTAATTGATCTGGAAAAAAATGCCTTTTCAGAATACAAACAAGAAAAATAAACCTTGATGTTTCCTAGAAATTTCCAGGAGGGATTTCATTTACAAAATAGCAAGATAGAATTGAGAACTTGCTAGCGAGCTGATTTAATTTTTTTGTTGATTGATTTATAAAAATAGCATCTTGCTTATCACCCAGCAAGGAGATTTACCAGCAGGGACCTCTATATTGAGCTGTGTTTGATTGGAAACAGTGGAAAATGTTGGTTTTGGAATAAGAGGATACGTCATGTTTAAAAAAGATAAATTGCTGCTAATTTTTGTTGTAAAGGTTTGTACATTCAAATAAAGGTACTGAGAGAGGGAAAAACATTCTAGTTACAAAAAATCTGTCAGCACAGCTATAAGATCTTGCTGATTCCTGTGCTGTACAGTGTGCTAACTGCAATAGTTAAGTTTTTACCAATCAAAAATAGTGACATGGCATTCAACTTAAACCCCCTTCTGTTGCACCTCTCTTTTGTTCTTAGCTAAAATAAAAATACCTTTTCCAACACTGAAAAAAAATTGAGATCTAACATTTAGTTTTACAAATTATCTTTTTGCTTACCTATATCAAACCTACCTCTGGAACTGTGATAGCTATAAACTCTTCCTTGTGTCAGAGCCAAAAACAGCTCCTGTGCTTCTGTAAAAAAAATCAGGGTTTACAATTATAGTTGTGAAAGTTAATGAAATGCCCTTTAAAGAGCTGAGAAATATTGTCATTTAAATAGGCCTTGCTACTAGCAATTTTGGTGAGATTCAATTGTTTTTATGTGTGAAAGCACCAACATTTTTCTGGGGAGACAATCCTTTGCTGATGCCCTTGGGACAACCTCTGTGGCAAGAGGCAAAAGTGTAAAATGAGCAGTCTTGGATAACAGGTATACCTTGGATCAAATGCATGTCTTCAGCAGGTGTCAGTGGTTTTATACCACACAAGGTAGTTGTAAATATTTGAATAGCAGACGACTGACACTTGTAAAGTGAGCAGAGTGAGTGAGCTTTCCAGGTGATTGCACAGCTGGGAGGTTGAGGAGTGAGGCCAGCAGCGTCCCTCTGGGGATGGGGAGGAAGGCTAGGGGCTGGCTTGGGTGAGAGGCACGGAGAGGAGCAGAACACGTGCACCAGAGGGGAGAGCCACATCACCTGGCTGCTCTGTGACCATCCTTCTTCCCTCCTGGGGGGACAGCAGCGGGTGTTTCCTGGAATTCAGTGTTCCTTCTAGTGACATCCTCCCTGCTCTTCAGCCCATTTTATTTACCTCTGTCTAGTAAATCCCTTGTCAGGTAAGACAAATGTATTAATAACACTTTAAACCACTTCAGCACTGCAAGAAACACAGAGCTGAGGGCTGTGACAGTCAAGTCCAACACACATAATTCGCCCATTTGAACATTTTGCAGTGAGTCATTTTTGGGTGTGCACGCCAAGTGCACTGGCACCAGTGCTGCAAGAGGCGGTGTTTCCTTCCTGCGTGGTGGTGTCAGCTCAGCACAGATGCTGCAAATCCCCAGCAGTGAAGCACCAGGTTTCGTGCAACAGGTGGGTTTGCTTCTTTCAGGGCTGAGTAAGGAGACGTCCCCTGCCCAGAACCACAGCTCAAAAGTACACCAGGCAGTGACTGCCAGCAGGGTATGAGAGAAAAGGAATTTGAACTTTTCATTAACTCAATAGCTACATGCTGTCTAAATTACATTTAGATATTACATCAGCATTTGAGCTAATTACAAATGTGGAGCAGGGGCACATTTCTCTGGTGATGCTCCTCTGGTCTGGTTGGGAAGTGAGGCACGGTGTGAGCAAAGGCTCCTCATTCCTCTGGAGAGGATTGCCTTCTGCACGTCAGTGCCAACAATGTGCCCAGGCTAGAGACTACGAAATAAGGATTACCTCCCAGGTCCACATAGCCACAGCAGCTGCTGACACAACTGGAGGGCTACAGGTGGAAGTTCTAGCAAAGACTGATGCTGAAAGACACATTAATGGACTTGGAAGTGCTTTGAGATCCACTGGGAGTAACTTTTGAGAACAAGATATATACTGGTGGGAATAACAAGAATAGGCCATGATCCTGAGTAACCAACTGTCTTGGTTGTCTCATGATGTTCCCATTTCTGCTGAAAGTCAGAGCTCCTGAAATCATCTGCTTAGCTGTAAATGCCACTTCTAAACTAGAAAGATGAGTAAAAGTAATGCTAATTCTGTTACTTTGCACACCTGATGATTTTGAAGATAATCTGGTGATTTATGTTGCTGAGTACAGGATCTTCGATAGTTTGAGTGTGGCAGTCCTTGAAATCTGTAAATCCACTGTCATGCATTTTCTACCAAACGCTGCACAAATTGGGAGCAGTCCCCAAACTGATCACCTGTCTGAGCTAATTCTTCTGAAATCTGGGATACAGATCCCACTTTCCCAATGCTTGCTGATGGTTACAGTGCAATAATATCTCAATGGCTTCGCAAGCTAGCAAATAATTAGTAAAAACTCTGTGTAATATGAAATTTTGCAGTTAGGGATCAGTGTTTTGGAACCTCACTGATACGTGAGGAACATCTGAAGTACACACCTAACATGGGAGGAAAATGTTAGTAGTACAACAGGGGCTCCCTCATTTTATTGCACTATTATTCTGATACATAGTCAAAATCATCTTCCAGAAATCATAGGCAATCCAGTCCATAACCCAACAAGTTCTTAGCTACTCTTCTGCATGTACTTTTAATTTTTGTTCCTGTATTGGAAGCTTTTCATGTGTGGCTCAAGGACATAATAAACTGATTTCATATAAGAAGCCTCTCATTAGTAGAGAACCATTCATTAGCTGTAGATCTGTGCTGGACTTTAAGAGAGAAGCTTCTGCAGTTTGTGATCAATATCCATCTTTCCATGACAAAGGTTCAGCCACTTGGGGCCTGATGTAATTAAGTCAGCTTAACATTTTCCCATTAAATGGAGCCTGTTCTGTTACTTAAAGTTAGGAAAAATTCCTTAGATTTTAGGAAGGGTGCTTCTAAGACTTCGGGTTTTTGGTTTTTTAATTCATATTTCTACATTGAAGAAGGGAAAAAACCAGAACTATTGTGCTGTTGTGGCATGTTAAAAAAACTGGTGTCATCTCTGAATGTGGTCATTCTGTAAATATTATGATGAATTCTTTTTTTCCAGCAGTGTCATCTTTCAGCCCTTTGAACCAAGCTGACTAGTGATCACCAGCTGTGTGTTTCTGCTTTTCAGAGCGCCTTGATTTCTAATTTTCAAAGTCCCTGATCCTTTTTTCAAAAATGCTGATCATTCACTACTGCAGCTGAAACATACCAATGTTGGACAGAGCGAGCACCTGTGAAATTCTTAAGAGAAAGGTGAAGGTAAATAGGCACATGTACTAGGTATCTAAACACATTAAAATTGTTTGCCTGCTATGAAGTGGCAAAATCCAGGTCCCAAGCACCTCCTGTGGTGTGCTCTAAATTAGTAGACACTCACAACTCCGTGTTTCATCTCCTTGGAAAAAGCTTTTTTAGTGTGCAAAAAAAATTATTTCACAGTGTAGCATTCTCTTTTAAAAGTCAGATTTCACTTCTCTTACTNAGCCAGGAAATAAGAAAGTTGAGTAGAGATGAGTAGTAAAGTAGTTTCTGGACTATCTTATAAAAATCAGAATTTCTTCCTGAATTTAAAGGCAATTTCTTGCCTTTAGTTTTAGCAAACTCCAGTTTTTAACAGCCCCACACCCCCCCACCCCCCTTCAAAAGTGTCACTCAAAACATTTTTTCATCATGATTCCTCATGTGCTTGGCATTCTGCTGTGGTCCCTGATGAGGCAGTGACACGCTATAGCTCTTCCTACCTGAGCTGTGTGCAGCAGAGAGGGGGCACCGCTGGGGCTCAGCTGCTGTGGGACAGGCTAAGTAGGCTCTTGCCCTCTGTGCAAAGCAGCTTCTTGGGAAGGAGGCGATGCGGGCGCCACGCCTGTCACTCTGTTACACAAGAATTCGTGAGACATCTGTAGTTTACATAATGGTACCCAGCGTCCAGGCAGCATTTCTCATCAGTAGATAATAAAAGGCTCTTTGGAAAAAAAAAAAATAGGTCAGTGTCATCATCCTCGATTTACATATTCTAAGTCTGACTTGGAGGAAAAGGCATTTTTCTCCTGGTCAGAGCAATGGTAAAAGACAAGACAGTCGTGCAAAGATTTAAAACACTTGAGCAATGTGCCTGAGTGAATAAGGCTTACCTATTTAGTACTTAAGTCCTGTGGCTGAATCCAAAACATGCCTAAATTATCCTTGTATAACTTTGCAGTCATAAAATTAAATACTGCTAATTACCTTCCTGTCTCTGATGTGTTATATTTCGGGCTGCAGAACAAGCAGTGCCTATAGCTTGATTTGCTTAACACTTCATACTAAGACCTTGTCTTTAGATGCATGTAGTCTGTCTGTGTGTGCACAGCTGTGCAGGTTAGGATTTTCAAAGCTGTCTGAACAGCTTTATCTTTAAAGACAGCTGATCTTGAAAAATCTTTCAAATAAGTGCTTCTGTAAAACAATTCAGCACAAATTGAAGTTTGGGGGATAATATTTTTAGGCACATCATGGGGGATTTTCAGTCTCACCCTGACGCTGGATGCAGGCTTTAAAGTTGCCACTGTTATTTCTGTGCCTACAATCCTTGCATACCCCATTCCTACAAGCCCTCTGCTTTGATTCTGCCCCTGTCAAATGAAACAACAGCATCTTCTTTATGCAGTTCTTCCCATATTTTGCCTTTTTGACCTGCAAACTCTTGAGATCTGAGCTCCTGTCTTAAATATACTGTCTGGTTTGTCTGAACCCAAATGTTATTTAAGAAACTTGCTGTAGCTTCACTGCAAGAAATTTATAACTAATATAGTATTATTATAGGCTCTTTGATCAGCATTTCACAACAAAATAAAAGGAAAATACATTTAGGAAGAGGAGTGTATATTGTAGGAATGATCATTTGTTTGACCTTAATCTGTCATTGGCAAAGCTTCCAGACTGCACTGTATTAGCAGATGGATAATGGGCTCCAGCTGAAATTACTTGCACAGTTAAGTAGTTTATTTTCTCATTTTCCTACAGTGAGAGTCTCTAAGAACAGGGTTGTCATATAAACACTCACGTCCATTCCTGCATAAACACGTTGGGCTCATTGTTCAGACTGTTTCAGTGAGAAGCTGAGGTGTTGCCATCTCTTCTCCAGTGCTTTGTTCGAGGAACAAAAGCTGGAGCCAGGTCGTCACTGTTGCTTCCCTTGGGGAGAGTGGGGAGCCTGGCACAAAAGTGCAGCACCTCATTTGGGACAGATTCCAAAGGACATGGGGAGGGAGGTTTTTCACAGACCTCACAGGATTTCGGATCATCTTCAGGGTTTTAATCTTAGAATAGCTTGCAAAGCTTCTCTGTATTGAGCTTTTCAGTGATGTCTTTCTGCTCTGTAGAGAGAAAGTAATTAAAAGAGAGAATATACCATAGCAGTAAACAAAATTAGAAAATCACAAAATTCAGAGGAAATAGGATTCAGGGGATAAATCCAGAGAAAACAATAGAATGAACCCTCATTTTGCATGCATACAATCTCATTGCCTATAACTTTTGTTAACAGGTCAGGGAGAGCTCTTGCAAAGATTTTTATTAAAGTGTAAGCAACATGAAATACAAAAATTATCAATGCTACTAATTACACATCTTCTGATGACTTTGACATCTCTAGAAAGGAATTCCTCACATCATAACTGGATAAGATTTGCATAGTTTTTGTCAAGATGACTACTCCCCTAAATGATTCAAATATTATTAGAGCAGAATTAAGTGATGTGCAATTCACGCCTGCGAACCAAAAATAGTCGCTCATTTGAATACAAAGATGTAGAGGGTTATTGATTATAAATTAAAACATTATAAGCAAATTGTGCACAAGAAAGGGGTGAATCCAAGGGTTTTGTTCAGGAATAATGCATTTATTTATTCAGGAATGATACAAAGAAATTTGCATCTGATGAATACAGATGCTTAGTAGTTACAGAAATATTATTGTTTTCGTGTGGTAGGAAATTGTCATTCGAAGCTGGCTTCTTTCCTTAGCATATAAACCTGACAGAACTGTTCCCAATGACACAGGGTAATTTTAATGAAACTTAATTGAAAGAAATTGAAAGGCAGGTTGGATTTGGTACTCCCATCTCAATTATATTAATTCTGCTTATATTAACCAGAGACAAAAGAAATTCATTTAACTATGCTTTATTCCTAACAGAATCATGGGTAAATGACAGTCAAAGAAAATTGAAAAAGAAAAGAAGAGCAGATCCCCTGCTCAGACTTGTAGAAGCTGAACAGAAATGGTTTGGTTTTTTTTTTTTTAATAAGGAAAATCTGTAGCAACCAGTGAAATAGCCATAGATTTTGCAGGTCAGATGGGGGTTTAATGAAGTCTAGCAAGTCCCTGGTGTGGTTAACTGCAGGAGCAGTATGGCCAGGTATCCAGTGGTCAATTTAGAGGCACGTAAAAAAATCTGGAAGAACTGAGTCTTGTGGATGTAGAGCAGGAACAAGTAAGCTATGGCATGAAGTCACAAAGAAATACAATGAATGTTGAATAAAAACCATATTGGATCAGGAGTCACAGGTATTTCAAAAAGAGACACGATGCTTTGATCAGTGGTACCCCTAAAAGAGTTGCTACCCCTCATGGCAAAACCTGCAAACATAGAAGCCTGGAGTCTTGCTTGGCCAGTGGCTTGCCCACACCTTTGCCACCCAATTAATCCAGGCCTGAAACAGTGTGGTGCTGTGCATGACCTAGTGAAACCTGTTAGACTGGGATACAGGGCTAGAGCAAGAATTTAAAGACTTGGGAATTTGCTTTGAGGTTCAATTTTCTCTGCTTGCAAAGATGCATGTTTTAGTGAGGGCAGGGCATCTGCGACTTCTCTGCTATTGCCATGCAGTGCACACAAATCAGCTCCAACGACAGGTGTGAAAAATCCTTCCAGATTGCTTGTGGCTACACATGATTGATAATAGAGCAGAGGCAGATGGGATATTTTTAATTTAACTTAGGGAAGCAAACAGCATAGGTTATGTCAGCACTAAAAATTACACACTGTGATAGGAGCAGCCCTAAATGTTGGTGAGCTCCCTAAATCCATGTTGCATGAAGCTTAGGATGACATATAGACACAAGGCTCACAGCATTCCTGTATGCTTCTGACACAGCTGCTGGTACGGAGGTGGGATGCTCTCTGTCCACGTTAGAAAACATCAGGGGCATGAGGATCTTACATGTACATCTGAGACAGTTGTGTGGGCTCCAGCTCCAGCCAGTGGAGTCTTGAAAGGGGAGTCACTGGAGACAGTGTGACTGCTTTCCACTGACAGCATTGGATGGATCCTACACCTGGCCCAGATAGAGGTACTGCAGTGTGGACACTCAAAATTCAGGAATAAAAGCCCTACCCAGCATGTTAGCAGTTAGCCTGAATATTACAGCTCTGCCAAGGCTGCAGATCTCATTGGCACAGAAGAGGGATAGTTACATATTTCTTGTATAATTGGACACTGTCTTATTTGAACACTGCTGTTGGTCTGAGCTGCTCAGGATTCATTAAAGGGTAGAGAGAAAAGGTGCTAAAGATTATGCATGTGAGCTGTGAGTGAATAAGGGATTGGCGAAACTAAGATATTGCCTGTAAAGGCATATGGAATTTAATTTTTTTTTAAAAGGTAATTTTTTTATCTTCTAGCAACCTTGGAGTGTGACATCTGTTGGTCCAGTGTAGATATATTCGTAGTTCAGGCACTGAATCAGGTGTGAAATCATGAAATTATTTTTGTTTGTTTTAAGCTAACGTGTGTGAATGACAAAATTACTTGCAAAATTACTATACAAATCTGCAGTTTTGTTGGACTTAATATTTACGGGAAACATTTTCTCTAGTTCTGAAGAGTCCCCAGACTTCGCATAAATCAGCAAGCACTGGCATTTTCTTAATGTCACTAATGACATTTTGGCCAAGAGGGTCTCAGCTGAATTTGCTTACTACAGAATTACACATGGTGTGTCCTGAGGGGAATTACTGCATCACTGTGTTTGTTTACATTACTCTTTAGGCTGTCATCCCCAGCAAGTGTAATTAGGTGCCCAGTGAAACAAGATCTTTCATTACCATCTTTCCTAATGCTTAATGTAGGAATAATTCTCTGGGATGTTTGTTATATACAGAGTAAACAAAATATTTTCTTCTCAATGGGGCGAATAAAGTTACCACTGTCAAATGCTGAATGACAAAAGACAGAGTTTACCCAAAGGCACTGTTTTGGGGGGATAACTGAGGGAAACCGACATTGATCTGATGCAATGTTGCTGAGGTTATTATACGGCAAATTTAGCAAAGAACATATTATTCCAGGCTCTTCCAGAATTATATCCACCAAGGGGCCAGTTAAGAAAGTAAAAATCTCTTTCCAGGAGAAAGAAGACCACACTGAGTATTTGATAACAACTGTGTTGTTACTCAAGTGATGGTGATGGATTAAGCCAAGGTTAATGTAACATAGCTGAACCCACAGCTACTGATGCAAACAGGAGGGAGGTCTGGTGGCAAGGCTACCCACTTTACTGCTCTCTGGAGAACAAGCAGAGTGTGCTTACTCTAAGAGTTGTATGTCTTAATCACAGCATCCAGCTGGGTTGATGGCTCTTGGTGTCAGTATTCAGTGCTTTGGGAATAGGAAGAGAGTAAAAAGTGCTCACACAGAGTCAGAGAGGTTTTAACAAAATACCTAAATCACTTATGAATCAGATTTGCATTATGACTTGTGGGAGTAAACGGCTTCAGGAGTGTTGTGGGCCTACAGCCAGAGTATCCGGCCTCCTACCAGCAAGGCAGTTCAGCCACAACTCTGAATGTGAGCAGCATTTTAGGAGTGCCATGGTTTTAAATATTCCACCTTCATTAATTTTTCCAGTGAATGTATATTGCTCTTCTTCTCTGGCCAGTCTCTGCCTAAATGGAGCGGTATGCTGCTACACAATGCGTGGTGCCTTTTGCCACACCATACTCCTAAGGTCTTGACATCTTATTTCTTCACTGCACAGGCTGTGTTAGGGCAAGGATATCCCACTGGTCTCAGAATAGCATCATTAGAGGGCTCGACATAATAAAGTGCACTAAGAGCCAAGGAATGTAAAAAAATAAGTATCTGACATCTGAGCAAGGCTTCAGTGCCTATGATCTATGCTTTCCATGCTCCATAGAGGGTAATTATTTGTCTGGCAAAAATAGTCTCAAATGACATGTTCCCCAGAGGTTAAAATGCTCTCCTCTTCAAATGGGTTGCTGATTCCTGTTGATTCCTGCCGGCCAGGCTGTTCCCAGCCTGGCTCGCAGGTCAACGGGGTCCGATGCCCGCGTGAACCAGCGACTGAATTGATGGTAACTGAGGCACGCAAACCTCAGTTTGAGGCTAGAGAATGTTCTATCTAAATGGGGAATTTCAGGATGGTGGACTTCAATTATTAGAGATATTGGTTTCAGTTTCATCATTTTAATGTCCATTTGCTTTGTTTGCTGTATCTTGAAAGAAGTTATCAAAAATTTCATTGTTAANACTGGTAAACTGAGGCACGCAAACCTCAGTTACCATCAATTCGGTCACTGGTTCACGCGGGCATCGGACCCCGTTGAACTGCGGGCCAGGCTGGGAACAGCCTGGCCGGCAGAAATTAACAGATTCCCTTTACCATTATGAAAAATTGCATCAAGTTTCACTGGAGAATAAGGTAGTGATAAGGGGGATGGAACTGCTCATTAGTGCAGGGACCGTGACCCATGAACCAGCTTCCATAGGCAGAGAAGGTGGAAGAGACAGTAAAAACAAAGAGGTGTGTCAGAGAAAATAGAAAGGCAATCCTGACATTTCCTTTGAAATCCAGGTGGTGAGCCAATTCTCCATGTAAGAGCTGTTTGATTTATGAAAGGTACAGCCTTGTCAATATTTTTGGGCAAATGAGTAACAGGGATGGTTTTGTTTTATTTGTTTGTTTATTTGATCAAAAAGAAAGTTACTGAAGAACAAGTAAGCAAAGCATTACTTTTATCAGGCTGACACCAATGCAAAGAAAGGGGGAAATTAGATGCTGACACAAACAGGTTGGACCAGTGGAGAGGTCAGTACAACGCTCCTTGGTCCTTCTTTGAAATGCTCATCCCTTCTTGTCTAAACCTAGTTGCCTGATTGTCCTTTGAACTGTCCAACAAGTGTATGGCAGTTGGAAAAGTCTGCAGGAAACACAAGTCATCCCACCACTTGAACTGTTCATCTGCAGTGGTAGAACCCACGGCATCAGGAGGTGCAGCCTGGTGGATGGCACTTGATACAAAGAGAGGACAACTTGCCTTGAGTTGTGCACCAAATAAAAGTAATGCAGCCCCGGAATGCTGGTGAAACATAAAGAAGAAACTATACAATTCTAGAGCACAAAGAGTTTAAATGCTTCAGGGGTAATCATTAGCTGTATATTAATTAATAGTCCAGGTATGTACAGCAATCATTGCATAGATTCACAGAATCTTTTAGGTTGGAAGAGAGCTCAAAGGTCCTCGAATTCAACCATTAACCCAGAACTGCAAAGTGCACCAGTAAACCATGTCCCCAGGCACCACGTTTAGACATTTTTTGAACACTTCTAGGAATGGTGATTTCACCACTTCCCTGGGTAGCCTGTTCCAATGTCTGAGCACAATTTCCATGAATAATATTTTTCCTAATATCCAATCTAAACCTCCTCTGGTGCATCTCGAGGCAGTTCCCTCATCCTGTCACTTATTATGTTTGAGAAGAGACTGACCCCACCTGGCTACAGCCTCCTTTCAGGCAGTTGTAGAGAGTGACAAGGCCCCCACTGAGCCTCCTTTTCCCCAGGCTAAACATCCCCAGCTCCCTCAGCTGCTCCTGGTAAGACTTGTGCTCCAGTCCCCTAGTTCCAGCCAAAAAGAGATGAAATAAGTGACTCGTGGTCCTGCTCACTGCTTCTTTTCCTGAATCCCCTGGCATTTGTGTTTCTTTGCTAAAGGATTACTACATGATTCTTGCCTTGAATAGTGGAGGGGGAGGTCAGTCTCAGCATTCTTATGTCCTTTATGCCCTCTCAGGATCTTTTCTGTCTCAGCTGGACAGCCTCTCATGAGGAGGATCTGGCATGGTGCTAGCCTGACACCAGGGAATTTGCAGAAGATGTTAGATGAGCAGTAAACTATGACCCTTCCAATTACTTGTATCCCTTCAAGATTGAAACCTACAAGTGGAACAGAAAAGGTGCACCAAAAAAGAAAAAGCTGCTGTCAGTTCATCCCATGTTGTCTCATTATGTTGTCTCATGTGAGAACCTCTCACTTCTTCCTCATCAGGGGAAAGATTCCACAAACTCTTCCCCTGCTCCAGCCTTGGGTCCATCCTGTGAGAGACAGTTCTCCATGAACTTCTCCAATGCAGATTCTTCCCATGGGCTACAGTTTTTCATGAATTGCTCCAGAACAGGTCCCTTCCATGGGCTGCAGTCCCTCAGGAACAGGCTGCTCCAGTGTGGGTCCCCCACGGGGCCACAAGTCCTGTCAGCAAACCTGCTCCAGTGTGGGGTCCTCTCTCCATGGGGCCACAGGACCTGCCAGGAGCCTGCTCCAGACCAGACTTCCCACCGGGTCACAGCCTCCTTCAGGCATCCACCTGCTCTGGTGTGGGGTCCTCTGGTGTGGGGGCCAGCAGCAGGTCTGTCAGGAGCTGTCTGGCATTGGCTCTGTTGGGCATGGCAGAAGATCACAGAAGCCACAGCTGTGGTCCCCTGCTACCGAAACTTTGCCATGCAAATCCAATACATGTTGTTTTAACCAACAGAATTTTTTTAATTGAATCCTAATGATGATGGGGTTTCTCTATGGTGTTCTTTAATGTTTAAGTTAAAATAGCTTAATAAAAATCAAACTCTGCCATGCAAAATGAGTTTGGGTCTTTTTTTTTAACCCTGTTTTCAAGAAAGTGACTCATGATTCAGTGTTAACCTGGTCATCACAGCCTCCCATGAGAGGCAGAAGCTTGATTTTTGCTTTAATAAAGAAGTAAAAAAAAGTTTTTTTGCAAATAATTGTCAAATAATCTTAAAACACTACACAAGAGAAAAAACCATATACACAGCTATGGTCCTTTGTTTCTTGGCAGAATACCTGGAATGTGAAGGGAAATGGTTTTTATAATAGAAGAACATGCTATGTGATGTCTTTCCCAAGCAATTATATCCTTTCAGAGTAATGCTTTCATGAAAGATAATCTGATGAAATTCCTTTGGTCAGGAGCCTATTTTTAATTAAATACCCTAAGGATAGCTCTTTTAGCTATTTAACTTTGAGCTATTTAACTCACTTGGGCTTAATGGCTGTCAGTAAACCCTGAGTAATTCACATGTCCAAAGAAGCTGAATTTATGAGTAAATCCTAATTCATTTTAGCCTGAATCTGTGGTTTGGCAGAGGGATCATAAAGGGAGTTAAGGAGTCCCTCTCTGCTACACAGACCTCTGGAGGCTGGGGAAGCACCTAGGTATCTGATACAGGACACTTTCAGATGGACCACTGGTCTGATGCAATGCAGCTATTCTGATGCCTCTATGCCTAAACTCCCCAGAGTTTCACCTTTTGCATACTGAGCCATCTTGGAGCTCAAACATGCTCTCCAGCAATGTTTATGCACAGCTCTAACAATAAGCAGTCAAACACAAAGGGAGACCAATCAGTGATTTAGGCTGCTAGCATCTCAAATACAAAGAGGGCCTGAAATTTATACATATATAGATGTATATCTATAATTTGAAGGTTATTGACACAGATTAAATGCATACTTGGGTGCAGCCAACAGAGGCAGCTGTTTGGGCAGCAGCCTCTGCATTCTGCTTCAGGAGCTTCTGGATCTTCCAGGGACAAGGTCCAGGATCATTGGATACACTAGGGAAATCTCTGAGAAACTAGAGAGTGCCTGCTGCTGTCAGGCAAGAACAAGGGAAGGGGAGCTACCAGGGGTGGGCTCAAGGAAGCTCTGGCAGCTTCTGACGATGGTGATCAGCTGCCCTTAACCCAGCGTGCCTGGAGCCTTTGTGGCAGATGCCCATCCTCAGGAAGGGTGAAGCACCTTTAGCCAGTGCTCAGGCGAGGACTACACAAGAGCCCTGGCTCGGAGCACAGCTCCAAGGCAGCAGTTTGTGCAGCAGAGCACAAGGGAGGGGGCCTCAGTTGGATTTTAGCCTTGTGACAGTCTCAGTTATGGTGGTGATGTGTCACGGGGCAGCCTGCCTGGCAGGTGTTGGAGCAGCTGCTCCTGCCAGGGCAGTGGCCTGAGGCAGACTCTGGATAGCAGATGAAACCCTCCAAGCCCTGGGCTGCAGGGAGTACCTGAAGCTTCTCTCTGATGCCCGAGAGATGGCCTGCTGTCCTGCCAGATGTGTGCTATCTTGGAAGATATGCAAACCAAATGGAGGAGTTGCAGGTGGGAATGAGAGAGCTGCGCAGCATCAGAGAGGCCAGAAAGGGAGATAGATGAGGTTTTTTGTTTTGTTCGGGTTTTTTTTTTTGTTTGGTTTGGATTTTTGTTTGTTTTTGGTTTTGTTTGGTTTTGGTTTGGTGGGGGTTTTTGGGGGTTTTTTGGTTGTTTTTTTTTTTTTTTTTCAGAAATATAAAGTAAAAGGTTCTTCACAGTAGTGTGGTCTGCTGCCTGTGCCATGACTGGAGATGCTACAGAGGGAGTGCTGAAACACTACTCCAGCCCTCTGGCCACTATCCTCTGCAGACCAAGGGAGGTGATTCTTCCCCTCTGCTCAGCACTGGTGAAGCCACACCTGGCACACTGTTGGTCTGGGCTCCTCAGTATGAGAGAGGTGAGACACTGGCATATTGGAGAGAGTCCATATAAGGTCCAGCTACAAAGATGATGGGCTAGAGCATCTCTTAGGAAAGGCTGACTGAGCTGGGACTCTTCAGCCTGGAGAGGAGAAGGCTCATGGTTGAACTTATCAATATGTGTTTATAAATACCTGGAGGAAAGGTGTTAAGAAGATGAAGCCAGACACTTTTCAGTGGTGCCTGGTGAGAGAGTCAGAGCAAAGGATAAAAACTGAAACACAGGATGTTTCCTCTGAAGATCAGAAAATGCATTCTAACTGTGAGGGTAACTGAGTGCTGGCACAGGTTGCCCAGAGAGGTGGTGGAGCTCCTGAAGATATTCAACAGCTGCTTGAAAATGGTCCTGGGCAGCTGGCTCTGGCTGATCCTGTCTTGATAGGTGTGAGGAAAAGTTGGATGAGGTTATTTTCAGAGGTCCCTTTCAATTTCAGCCCTTCTGTGATTCTTCCTATTATTGCCACAGGGCTTTCTGATGGCAAGACTAGAAATGTGCTAAGCATTACTATGATATTTCACTTTTTGATTTCACTGTAAGTTTTTCACTGCATCAGAAAAGTAAATTTGTAGAGTGCTACCTTGAGAATATACTCTAATGAGAATATGCTCATTACAGATGGAGCTGTCTGAGCTCATTAATTGTAGAGAAGAGCGTGTCTGAAAAACAGTCCTCAGTGTATTTCGAAAACCTTTGCCTGATTGTGGCACAAGCTGAGAGGCTAAACCAGAGGTGTAGCCTCATGTGTAACATGCTATAGATGGCCACGCTGCATCAAGTGGGCAGCCACTCAGCAGCCCCCGTGGTTTTGCCTTGCTTGGAAGAGGGATGAACTCTATCTCACGGTGGTATACATGTAATTTTAATTAATTCAGCAGCTGGTAAGGAGGCTACATTGTGTGACTAACTTAGAATGCTGGCTGTGCACACACTCAGCCTAAAAATAGAGGTGGCCATATTGTCGGTGGTACAGTGAGTTTACTTTAATTTTGGGCTGACACCTGGGGCCAATATCAGCAAATGGAGCCAAGTCAGAAAAATATACTTGATCCAGAAGCAAAATTGTACATTTTTATTTGTTTTAAATTTAGCTTCATATCAGTATGCTCCAAAATCTTTCTAAAGAGAAAAGAAATAGTGATGAGCCTTCTACTGAAGATTTCTTTTGTTTACAAGTATTGATGAAATAACTCCCACAGTAAATAAAAGATTTATTCAGTTTCTTTGAGGAAAGTGAAGCAACTTAGAGCATAATGCATTCCTCAGGTCACACAATATATTCATCTTCTGTTTAGAAATACAGATAAGACCCATCCACTAGCTACAAGCCCCCCTTTCCTGAAAGTTCCTTGAAAAATATAATGTCTGGATTAGGAGTCAAGCAATTTTTTTAATCTACCAAAGCAAAGTTTGTAGCACCAACACAGGCAAGGTTTGAATGCTGCTAATAAGCTAATCAGTGAATATCCATTTTTCCTGATCTTTGATGTATTAAAACAATTGACATGAAGTTTCTGATTAATAAGTACTTGCTGAAATCCTCACTTTAATCAAGCCCACTTGTTTTTTACTAAGCTTGAACAAATATTCTGATCATAGGCAGTTAACATGCTTTTAGCTAAAAGCAACATAGAAGACTTAATTTAGGACACTAGTGAAAATATAACTAATGTATAGGTTCATCTTAAACATTGTAACAATTTATTTTTACTATTCAAAGTATGATATTGCTTTACTAATACTTCTTTATTAAGAGTGATTAGGATTTAACCTACAGTGTTAAAAAATCCAGTTATTACAACCAGCCACATCCTGAAAATGGTCACAACCAGCAGGCTGACAGTCAAATTGGATTGTTTGGCTGAACTGCTGCAGTACTGCCATATTGTTAATCACCAATTTCCACAGCAGCAAGTTTTCTTTCTGGTGCTGTTAATGTCTCCCTTGATTCTTTCATAGGACTCTGGTTGTCTTTTAGGCATAATACTGTCTTGTTAAACTATGCTTAACAGTCTATAATGGCTGTTTTAAGCATTTTTTCCTTTCCATAATTTTTACAATTTGTTTAGTAATAGAATACAGTGCAGTGGATTAGAAAATGCATTTATGTCCAGCTTGGGTATTAATTAGGAGTCTCAATACTTACCCATTTCAAACCACAGGTATCTCTTTGAAAGGCAGTCCTTTGCCTAATCCATCCTTTTACGCTGTGCTGGGGGGTGGGGAGCTCAAAATGCTTGCCTAAACGTAAACCTTTGGTCAGGTTGTTTGGAAAGTTGTTCCATATCTGGACATCTGGGAAGCTGAGGGCTCCAGTCAGGGTTTGTGTACTCAAATGTGATGAGGTGAAAGGAGGGAGTTCTGCTGTGCATTGAGACCCACAAGCAACATCTGTGAAGTCACTAAAACAGGTCAAGTCCTGTTTTCTGAGCTGAACTGACATGGCAGCGTGCATCCACACGGGTCTTCCCTCCCACCACCCAGAACCACGTGGCTGCATCCAGAATGACAGGAGCAGCCCCCGACTTGTACCTGTCCAGAGCCTGGCAGCTCTTTGGATGAGTGATGTGCTGGGGACTGTGCAGGAGCTTTGCAGGGCTGGTGGCTGGCACTGAGTAGGGAAAATCATAGCTCCAGACGCTGTGAATACTGAGGCTGTGTGGAGCAGGTATAGCAGCCAGGATGCAGCCAGCTGCAGAAGAAAGACCAAGCAGAGTGGGTTGATAAGGTGAATTAAACTGCCTGTTAAATAATTAAGCTCCACCAAGAAGGTGCCTTTTGGTAAGAGGATGAAGAATGCTACTGTTTGGGGTGTTTTGTGTGTTTGTTGTTGGGGGCTTTTTTAACAGGGCTTTAGTGTTCTTATACTTGTGCCACAGGTTAGGATGGTAAAATAAAACTTTTTAGGAACTTTGACAACCTGGATGCTTTCTGGAGAAATTTTGGTATAAAGTAAATTGTTAATAATACTATAATGTGATCATCAATAATAATGAGTAGGCATAGTAGGCTATAATATGCATGGAACTTTTATTATGTATTGTATATAGTTCCTGCTAAAAAGGGCATTCTGTCCTGGAGAATTTAAAGTCTAAGGTACTAGTCCTGTAATTTGCAGTATATAGCACATTTCTTAATCTGTATGCACTGCCAATGCAGTCAGTTGCATGGGAGCAGTCAGTCACCAGCTATGGTTTTCCTAGAGCAGAACTGAAAATTGCCTGAGAGAACCCAGTGCTCGCTTCTTTTAAAATTTAGCTAATATGTCTTATTTTCTTGTAAAGTTGAGGCAGCTTTCATTTTAGGAAGCGCAGGGCAGTGCAGGGCAGCTCCCATAACTCACTGTGATTGCCAAGTGAACACTATTGTGATGAGTCTTGTAAATCCCAGAACGTTTCTGGGATATACTGTGCCTTTCCCTTAATATGGAAATGGTTATTTACAGCCAGCAACCACACGGAGTACAGAGAAATGAGCAACTCACCAAAAGTGCCTGTAGTTTCTGCCCTCTGACTGGACAGACAGAAGCCCCTAAAATACTGATCTTACTAGTAGTCCAAAAATTGTCATTAGCAAATAATTATCATAATGTAGTTGTACCCACTTTACCGCAGGATAAATGTCTAAGAGAAATCATGCATTTTATTTGTTCATAGTGGCTAATGCTGTTGAAGACACAGCACTCTGCATTCTTTTATGCTAACAGGCCAGTGGCAGTAGAATTTTGCCATGTGCGACATGATGTTTTATTTGTCAGTTTTTAAATTTGCAATTGCACTTTGCTAGACTGTCACCCCAGCTTGACACCAGCTGAATGAAGCCTGCCTTGGAAAGGACAGAGTGAGCCAGTGAGAACGGTGTCTTTCAGGGCTTTCAGTGGCAGACAAAATCAGAGTAGTCCCTGTTCAGCAGTGGTGTTTATGGCCCAGCCTCATGGTCCTTCAGTTCACTCCCCCTTGTTTTCCTGCCCGTGTGAAAACTGTGCAGTCAAGTCCCACAAGAACCATGAGCACTTCCTTGTGTATTTTGGGATACAGGGCACATATGCACAAGAAACTTGCTTTCCCAGCTGTCTAGTCAAACAGTTTATGATGTGGAAGAACAAACTCTATTTATTGCTGCTGTTGTAGATAGCACCAATTACAATACCCCTTGGGAATGCCCATCTTTCATTTCTCGAAAGTCCAGCCTGTCTACTTCTTTTCTTACTCTTTTAAAAGAGATTACTTGGACATAGTTCTTTCCTCCCCCCCCCTAGAAAAACTTGAGTAAATGGTATTTCCACCATAACAAGTATCTCATGCAGCTATCATGCCAAAATAAAAATTACATCTGTGGGATTTTCCAGTAGCTCTGAATGCACATAGTTTAAAATGTAAGAATATAAAGTGTGAGGAGAGAAAATTAGTGTCTATTTCTCACAGAAATTTTTGTTAATCTATCATGTATTGTTAAGTTTTATGCTGTTCTAGAGATGTGTGAGATGCAGTGACACATCTTATTGACTCTTTAACACTGGGTATCATAAGACTTCTTCAAAACTGAATTGCTGCCAGCTAACCTAAACTGAGGCTGTGCTTTGAGGAAACCGATTCCCCAGCAAGTGTGGGTGTAGCCTGTTGAGGGATGGCAGTTCTTCCTCTCTGTCCATCTGCCACCTGCCTCAGCCCACAGTCTGCTTTATTTTCAGCTGGGAAGTAAGGACCTTCAAAACTAGCAAGATAGCAAAATAGTCAAGTGTATTTTGAAATAGCTAAGCCATTAAAGCAGCAGTTTAGAAAAAGCCATCATATTGGTTATCGCAGCTTAAAAAGTGCAAAAAATCTATGTATTCTTTGTGCTATTTACAGGTGAGATAATAATTCCAGTGCAAGTTTACCTTCCAACACAACCAGTGAAAAGTACACAAAGCAACACACATAGTAGCTTAAACCTATGTGCGTTCAAAAGAAAATAGAGAGTTAAGGTGAGCACGATGAATGGTTAAATAGTCAGTTCCTCCACGTTTTTTTCATACAAGTGTAGGTATAATACCAATCTCTGTTTCCTCTGAAAAATCTGTGTCTACTGCAATTTACTTTGTACTGCATGGAGATATGTTGTATCTCATTCTTTCTATGCATGTATATATGAACAAGAGACAAAAATATTCTTTCTTACATTGACTTTTTCCTCTCTTTCACAACTTGGAAGTTATTTGTGCTGCTAAATGTGTAGGAGACAAGATCTGAGTACTACTTGTACTGTGCAATATTTTGCTTTCTCCTCTGACTGCTTTTCTCCTTGCCCCAAGTCAGTTCACCCAGTCACATTTGCTACCAAAATATCTCCTTTTCAGTGTGAGATAGCCAGAGTGCCACTCTGTGTGCAGCAGCATGGGAGGAGTAGACTCTGACAGCACTTTAACTCTGTATGTAATGAAGAATCTGACTCATTTGCAGAAGTGTTAAGGGTATTTATTGTCTACGCTGGTGGTTAACTTGACCGAGAACTGAAAAAGCGTGCATTTTTTGCAGGTACTCATGGTGGTTTTACTCAGAGCTGCAAAGGGAGGTGTAACCGACCTGCACCTGAGGCAATGCCCCCCAGGGGAGTTCCAATCAGGTCAGACTGAATTCTGATCCCAGCTCTGCTGCCCACCTGCATCACTGCTGTCAGCACACTCAGCCATCTCTCTGGCTTTCCTCTCCATTTGTCAAGTAAAATTAATTGCAGTCATATTTTCTTTCCTGCTATGAAGATTAGAAGGGTAAAGCTAAGCCTGTCTGGGAGTGACTTGGCTGGTGCATAGTTATGAAACCATTTTGATGGTTTTGTGGCAGTCTGTCTTTAGCAATGCATGGTCAGGTAGGTATGTCCCTGAGCTCCCATGACCAAGGGCATAATCTCATTGGCTAATCCATGCTGCTGCTTCTTTGCATTTCACTTGCATTATTTTGCAGAGGATCAAGAAACCCTGTCATCAATTCCTGCACAGAGGAGCAGCACAGCAATCTTCCTTATTGTCTACAAATGACATGTGAAATAGAGAAAAGAGAACAGTGGTAAACCACAAGCGTTCTGTTACCCTCTAAAGGCTTTCCATTTAAAAAAATCCCACCCAAGAGATTTAAAGCATTGCTTCCCACCGCCCCCACCCTGCCCCTGGAAGTTTATTCCCTGATGCTGCTCTCAGATTTCTGCAAGACTCTTTTTTTGCCGCTTTCCTTTTTTACCTCACTTGGGATGTTTTTCTTTTGCACTTAAGGGATTCTCTGACCCCCTCAACACAAGCACAGTGGTGCTAGTTACCTGGATAACACTGTCCGCTGAAGCTGAAACACAGGTACAGACACTGTGCTCTATCAGCTAAAAGTAAGAAATTCCATGGATAGCTTGGAATGCTATCACCCTGTTGGTTGGTCATGAGGTATCATGAACTCTAGGATATCATCTGCCTGAGCACAGGAATAAACATTACTGATAACAGTGTAGTATTGAGCTAAACTGTACTTACAAGTTTCTGGCACTGGAGTTTCCACAGCTCCTCTGCCTTCAGTTTATTCCAGATCCATTTTGTTTTTGAAAGTCTTGAATCTAGGCATATATCTCCTGCAGAGGCCTTAAAAATGCTCAACAGAACACAAGAAGGACTTGCAGGATTACTTGTAGGTCTTGTTCACTCATCTTCAATTTACATGGTCCTGTATTGCACAGCAGTCTGCCACAGGCTTGTGTTCAGTCCATGGTCCACTGTAAACCCCAGAAACCGTTCTCTTAACACTTCCTAACTATTTGGTCCTGATTTGTGCCCCTGAAAGTGATTATTCCTGTCCAAGGGCAGTGCTTTGTACTTGTCTTGACAAAATTTCATCCCAATTTTTTTGCTGTCTGTTCCACCAATTTCTCAACTTCAAATTCTGCCTCTGGTATATTTGTGGGAAGGAGGTAAAACCAATGATATACTGAGTAGGGTCACATTAACCTCACATCCTTAGGAAACTGGTAAAAATTTCAACAAGAAGAGAATTCAAGACTTGGCATGTTGAACTGACTGTCCTACATTGGCAGTAGGAGGGAAAAGTAGTCACTACAAACTTCATCCAAAAGTGTGTCCTCCACCACAGTCAGTCATAGCAGAGTCCTGCTTTTGTTCCTGGTTGCCCGTGCAGCTCAAAGCTCAGCCCAAGGATCTTGCAAAATGAAAATTTGCTGGGCTGCACTCAGATGTGCTCCAGCATGTGCTGTTAGCATGTGTTCCAAATCTTCACTGTAACTATAAAGCCAGGTCTGCTGGAAGCTGACTCTGCATTTCTGCTTTGCTAGATCAGGGCCTCAAGCTTTAGATGAGGTGTGCATACAGGAATACAAGTAAAATGAACTGCAACCAGATTTCCCTACCTTCTAGTAAGAAGGACAAACCAAGCATTTCTTGTTTTCACACCTGTGCTGACAGGTCAAAGTAGTATGTTACAAAAGTTCACTACTGGTGCCTGAACAGAAATGCATGCTTTTCATAAAGGCACTCATGGTAAATTTGCAGAATAAGGAGGTTGTACTTTTTAGCTTTGCTTTCAGTAGAAATGATGTGTCATTTACAGATATATTTGTATATTTGATAAAGATTCCAGTATTTAGCAGCAGCTATTTTTGCCTGCTTGTTTGGAAGCCTCTAATGGCTTAGTCCAGTTGAGCTCATTTCATAGCTTCCCCTCTCTGTGGGGCCATCTGTTTTCCACTCACTTTTTTTTCTTTCCCTGATTGGTTTCACACAGGCCCTTTAGTTCATTTCAATTAGGGTAGTTTGGAGAAGATCATACTATAATCTGCAGTTGTGTCCTGTGTGTGTTGTCTCTGTCCCACCCCACTCCTCCTCCCACAATTAGATGGAAAACATTCCATGACGAAGAATGTTGTTGTATTTACCAGGCTTGGTGGAAAAAGACTGTGTGGGGATTTTCTCCAAAGCTGGAGGATTTCTGCAGGTAAGCCTATAAAACCTGCAGAAGATGTTAATGAAAAAGATCTAAAAATAGAAAAAAAGGAATAGAAAAAAAAGCTAAAAATTTTGACACTTTCTTTAATTATACTGTTGACCTTTTATGTATATCTGTGCATATATTCATGCATACATATGTATAAATAAACACTGTTGACCTTTTAAATCTATACATAAATAATACATAATTCATAAATATACATTATATATGTGCGCGTAATATAAAAATATCTATCTCACTTCCTTGGGGATATTCCCTTCAATTTAAAAATTTCTGGCTTCCAATTCATACAGGTCATGAGTGAGGCTGGAGAAGTATAAGGGAAATCAAGAGATATTAGAAAATTCCTAGGAGCCTCTTGAAATATATCTCCAGACAGATGAACCTGAAGGCCTGTTTTGTTTCTGGAAATTGTGTTGTGGGTTGGTTTTTTTTATATATAATTTCAGACTCTGAGCAAGAGTGAGAGAATGCTGGACTGGGGAATTGCTGCTGTGGGGAGGATTTTGCAAGCAACAGTTCAGAAGCAGAAGGGCAATGTCAAGCTGGAAGAACCCTGCCTTGCTTCCCTTGTCATTTTGTCATAATGAACAGGATGCTGTTGAATCCTCTGGGCTTTAAACAATTCTCACTTCAGATTGGGGTGGACAAGCATCAAGCAGTAGCTGACAAGTTCTAATATCATCTGTGTTGTTTGCAACAGTGTTGCAATAGGCCACACCATTGAGAAGTATGGGAGCAAAATTAATTTGAGATGTTACCTTTCAAAGCACAAAGTCCTCTCGCTCACTGCAGGAAATTGGGGTTTTGCAGAACTGCTCATGGCATGTTACAGCTGTGGGCTTTGTCTGAGTGCAACAGTTCTGCCTGTCTTGTGGTGCCTTCAGTCTGAGCTTGGCACAAGCTTCTCCAGTTCAAATTTTCTTGTATCTCTATTTCATAACCCCAGAGAGAAAAAAATGGCAGGTAAAACGTCAGCCTGGAAGCCTTTCCACTTTGGCTGGGAGCAGAGCACTTCATGGCTTGGGTTGGCAGGGGGCTCAGGAGAGTTGCTCTGTCTCCCATACCCACACTCTTGCAGATGGATCACAGGTACCAGCCTGCAGCCCTGTCCTCTGCTGTCCTGGTCTGCCCCTGGAGCCGGTGAGAGCCCCCGGGACAGTGGAGAATAAGAGAGAACTGAGCTGCTGATGAGGGAGGGAAGGTTCGCAGGATTTCTCGTGGGGTTGGTAAAGAAAACCCCTATATAAAATGGGGAAAAGGCAGGGTGAAGGATGTGCTCCATGTTTATAATGGGAGGAGTGTGAGGGCTTCCCCTGGCGATGTAAAGACACCAGCCCGATCTGGGAGCCAAGGAAAGGCTTCGTGCGACCGTTCCATTACTGAAATATCACTGCGTCCGTGCTGCTGTGCCATCCCAGGCAGCGAGGCGGAAGATCACGAATCACTGCCTGCAGCAGGCGTGGATGCGACAAGGAAGAGCCAGGGTCGCAATGCAAAGCTGTGGACTGTGTTTGGGGACAGGGAGCCGCTCCGTGTTCCCGGTGCCGGCCGGTGTGTCGGACTTCGCTGCGGTTTCCACAGCCCCACCTGGTGTCGGGCCGCGGCACGGAAGAGCTTCCAAAGCTGTTCCTATCCCAAAACCTCCCGCTGCCCTTCTCTCTGTGCTTAACAAATCTGCTTCCCCGTGAAGGCCTCCCGGGGGCCTGGTGGGTACCCACCGCCTCCTCCCTGCGGTGGCTTTGCCCCTTGCCAGGAGCAGCGTTGGTACCTGACACCTTTTAGCTTTGCAGCTGCCGTGTTGTAGAGTGGATTTCTAAGAAAGCATCAATTGGCATTTGGCTCATTTATGCCAAGTATCACTCACTGGGATAAACTGGTGATGGCATTCTCATTTATCAGCGTGACCAGGCCATGAGCAGTGACAAACCCCAGGTGCCACCCAGAGCGTGCTGCTGCACCGCTGGCTCATGGTAAAACAAATGCACCAATGCAGCTAATCAGCCTTGCTTTCTGTGGGCAAGAGCAGTCACAGCTAAAGGCTTTTTTTAGTAATTGTGTGTTTACAACTTGCTGCCCTGCTGCCCCTGCAGATCCCAGGCTGAGGAGACAGGAGGTAGCCAGGGAGCTCTCTGAATCCCACCCCACAGCTGCTGCCTGGGCAATTGCACCTGAGCAACCCCATGAGGAGCTGGGGGAAACCCAGGTATCAGGGAATGGGATCCTGAATCTTCAGCTCTGGGGTACATGTCTGCAACCAAAAAATAAAGCCTGGTTTGAAGGATGTTCCTTTTTTCAGTGGCACACAGTAGCAGTTGATTTTTTTTCCAATACTGAGTGAGGAACTTTCAGAGCAGAGATGATGCTACTATACCTTGCACTAGTATGTTTCTAAATCAGTGTTTCTACCCAACTCCTCATCTGGTTTCCTGTGTAGCCACCCACAGACTAGGAAAGGCAATACTGAGTTGAGGTATTCTGACTTTCCTGGCTGCATCTCCATTCCTGTAAGATGTGTAAATATCCTTCCTCTCTCTTTAGCAGGACAGGTTTAGGGTGGGAGGTATGTCTTGCAGAACAGCTTCAAACCCCACAGAGGCAGCAACCATGAAGATCTTCAGAGGGAGCCCTTTCAGCTGTGGGCTCCTGCTTATCCTGTTTCTAATCATGGCTGTACCCATTAAGACTCTGCTGCCGGAGCCAGGAATAGACCAGAGTAATCCTGGTGCCCAGCATCCTTACAGAGAGTTTTGTAATTCACGACCATGTGTGTGTCATCTTAATTCAGCTCATTCTGTGTGGCATTGCCTTGTGCAATATGTACAGGTACGACCTGCTGCCCACCCACCAAGGCACTGTTCTCCACGTGTGCTGTAGGCGTGAGAGGCATCAGCACCGCCTGTGGGCTCTCAGCTACAGATCTGGCTTTTCCTACATTGGAGTTTGCAGCTTGAACCACGTAGTTTTAAACCAGCTCTCTTAACACAGCTTGTGACTCAGTGTGTGTATTAGGTGGAGTCTGGATTGATTATTGACATGGTCTGCCTTTGCTAACAGCTTTTTGCTGCTGGGAGTGGAGCTGTTTGCCTTAAGATATGTCCTATTAGTGCTTCTGTATTGCTTCTGCTCTGGTGGGCGAGAGATAGATCTGAGGCGAGAAACTTCACTGCAGAGTAGCTTGATAGGCATGGAGAACAACACATGCAAAGTTCTGCCTGAAAGTCTGGAAAGTGGAATAAACAAGTGCTCCAAGAAAATAACCTAATTCTTCAGGCACACTTGCAGGGAAGTATATGCCAGGCTGCTGTGTGCACTGGGATGGAAGATGCACCTGGAGAAGTGAGTGAGGGTGGGTGCTTTTCCTTCTCAGTGCAGCCAGGCCACTGTTTGCCTTGCAAGGCTGTGCCTTGTGAGAGGCAAAGTGTGTGCTGGGGACAGGCAGCAGGATGGTTCAGATCTGCAGACACAATGGCAAGCTGGGCAAAGCAGTTTTCAGTGAACAGGGTCAGAAAGACCTGGGATTGTGCAGCTTCTGACATAATGGGTGGGGATGACTCCAAAACCACAGGTCTGACTGGGTAGGAAATGGGGGAAAGCCTGCAAAGAACTGACAGCATGGAAAGAAGCCTGCACTAGGGAACAGAGGGATATGGAAACCACAGTGTCTGTGGTGAGTGCAAACTTGTAATGACTTGTGTGTGTGCAGAGTCATGACAAACTGGCCAAGGGATGGAATTTGACATTGTAATTGAAGCATTCTCAAGTGCTTGAGGACCATTTCTGATCACAAGCAAGCAGCACTTCTGCTTTGTGTCTCAGATGAGAGGTTGAGCTTCCAAATGTATGACACAAGGACTTGGGCTGATGAAATCCTATCATTGATGAGCTCAGCAAATATGGTGATCTTGAATTATGAGTTGCTGTGAGAGCTAAAGCCACCATGTGTTCTCCCCATTGGCAAATATTGAGCAGGATCTCTGTCTCTCCCCTGCACTTGCTTTCTCCTCCCTGCCCCCATGAGCCTGGGAAGCTGGAGTATGTGACCATTTGAGCATATGCCAATCTCTTCAAAGATTCTCTGTAATCCCCTATGCTAATCCTCCTGCAAGAGGAAGGATGCTTGTAGGCAGCACTTGCAAATCCACACCCAGAATATTAAGCTTGTTATAACACCTGGCCTGTCCTTACATCTGCTGACTCGTTTCCAAGGAAATTGTTGTGCATAAATTTCTCCTTCCTGTGGATTTACTTTGAAATGTTGCTTCAGGTAAAAGTAATATTGCTTGTTTCACACATGCTTATGAGAAGACATGGCAGCACCCAGGGACAGCTCTCATTATTCACTGCACCAACAGTGCTGAACATGAGAGGCCACATTTTTGAAGTGACATCTAAGGCTGCACAAGTCTGCAGATGCAGCAAAAGTATGTGGCTTGATCCATGTGCCCAAACATTGACTGTTAGCCTCATGCCAAGGATCCCCCTTTAAGGGAAACTCTGGGGCCCCAACAGAGGAGCTGAAGTTCCCTGGATCAGCACAAAATGGGGCACACTTAAGACATGTCCACATGACAAATGCAAGGGGAACTTTAGCACCAGCTGAAACATGCAGCTGGCATAGGACTTCTCTGTTGCTCTAAAGCTTTCCAAGTGCTGCAAGTGCTGAGAGCGCGGCAAGGTCTGTGCTGTTTCAGCTCCCTTGCCTTGTGTGGCATTTCAAGCAGACATCAATTAGAAATCAATCTTTTAAAAGACAATCATGGACTCTTCTGCGCTTCCTGGCAAAGAACACAAGGAGACCTATGCTGGAAGGGTCTCCACACTTGTGGCAAGCAGGGCACTGGCACAGCTAAGGAAAGCAGGGGCCAAGTCACCTGCCAGAAATTGACACTTTCCACAGTTATGGCCACATTTTAGTTTAGACAGTTTCCTTCTCAGCAGTATTTGTGAAAAAGGTATGGAAGAGGCTTTTGTTCTTCACAGGGATTATGTTTAATCACAACAGATATTAATGAATGAAAAAATAATTAAATAAATAATGATGCCCACCAGACCATTAACAACCAAGGAAGAAAAGGCAAGAGAGGAACCTTGGCTACAAGCAGGTGGCAGGTACTGGAAAGCTCACAGCAAGGGAAGGGCAGAGAAGGGATCAGGCAAAGAATCAAGGATTGCAGTGCAGGAACTGTGAAGGGATTAAAGAGAAAAACCCACACAGGCTTCAGAACACACGTGTTAAAATTTGAGTGTGCAAGAGGGCATTGGATTTACTTCCGGCAGTTTAACAGTGAACTCCCAGCTCCATCAAGTGAGAACACCATGCTTTATCTTTAAAGATGAGGATGATACCAGCCTAATTAAACTGATCTAAATCTGATGAATCCGTGAGAGATCACAGAGAGATACAGAGAGAGGAATCAATAAGGCACTAATAGATGCTAGAGTTGCTGCCTGTAAATCAATTTGGAATTGCCCGCTGCACTGCAGTTCATAAAATATACCACAGGCTATAATTGTGAACTGGACTAATTCACACAGGAAGAAACATCCAGGAGCCAAGGACTTGCAGCAGGCTCTAAGTGGTACACAGATGAAGGAATAAATCAGCTGCAAAACCCCAGCAGAGAAAGCAGTGAGGTCTGAGAATTCTCTGAGTTCTCTGGTTGCCATCAGCACCTGCACTGCTCCACACTGGCACTTGAGGATGAGCTGGGAGGGTAACAAAATTAGAACTTGGACAAGAAAAGATGAAAATTAACTCTAGTCAGTGGTTTGGTGAAAGGAATTTTGAAAAATATGCCTATGGCATAAAGGATGCTTCTATAAATTGATTCATATGTACTAGAGAAACTCACCTCATGTCCCTGTAAATAACAAAGCTGGTTCAGCTGAATTGAGGCTACAGATTTCAAATGTGGCATCTTAGCTGAAGTCTAAGGTAGAAGACAGTAATAGCAACAATGACCAAAAAACGAGAAATGTGTCTGTGTGCTTCATCATCACAAAATCTTTCTCTAGTTCAGTTGCTTTTGCAGAGTGACACCCATGCTATCAGCCTGGATATCTCAACACCTTCCCTGGAGAAAATGAGGTTGACCTGTGGGCTCCAGGGGCAAGGGAGAAGGGATGGCATCACTACAAAGGCAAACTGCCAGAGCTGCTCTGAGATGAGTACAGTCAGCCTTAGCACCTGGGTGCTGGGACCCCCCACCTCCCCGTTCAACATTCCCGGCTCCTGCAGTCCAAGGGGTGAGTTACTGAAGCAGCTGCATTTTAAACTGCCCGAGGCATCTGCAATGGCAGATGTCGTGGGAAGGTCATTCCCTGCTGCAGGACAGACTGTGGTCTGCCAGGTGCTGGCTGCTTACTCCATACCCTTTGCAAAGATGCAGAGATCTTGGCTGTAATTTTGCCAAACATGTCGGGTGGAACCAGCAAAAATCTATTACAGCTGCAGGTCAAAAGCTGTCTTTTCTATCTGCCAGACCTGCATGGGCTGTCTGGGGCCATAAACCAGGCTGCTTCCATTTTGGCTTTTGGGTAGTCCCAAGGAGTTTCTATTTGTCCTACAACTTCCTTTGCCTTGCTCCCTGGCCCTTTTCCCATCCAGAAATGTGCATGCTGAATGTAGTAGGGATTGAGAAAACTATTACAAAGCTTATTTTATTTCTCTTTACCCAAAGCATGTTTTAAAAAATTAATAAATTGAGCTTTCACATTTTTCCCTTGTTTCCAGGGGGAACTGTGAACACAATAAAACTGTAAGTAGTGCTTTGGATCTAAGGAATAGAAGGAATCCTAAATATGAAAAATGTCTTTCTTTCATGTTAGAAAAAAAAATCATTTTATTCAAGGAGTCAATATACTTCTAAATAAACATCTGGCTGCAAAAAGTCTGCAAGGTTTTGTTATTAGTGGAGGAAAAAACCAACACAAGCCATGGGATGCTCCTCCCCGTATCAGCTGGGAAGGGGTTTGTCACTCAGGATGAGCCTCCCACTCCTGTTGCACACCCATTAGGAAGGTCTGGACCTTAAAAGCAGTGCGATTTCAGTGTGGTTTCAACCTGGCACTCTTGGGGGCACCAAGTGGCTTTGTTGGGTTGGGATCACTCAGTCTAGCTTAAGCTTTGTGCCACAAAAGCTAGGTGGTTGCTGATGTGCCAATAGCTGGATTGTCTAGTAATATAAATTCCATCTGAAGGAAGACACAAGGTGGTACATTTAAGGAGTTCTCCGGAAGCACTATATGGTCTTTACGTTGGCCTAATGTATGCACCAATTCCCTGTTGCACCTGCTGCTTGTCCCACAGTTTAGGACTGTTCTGCTGTGCTGTGAGGATATTTGGGGTTGATTTCCACAGAGACTTTCTCCAAACATCAACATTTTCCAGAAAGAGCATCTACAAAAGCACCACACTTCTGGCATGCTGAGAATTGCAGGTCTGCAAAGATGCCAGACCATACTCAAGCACCCCCGTTCCAGGATGCTGCAGCCAGGCAGCATTCTTGCCCAGGGAAATGCAGCTGTGGAGTTTCCTCTCTCCTTCTCAGAAGGGACCATGAGACTGAATTTACATTATTAACCATGTTGTTTAATGACAAAGTCACAACGCTGTTGGGCAGTGGCAGCACAGTGCTGGGTGCAGGAGAAGAGAGTGTGCCACAGACTGCAGACAACAGCTGGGGAAGAGTTTTAGCTGAAAGACTGTGACAATCCCACTCCTTACTTGATGGGAAGCCAATGTAAGTGTGATTTTGCCTGGAAGGAAAAGTGGCACTATGAACTTTTGTAAGCTGATGATCTTTGTCTCCCAACTAGTCAGTTTGCACCTGGAAATACTGTAGTGACATGATTGTTTCACGGTAACAGAAACTGGGTTTTTTTAAAGGAAAAGAAACCCCTAAGATAATTTTGAATCATTCAAAATGTTGCTGTTTAGCAGAACAAAACATCTATCCTGATTATTATCAATTTAATTTATAAGTAAACAAAATCAAATTTTTGTTTAATCTTTAGTCTTAAAAAAATCTGCTTGGATACTTTGTTGAACTTGACTTTCGTAACTTTGAAGAAATGGTATTTTCCAGTGGAGATGGCCAGACCAGTTTTGCAGAGCTGTTATTAGTACTCTTTTGATAAAATGCGCTAATGTTAGCGAGTGTACTTCTGTACAGCATCGATGAAAATGCAAGGGCAGCTGGGAAGTCTTCACAACAAGTATTCTGTATCATGTGATGTCAAAGATCCCCAGGCAAACGTAGCTAGAGACAGCAAATCTCTCACAGGGCTAAAATCCCAGCTGAGTCTCAAATTTACTGTGCAGGAAAGGGCTGTAATCTGCTAAAGAAAATCAGACGTACAAAAAGTCATTCTGGCAGCTCCATCTGTCATGCTGCCTCTCCCTCACCCTGCCTTCATACACGCACTCTTCCAGTCGTGTGCTTTTCACATAGACAACAGAAATAGGCAAGCACAAATGTCAATCATGTGAAATTTATCCCTTAAGATAGTCCTCCTTTCCTCATCCTGCCTTACAGTCTGATTGAGCCCTATTGCTCCCTCGGCCCCTCGGGGAAATGCTCTCAGAATTAAGGCCAAGTACTGGGCAGGATCCCTGGGGTATCCCTGTGCAGCCACGCAGCCCCCCCACATCCCGACAACACCCCTGTTCTCCACAAAGGGACAAACCCATCCTGGTTCTGCACCGCATATCGTGCTCCTTAGGGATCCTCTCACGGATCCTGCGGCAGGAGCCTGCTGGAGGGGCTGCTGCCGTCTCGCACCGCATTCCTCGTGTTGCAAGAGGGAATCGGGCCTCAGAGCCTCGATGGCGACGGCGGGGCTGATGCTCCTCCTGCCCCGCCACGATCACGGGTAGCGTTTTGGGGGGCTCTGGGGCGCCCAGGCGGGCACGCCCTGCGCTCAGGAGGGCAAGCCTTGGCAAGGCTGGCGAGCACTTCAGGGCTATGCAGGGAAGGCAAAGCCCGCTGCCCTCAGGGCAGGGCGCGGCTCGCCGC
>VXAD01010038.1:1968176-1984979 GCA_013399195.1 Dicrurus megarhynchus | reverse complement strand
GTATTAAAATGCATGCTTAGAAGGTGGGAAAACTGTCCATAGAATCTGGATAAAGCAATGGTACAGAGAGCAATACACATACCTTTCTTTTCCCATATCTTGTAATCCAGAAATACATATTATTTTTCTTAATTTTCTCCCCTCATTTCAAATATGGAATAGATGAAAATTACATTTTTAGTTCAAATGTCCCCTTGTACATGAATGAAATTATGATGTTCTGTACCATACCATAAGTCTCATAATAGAGGTTGGGGAATAAAGGCTAACCCAATCAAGTACCTGAGAACTTGATGTAAAAGTTATATGATTTTATTTTCTTCTCTGCCTGCAGATAAAGATCTACAGTTTCACATTGTTAAGCAGGCTAGAGCTCAAAGTGTGAAGGAAGGTACAGGCTACAGTGAAGGTAAGGAGCAAGCAAATACCAAGGTGACTTCTCCTATGGAGAACTGCTCTTGTCTCCCTCCTTGTTGCTTCCTTCATTCCACTAAGAACTGCTGTGAGGAATTTCACTTCATTTATTTTTAATATTCCTTCCCCTGCATATCTTGGAGCATGATTACTTTATATACTTCGGGCAACTAGATGAGAGACCTTGTTGTGCTCATCCCTCTATTGTCTTCAGGACTGAAAAACCTAAACAACATGCATATTACTATGCTGGACTGTCTCAAGACTGATCTAAGAAGTTGTATAAGAACTATGCTGGCGCATCTGCAAACGTGATGTTGTCCTTTGTCACTCCTCCAAGCACAGTAATTCCTTTACATTCCATTTTTCTGTGGGTCTTGTGACCAGCCAGGGGATGAGGCTAGGACAGAGGCTTTGAGGGTTCAGACTTAGACAAAGTAGAAAAATAGGGCTCCCCATGGAATCTGTAGAGCTTTGGTGTATGACTGAGAAATCACTGTAACACCTGAAAGATACAGCATTTGCTCTCTGTAGACTTTGGTTTGTTAAGCATATATGGGCAGAAGGAAAAGTGACACTGAAACTTTTCTGACAGTGAAATACAGCAGCACTTGCTCAGATAATTTTTCATGTTGTCTTTGTTTCTCTGGCATAGCAAATAGAGACTTAAAGGACAGTTGCTTGGCAAGGACGTTTCCTGGGATGAGCACTGTGTTTTGAGCACATCAGGTGCATTCCCTCTGAAGGGAAGTGGGAACTCATAATTTGACACAAGCACATCCAAGTGGAGAAGCAGCAGATAAACGCTTTGTGCAGTGGTTCATTGCAAAGGTGCACCAGTGAGCCACTAGATGCCAGTGTTCACTGCCCAGATTTCCCTGCAAGCTTGCCTATTCTCTCTGAGGATAACACTAAAACTGGATTGGTGCTTTTCATTGTGGCAACTTGGCCTATTGTGAGATTTACTGACTTGTTTGTTCAATTGAAAGTCTTTGGCAACAGAAACAAATGAAAAATAATTTTTTATTGTAAATTTCCTTTTGATTCACTATATCAAAGGAAGTGATTTTCTTTGTTTTCTTTTTTTTTTTTCAATTCTAACCATATTTAGAATATTAGCATAGCTACATTGTAGAACAGAAAACTGGTCTTAATCACAAGTTGTGTAATTCTTTTAAATCACAAGCATGTAATTATCGGTGCATTTTTATGGACTTCTCTGACCCTGTAAGAACAGTGCATTTTAAAAATAGAACTCTAGTTTTTGTGTTTAAATCCATTTGTTCGTGTTAGAACAGTTCTGGTTTCGGTTCCCAGTAAAGTAGTGATAAAATCTTGTATNTTTTTTTTTTTCAATTCTAACCATATTTAGAATATTAGCATAGCTACATTGTAGAACAGAAAACTGGTCTTAATCACAAGTTGTGTAATTCTTTTAAATCACAAGCATGTAATTATCGGTGCATTTTTATGGACTTCTCTGACCCTGTAAGAACAGTGCATTTTAAAAATAGAACTCTAGTTTTTGTGTTTAAATCCATTTGTTCGTGTTAGAACAGTTCTGGTTTCGGTTCCCAGTAAAGTAGTGATAAAATCTTGTATTTTAGGTTTGTTTGTAGACTTACTGTGGTTCCTCTTCCTCTTCTTTGGTGTCTTTAGTGAAAGTAGGATGCGAAAGATTACCCAGCTTCTGTTAAGAGCTGCATAATCTGGAGAAGCTCTAGGTTTGCTGTTGTGAAGGGTGTTGCTTACACCCTTCTTATGTGTTGACTTTTCTGCCTGCCTGGAGATGTGTGGGATTGTGCTGGGGGAAGCAAGATTGTGGAGGTCACTTCAATGGTTGCTGGAAAATTGAATGCTTTTGACTAAAATGCTTTTTTGCAGGCAATGTCCTAGAGTATTGCATCCTGTATGTTTAGGGAAGTCACTTTACTGCAGTTGCAATGGACTGAGAATGGATTTATTTGTTTGGAGGCATATGTGTTTTAACTGGGGAATGAGAAAAGCGAGTACCAGGCTGATGGGTCAGGGAAAGAGGAGTGTGCAGGCAATGTGTTTGTTTCCATAACTTTAAGTCAGTTATCTGAACCGATCTGGAGCACTTTGAAAGTGCCTTTGTAGTCCTTTGAGCTATAAATTCCTCTGGCAGTCTATTACAGAAGCTCTGCAGAGAAGGTGACGGTGTGAGTGAGTGAGTCTGATTTACACAGTGCTCGGTTATCTAGTCTCCTAGAAGCTTTCATTCTTGTTGGCAGAACAGGTATTTTGCAGCTAGTACTTTACAGAACGTTTTAGGAGTAAGATAAACCCACAAGTTAGAGCTGCAGCCTCTCTCGATTTCATTTGTAAGCCAAGAGCTGAAACTCATGGGAAATTACAGCGTGTCATTTTGCTCTAATCTGGTACAATTCCTTCATGGCATATGAAAACCTGTATCTGTGTAAGCAATCAAGAGGGGCTATACAGCCTGCATGGGGCTTGGGAGGGATCTTCGAGCAGCTTTTATCTTTTCTAATTAAGAAAGTTGAAACTTCTTACAGATATATAGGGGAAGGATGAAAACAGCATGGGAGTTTACTGCATTGTTCGTTTGTTGAGCTTCTTGGTATTTTCCTGCATAATTATGCTACTTTACAAGTAACAGCTCTCTGTCCAACCTCCAGGATCTTACTCATTACTGCCCGTAGAAGTTCCTCAAAACCACAAGCGTTTCACCTGTGACCTGACTCAAGCTGACCGCCTTGCTCTGTACGATTACGTTGTTGAGGAAACAAAGAAACAGAAGTCTAGATCCCAGATAACGGAAAATGACAGTGATCTCTTTGTGGATTTAGCAGCGAAAATCACCCAAGGTTTGAAGAATGATCTATTGCTGAATTTATGGTTCAGAACTTTCAGTTTGTCCAGTTACATGAGTTTTGTTGAAAGCCAAACAGAATTGGTTGTGCTGTTTTTGTTTTTTTTTTTTATGGAGAGCATATGGTTCTTAAAAGCCACAGCAAAGACCTGGCATCACAAAATGTTAGTTTGATGTCCTTCATGATGTTTTCCTTCTGGGAAGGCCTCATTGCTCTGCTCTTGGCACATGTATTGTGTGCATCTCAGTGGATGGATCTTCTGTCTTTGCTGCAGCTGACTTCAGGTTCCTTAATGTTGCCAACTGGCTGTGCATCTCAGAACAGTTCTTTGCTGTAAGAGATGATGAGATTAAAGATTGCTTAAGAGTAAAAGCTAAACAGGAGAGGTTGGCAGTCATCCAGGTGGAACTCTTGAGCAACATACTTTGGTGTTGGTCCAGGGCCTCTCATCCCTGTTGGGTCACTCCAGTTTGTAACTGTACTGAGTGCAGCAAAAGCATGTGTGTCACCCTGCAGGCCATGCTGCGCCTAGGAAGTGAGGCAGTGCTTGTCATCTACACAGGTAAAGTTTTTACAGAATCTGGCTTTCTCATTCTGTGTCTTACTGTAATACTGGCTTTGAAAACATGACCCATATTTAGAAGGCGTTTGACCAAATCACAAGCCCGCATATTGGTTTGGATTGCAGTCTGGAGATTGAGATCACATAACAGCGTTTTCTTGGTGGCTTTTTAGTTGTGTGTAAACAGCCAGCAAGAAGGTTGGGGAGGAAGCTTCAGATAACTTCACCATAGTTACTAAATACAGGAGGAACTTGAGAAAGAACACAATATATTTTATGTTCCTGAACGCAGGAGGCCTGCATACCTGCAGGTGCTAATGTCCTGCTCATGACCATTTGTTTTACTCCCAATTTTTTGCTAGATGATAGTCAGAAAGGTCCCAAGTCCCATCTTGAAATTCTGGCTGAAATGCGAGATTACAAAAGGCGGCGGCAGTCATACAGAGCTAAGAATGTTCATATAACGAAGAAGTCCTACACTGAGGTGAGATTGGAAAATATGGCTTTTTTGCACAAAAGTGCTTATTGTATATCAGCATAAACAATTATATACTCTTTCAAAGACAAAGAACATGTGTCTTTCTCTGCTTCTTGTACCCTGCTTCATTATTGTTGCAAACTATAGAGGAATGTTTTTGGTTTGTTGCAGCAAGTTACAAATAATGAGCATTTCTAACTGCTGAGTTTTGAATGTGAAAATGCCAGCAAGATATAGCTCACTATCATAAAATGGTGCTATTTAAATTTATGCTAAAACATGTTTCTGCAAATAAGACTTCCCATTCAAACATCTGATGTACAGGGTTTGGGGGAGATTTTTGTGGGGTTTGGGTTTTTTGAGATGTTTACAGTTTGTCTAGTGCTAGTTCAGGCCCTACCATGACATGTTTGTCTTTAACATATCTTAATCTCCAGGTGATTCGGGATGTGATTGGTGTGCATATGGAAGAACTCAGCAATCAGTGGCAGGAGGAGAACAGGTTGGATAATGCAGAGATATGCGAAGGAGGGAAGTCAAAATCTTCAGGAAGGTATGCCACAGCTGACAGATTCTTCAGGCACGAAGCAGATTGTAATTTTATCTTAACCACTTTCTTCTAATAGCACATACCAACCTTATCTGAGTCATATGCATGGTTTATTTTATACTCATTCTATTAAGTCTTGCTTGAGAAGCTCTGCCTGCCATGAAGGATGGGGAAAAATTATTAATAAGTATCTTTCAGAGGTAAGTAGGCTAGTTGCAAGTGATTCAGCTGAACAGGTAGTTTCTGGTGGAGCTGGGGGATGAATAGTGCTCCCTCTGTGCCCAAATGTGTGCATATGTTGTAGCTGGCTACCGAAGGACACTTGGAAATACAAGTACACAATTTCTTATCCTTCCCTACCACATGACATGTGTTAGCTATATTACACCTCAGAGTAAAGGTTTCCATAACATAATAAATATGGGGAGGCTTTACAGTTCTTATCCCTGCAAATGCTGCTGTGCTAATTGGGAGTCTGTTTTAGCTGTACGTATTTCTGCTGTGTCAGGCAACACTGCACACCCTTCCAAACATTTGTCACTCAAGTAAATGTGGAGTCATGACCTAATGATAGCCTATTTGTGCCTCTTCAGCAGGCCTTTGAGAGGAGAATGTTTTTGAAACAAACTAGAAAGTAACACTCTGCTCCCAGAATTAAAATGAAGATGAATGGGTGGCAGAGCACTGGAACAGGGAGTCTGCCTCACTGGAGACAGTCAAAAGCCACATGGACACGTTCTGGTGTAACCTGCTGTAGGTGACCCTGCCTTGGCAAGGAGAGTGGAGTAGATGATCTCCAGAGGTCCCTTCCAGCCCTAACAATTCTGTGATTCTGAGAGATCAGGACTTGGGTTCTCCACTGTAGGTTGCAACTTTAGACAGGTGGTTGAAGAGTTAAAGATTTAAAGCAAAAGAGAGTGAACCTCTTCTACTGCCTCTTCTTTCACAAGCAAATGTGCTAAGACTGAGGAGCAGAGTTTACAGGAAATAATTGGATTAAATAGTGTGCTGAGATCTGCACATGTAAGAGCATGGACTTTGGGCCTCTTTTGGGAGGTTTTGTATTTCTTAGAGTGGCTTAATAAAAGGTATGTCCTCTGTCTTACATCATTAGCAGGTCATTATAGTACAAAACTGGTACTGGAAACAGTGACTGTGAAACTATTTTTATTGATTAAAATCACTGAGTTTCAGAAGGGAGGACAGGCGGTCGGCTTCAGTGGATTCCCGGCAGTCTGGGGGAAGCAGTAAGGATACGGAATGCACAAGACACAGGAGAGACACCAGCAGGAGTCCAAGTAAACGAAGAAGGAGTCGTGAGAGAGGCAAAGACAGAGACTCTCGGAGAAAAAGAGAGAGGTGAGCAGACATAGTGACAGCTGACTCAGGCAGCTGTAGCCATAGACAATGAGAATTTAGTGCAGAGATTGAGAATATCTAGTCCAATTAAAAAGCTAGGCTAACCTCATGGGCAGTATGACAAGCCAGTGGCATGAGGCTACTAATACTAAACAAAACATGCTGTGAGATCATGAACTGTGATCCAGACTTCAGAATTTACTCTCACATCTGAAAGCTGGCACTTTCTGCAGCATGCTGCAGGACTGCAACAGTAGTGTAACAGGCTATTTATTTTACTTCTTGATCAACATGGTTGAATGGACAGTTCCTCATCCACAACTAAGTGCCTGTCATGTCTAATGCTGATTGCTGCTCTAGTTTGCTCTAGACCTTAATAAATAGGATTATTTGTTTCACTAATATGCAATATTCACTAGCTTTTCCATATTAGATGCTTCAAAACAATGCTGTCACTCTTCAGTACTTCTGGATATACAATTTAGCAAAAGAAAACAAATCTAGGCCACACCTTCTAATACCATCAACATCTGCAGGACCACAGGTGTGTGGGACCTGTGTTTGAGCAGAGATGAGGAATGTTGTGCAGAAGAAATGCTGCCTTGTCCCTCATGTGTTTGGGTAAATGCATTACATAACTGCGTGGATGGCAATGATGGCTTGTCTCAAAGCTGGCTTCATTACACTGTGATGTCATTCATCCTAAACTAATTGCCACTCTGACACTGCATGACAAGGCTTTGATTAAAGCAGCATGGAAAAGAAACTGTCTAAAAGCAGTTTACTTTCCTTATAGGAGGACATGACTACATTTAATGAGAGCTTCCCATTTTCCAAGTTGCTTTTTCTCTTCAGAAATGACTGTCATTTCTGAAGCTAACAGCCCAGACAATGTTTATGTTTTTGTTTCAGGGATGAAGACAAGTATCACAACCATAAAAGAAGAAAGTAGAAACAAGAACCTGATGATTTTGTTTGTCAGCTGTTCAAAATATAACTTGCACAAGAACTATTGTTACTGCTGTTTTGCCCGAGACAGTAAAGGTGTGCACGTAATATTGGTGTTGCAACACACCTGTGCTGCTTGGAGACAAAAAAGTTTCAATGGTTTTCAGGATGGAAGCAGTATATTTCAGAAAATGTGTAGATCTGTAACATTCATACATTTATTAATAAATTATACTGATCTCTCTTGTATTTGAGTTTAGTCTGACAAGGCTGAAGAATAAAATCTATGAGAGGTTGTACTTATTGGCCTTCCTGGCCCATAGTGGATATAGAACAGAGTTAATCCCTGGAGTCCAGATCAGTTACAAACAGGGAAGGCATGAAGAGAGCTCCTCCTCCTACCTAACACTGTCACCTCTAGGTGACATTGCCTAATTACAGCACGTACCAGAGGGCAGATGTCAGAGTTCCCAACAGGCTAAAACATCTTCAACTGCAGTTGCTGTTAAATGGACAGTAACACAAAAGTTAGTGTTCCCAAACTAATGCTCAAAGGAAATTCGGCTCAATATCATCTGGCAAAGGTGATGAGAATGTAGCTCTCCAGAGAAGCCAGGGGGGAGGCACTAAGGACACTTGGGATATAGCTGAGTACCATATTCAAACACCAGGTGCATTTCCTTCCAGCAATAACTATGAAGACTTCCCATCCTGTGGACTATCATACAAATACTTGTGATGGAGGTTGATAGAACAGACCTAAAACATGCAGATACATATTAAGGATGTGCAGTTCTGTTAATTCCTCCCACAATCTACTTCAGTGACATCAGTCACCATCAGCCAAGCTTCTTGCCTCAACAAAGTAAGCAACTATAAAAGAACAAGCTTGCAGATCCATCTTTCCTAAAACACTTCTGTTTGATCAATGTGCCAGGAGAGGGTACTCCATGTTGCTCCTGGTTGTGGCCTTCTGAGTCAAAGGGAATCTTTCCAGTTTTATTATAGCCAGTAGTATCCTCTTTCATACCTCAGTTGTTTCTGCAACTAAGTGTGATTATCTGTCACCAAATACTTGGTCTAGTTCTCATGGTCTGATTCCTCACCTATGTGACAAATGCTGTAGCATTTCCTGTCAAAAAACAAGACATGTTTTAAAACATCTTTATTAGACAAGTTTATACAAAAATGAAAAAGAGATTCAAGTTCTGAAAGGGTTCTAGTTAGAGGGAAAACAATATGGAACCACTGCAGTCCTTGCAGTGGTTTTGTCTACCAGCTCAGCCACAGGGTTCTCATTAAGTTCTTTCAGTAGGGCTTGGTAAAACTGTTTAAATAGAGGCTGTCCAGGCAGACAAGGGAGTCCAAGGACCAGCTGTATTTGTGCCAGAGTCAAAATGAAGTCAGTGCTACCAGAAGTGTAATGAGAAATGCTCCAGTTACAGCTGCCCAGTCTTAACTGAATTCCATGTTTTACTTAACAATCACAGAGCGCAGGTAGGAAGCTCGGTAACAAAACAACTTTTGCTCAGTATGAGCAGATGAGTGAAGGGGTCACACCCTAGGGGTGGCCGTCAGTATCTGAGAGGCAGGAGAGCAGTATAACCATGTATTCAATTAACATCCCTTGAAGGGCCATCTCAAGAGTAGGACAAAGAAAAGGAAGTGCCAGAGAAGAGGATCATGTTGTTCTGAAATGTGCAAATTATGGTACTTTGAACACAAATTATTTTCTTGAACTTATTTATTTCTTCCTTTTTTTTTTTCCTCCCACCTCATGCTGAAGAGTAGGGTTGATCAATAAAATATGAAGGAGTATGGCAGGAAGTGTCTGATCAGCACCATGCCAGAGTGTTGGTCCCTGGAAAGGAATAAACCAAATTTTTTTAAATGACACTTCCACATGGTAAATCCTGGTGTGTTGGACAAGATACAATTTAGGGCTATATCAATTGCAAGCAAAAGGGGTGTGATTAAAAAGTGCTTCTTACGAAAAACTATCAATCTGATAACTAATGATGAAACAGTTCATTTGTATGCTCTTGTTTGTATGGAGTTCACATGACAATGTTTTTTGGGGGGAGGCGGGGGCCACAGTGGTGCCTTCTGTGAGCTTCTGAGAGCTGGCCCAGCAGTGACATGGTAGGAAGAGCTGAGTGTCTGTATGCAAATATGCTGCGCAGGCAGCACTCACAGGACGAGCCTGTTACGCACCTTTTTTAATTGGTCAAAGTGCATTTCGGGTGATCTGTGTGTGACTAAGGATACAGTGAGGGAACTCCCAGTCTCTCTCTCTGGTTTATGATCTGTGCTAAATCAAAGGAACAGCCCAGAAGCTGCTGCTGGTTCCAGAACCAGTAATATGCAGGTGTTACACGCCCGTATATAATAGCTTCCTACAGGGAAAATCACACCACCAGATTGAGACTTCAGTATTTCAGAGGAAGATGGATAAATAACAATTTATCTTTTAACAGTGCAAACAATTAAGTTGACAAAAAATCACTGTATACTTTTGATACAATCTTAGTCAATCCTTACTCCTGTCATCATGGCTATGCCCAAAATGAAGACGGACTATTCACCTGAAATTAAAGGCTCATGAAGCACCTAGAGGCAATTGATACATTAAAATTCCTTGCACAGATTTTTACTTACGCTTGTTCTTTAATTCCTTGGAGGAATGCTTTAGTTTCTGTCTCTGATATCTCCCCATCAATACCAGCCAAATATAAATAAAGGAATGAGAACATTTCAAAGGGAATTCGAGCTGCTCCGCCTTCTGGGTCTCTTGTTAGGATTTCACAGGCCTGTTTCATTGAACTCAGTAAGGACTGCAGGGGGTTCCAGCAAGACATGAAAGGAAAAGTATCAGAGCCATGAACATCCTTTGCATACCATGACAAAATCCACACTATAAGCCATTAAAAGTAAAGGGTAAATGAGATGAAGGTGTTATCATCGCTGCCTAGCTTTAAACCCCAAATTTACTCTCTAGTGCAAGTCCAAGGATGGAAACAATAATGTAGTTCTAATAGAGACAGGAGAAAAGATACCAGAATCTTGTGATGGTTAAAGATGGCATAGGGTAATCTGAGTTCTGTCTCCAATAGGGCCAAATTGCTCTGTTCTGCTACTGTAAAAGCTCCAACATCACTGTATCTAGTAAGAGATGTTTGTGTGTGTGCATATTAATGGTTCTAATTGAATTCTCAGCAGCAGTTAAGACAGACAAATCTGCAACGCCCAGAAAATGAATATAGGTTTCATGATTTTATTATGATAATATATAATTTTTAAATTATATTTTAGCTGACATTTACTGTTTCCCCTATCTCTATGCAAGTTCCATTTTAACAGATAGCAGAAAAAGCACTGAGGCAAAAAGTCTTTAAAGAATATTTCACTTTAGTCAAAAGCCAATAACATCTGAGTTACCTTTAAAAAACATGCCTCAAATTATTAGTTCCAAATCTACTTTGAAAAAATCCTTTATTTAATATGGTGTTGATAATCCAGTGCCCTATGCATGCTGAGCTATAAGAGGAAAAGTGGAAAAATTCAGCATTGTGTTTCATTCAAAGACTGGTTGGATGTCATTAAAGAAACAAACAAATAAAACCACACACACAATATAAAAACCCAAAACCAAACCCACACAGGCTTTCTTTAACTTAAGTCTTAGTATTTTTCACTGCAACTTTTTCAAGATTTACTCTTACAATTTCATTAGCAAGCAAGCAATATCTATGTAAAAAGACAGTATTTCCTAACAGTAGAATAGCAATACTTAAAATAAATGCAGTATCTGTTTAAGATCTAGAACACAGGCCAGAGAAGTATCATCTTACAATCCTTGAACAGTTTTACTTAATGTATCTCCTCCCCTGGGAGGCTTCTCAGGGAAAAGAGAGGCAGCTGACCCTGTGATGGCCAACTCTACATTTTGCATTTGGCTATCCCTCTACTGCCCTTTCTGGTCCTGCCACCCCAAGCTGCCACGGTCTCTCTCTCACAACACAGCAAAGTTATTCACATCCATTTTGCCACCTTCGAAAGACAATTTAATAGGCTGCCTGTGTGGTCATTTCTCCAAGGCTTTTGTAAAAACGCATCAGTGCTTTACAAAAAAGATACTTCAGACTGATGCTCTTAAGAAGTTCATACTTGTCCACTCTTGTATCTCAGCTGTGACCCTGTTTGACTGTGAACACAATCTACAGCTGCAGGAAATGAATGTAAATTTCTTCTGTGCATCTTTCTCTCTGGTTTAGGAAACTCAAGTTTAGGTTTCATTATGTATTACTGGAATCAAACCATTCACTTAATATCCAAAAGGATGGTGAGGTGGTGACATTTTGTCTGTCTAGCTCCATCAGAATGATGTTCCTGTGACTCCATTTTTGGTTTTGGTTTGTTTGGGGGTTTTCTGGGGGGGAGAGAGGGGTTGTTGTTTTTTAGATAAGTAATGTTGCTGTCACTATTTTTAAATGAAGAAAAGAGCCCAAACTACAAGATCATTTTGGGAGGGAGACTGGAATCAAGAAATACACATTTGAAATAAAGGTAGATAGATAGATAGATAGATAGATAGACAGACAGACAGATATACACACACAATTGCATTGCCAGGCCAGGTGAACATTCAGGGTTTCTAGATATTGCAACATTCACAAAGTATTATTTTGCATATATTTTCTTTTTAGTACCTCTTCTTCCCTACTGTAGAAATCATTAAAAGTATTATACTTTATAAGAACATCAGCTTAATGCATTTTATAATCTTTCATTCTGTTGAAATGCTCTGCTGAGATTTTATTACTGACATTAAAAGAAATAAGTGTAGCTTTAGTAACATTAAGTGCTGCTGTGAAAATTTAACTGGCCACACAATCAATTAAAAATTGGTTCTTTAATTTCTCCCTCCAGTTCTCCTCCATGGACATTTACACTGATGCCAGCATCATCATTCCTCTATCAGCCTCTCTGACACAGTGCGACCTCCCTGCAGACATGCTTGCTCTTCTACTGCCACTCCAGTAAACTGAGGACTTAGCCATCCTTCTGGTTAAGCTCCCCAGACCAAAATCTGATGGGCAACAGAAGTAAACACGCAAGCCACTTTGCCAGCTGCTGCAAAAGCAATCACCATTCCCCAAATCCATCTGCATTAATTGTTCTATGGTCTATCTTGTATATGATCCTAGACAACCACTTGTGTTTGGATACGAGGGCTCCTGCTGTTAACGTACCCCACCAAGCACGCTGCACCCAAGTGCCAGAAACTTCATCCATTCCACCTCCTCTCCAAAACTGTCCAGCTGCAGGATAGCTTCCAGCTGCTCCTCTGGCAAGCCCAAATACTTCCATTTTTCCCTCAGATTTGAAACAGTCACCATGCCTTTGGAAGAAAGCTTTGAACGAAATCATGGTATCACAATAAGAATTCAAAAAACCAGAATGCATTTAAGAACACAGTGTCTCCCCAAAATACTTCAAATACTTGACAGTCTCTCTCCCCAACCATCTCCAACACATCAGCATTCCTCCATAGCATTGTGCATTTGATAAAGAACAGCTTGTACCTGTTTGTGCAAGACCTTAAGGAGTCCTGGGGTCAAACCAGCATCTGTTTTCTCTGTTGCTAAAGGCATTTCCATCCTCTCCTTCACAGGAAGGGGTTCACCTTTAGACAAGGCTGAAAAATACCTAAGTGAATGGGAAGAGCAACACACCTCAATGCCCATGGCCATTACAAACTGCACAGAAGTAAATGCTCTTACAGTTCAGTGTAAGAATCTGCAGGCTCCCCCACAGGAGCAGCAGCACCTGGCAAGCTGCCTGCATGCACAGCTCCCATATTCCTGTGCCCAGAAACCACAATGTTTAGACTTTACATGTTCCTTTTCATGACACTCTAATAATTCTTAAGGCATTTAACTTATTTTGTGCATTATATACTCAGCTCTTTTGACTGATGAACCTGAGGGCTCACCTGTTTAACATTCCCCTGACGCACTACCCACAATGTACATCTGCCTATTCACATTGCAACTCTCTCATCAGCTTTCTGGTATTTCTGTCCACTCCAAAATAAAATTTAAGAGTAGAGCATAAAGGGCATCAGATGCACATCCTTTTAATTATGAGGCTGCCACAACCTCAAGAGCTGCCTCTGCCTTAACTGGCCAGCAGTCTGAATTGTGCAAGGAAAACTCAGTTTTCATTCAGGTGCGTCTAATTTAAAATTTCTCCACTTGTCCTGCCTCATCTGCCCTGGTCACCCATGTCCATGTCCAGGCTATCCCATGCTGTGCAAACACCTGCTAAAATACACAGCAGGCAGCACTCCAGAACTGACTTAGTGTGACTGTATAGAAATAGATGCACGGTATGTATGTACATACAACACCCGGCCTATTTTTCAGCCAGATCCATTTCCCCATCTGATTATTCACAGGGACGAGCACTACAACACCGGCAGCACTTGTGAAGCCACCGCCTCGCTCTGCTTTGCATGGCTCCCAGGTGCAGCTCTTGCTGTGCTCAGGTACACCAGAGCACGTTCCAGGAAGGGGGTGTGCGATCAGCAGCAGCCGCCCACCATCAGCGGGGCTCCTCCCGCCGCGCTGGTGCAGGGTTTAGGCAGACTGGGGGCTGGCCGGAGGCGTGGCCGTGGCAGTGCCACGCCGCCCCTGCTCTAACCAACCCCACGTCGCAGCAGCAGGCTCCAGCCACAGAGATACGCCACACCGTTTTAAGGTGGTCCTGCTGGCTTTCTCCAACACTGCAGCTGTAACAATCCAGCTTCAGATTATTTTAACAGACAAGCCAGACTGCAGCCTGGCTTTAACAGCCTCCCCTCCCTCATGTACACAGTACAGAGGTTTTCCAATCCCCCCAGCTGAGGACATCTCACAGATACCTTTCAAGAGCTTGCCCACACAAACCATAGGACAGGAAAAAATTATAGTGAGCAGTTGAGGTAAAAGAAAAAAAAATAGATGCTAAAGAAGAAACATTTAAACATCTAAATCAACTTTATAGCGAGAGATTTATTATGTGGATTATCACTTAAAGGTGCAATTTTTCAGGCACTTTTCCCAGAAAGAAAGAAGAGAAACCTAACCAAGCTTAAGAATTAGAAAGCTAATTTCTATTTTTTCCTTTAAATTCCAAGAACTGAATCTCAGATGAGAGAAGAAAAACTAAGCCAAACCAAAAGGAAAAAGGGTTGGTCTTTCAGATAGAAAAACTAATAACAAAAAGCAAATTAAGATGCATTTTTCTATATGGAAATCCAGCTATTTCAGAAGTAAGCCAGCCCTAAACCTCAAGGAAATAGAAAATAAATAAAATGCCACACTATTTTTAAAAGGCTTACATGCTGCATTAATACACAGAAGTGTGTATGCAATGGACATGCTGATTTAACATTCAAAGCCAGGTCCACGATGCAATAAAGAGAAGCAGCGAGGTTTTGAGGGTCCCTATGTATAGCTCTCTGTTGTTAGGTGAACATCGTACTTACGCAGCTGCCCACTGCAAAACATCATAAGGCTGAGTCCTAATAGCAGCTTTAGTAAATTGCTTCAGAATATCAGGTAGCTCTGGGGGGATTTTGATCTGCTGAGCACAAAACATGGTTTCTGGAAGAGGCATGGTGTCCAGTCACAAGGACCTGAAAGAAATAAAACAGCAGGTCACAGATGCAGGATGTGAATGAAAAACTGTGTGTGCACATGGGATTGAACAGCACCTGTCCCCACATTCCCTCCTGTCCTACTTGATAGCTGGGGCTACTGGAGAGCTGACAGACTTGGAAGGGTAAACAGACAAGCCCCAAGTGGCTCTAAAAAACTTTAACTTGGTGGCAACACCAAGTAAAACACTGGAGATTGGGCTCCAAGGACAGCTCTGGGTGAGGAAAACTACTTTCTTAACAGGTATCTTCAGATGGTTTTAAACTGATTTTTCTCCTCAAATCTATCACAACACAAATTTGTGAAACAGGCAGTGCAGACAAGTCACACCACACATGCCAATATGAAAGGTATCTACATTGACAGCTCCCTACTGCATGCCAAGGAAAATCTTGGCATTTTTGTACAGATGCCAGACTATGCAGATGACCAAGTTTCTACTGTGTTTATGTATTCAAAAATGCTGTAGCAAAAAGTTGGTAATTTTTGCTCTGGACAGACTTTACATCAAACAATTACAGTGATGAACAAAACCTTCATGTGTGCTGCAAGCACACACTGCACTTTGCTCATACAGTTGTTCAGGTGTGTTTGTCTCATTCAGGATGGAACTCATTTGTTGCAAGGAGTCCTGTTCCCCAGGATCCAAAAGAAGGGACAGAGACAGGCTATTGTATGGTCCTTCTCCCATCATAGTAATGGGGAACATTTGGTGGGACGTGAATGCTCTCCTCATCATTTCCAAGAAAAACTATGGTATGCTTAAGTTGATTTAGCAACAAGAACTGAAAACCCATTAGTTATTTGCAGAAAGGAGGAGCAGTGAAAGCAACAGCATCAAGAAAGAAATCAATGTAACAGAATCCTCTATCCCTTTAGACTTTTTAAAGCTAAAAATAAAGAGTACCTGGTAGGTGGCTTTCTCACGTGAATTCTCCTGTAGTGGAAAAGAAAAAAATTAAAAGTCAGCGATAGAGCAATGGAACTGCTGTGACTCAAGGCTCCTTTGAGGATCAAATTGTACTTAGAACTTCATTTACGGAGAAATGCAGACAGGGTACAGCATCTTCATCACTCCAACGCAGCCAATTTGCATCAGGAATAGACTTCAAAGTGCGCATTTAATTACCACATTGGTCATGCGCTTTCAGTAGTGATTCAAAAATGCAGCTCTAGCCAAGGAACTGAAGCCGAAGGCAAAAAAACCTGAGGATTTCAGGACAACAGAAAAACTTTGAGGAAGGAATACAGGTGTGTGTGCATGTACCCTTGGGAAGCAGTCAAATAAAAGAATAAAAATGTAACCAGAAAAAAAAAAAGCAGTGCAAGAGCTGCTTTTCTACAGAAAGACATTAACCACAGAGTCTCACAGAAGGGCTGAGGTTGGCAGAGACCTCTTAGTCTGACCCCCTGCACAACCTATGAGCCGAGTGCAAAAGATCCATGTGAAGGTGGCTTTTGAGTATCTCCAAGGATGGAGACTCCACAGCCCCCTTGGCAACCTGTGCCAGTGCCTGGTCACGCTCACAGGGAAAAAGGGTTTCTTGACGTTCAGAGGGAACCTCCTGTACATATACACANCCGGACACCCCCGCGGCGGCCGCTCCGGGGCTCGGCAAGGCCCGGACACGGCAGCTCACCTGCCCCGCTCCGCGCCCCGCTGCCCCGGCAACGCGGAGGGACGGGACGGGCCGGGGCGGGCGGCCCGGGTGCTGGGCGGGGGAAGGCGGGCGCCGGGCTCGGGAGAAACTTGATGGCGGCGTGGTTTAAAGCGCAAGAGCAGCACCTGTTTTGTACAAACTTTCGAAAAGACCCAAACCCAAATGGATGAGGGGATTGAGTCTACCAATTAGCAAATTCACGAACGGCAGCAAGGTGAGTCGGAGCGGGCTGGAGGGTACAGCAGCTGAACATGAGCCAGCAGCGGGCCC
>VXAD01010038.1:1917324-1968162 GCA_013399195.1 Dicrurus megarhynchus | reverse complement strand
CAGCTCTAGCCAAGGAACTGAAGCCGAAGGCAAAAAAACCTGAGGATTTCAGGACAACAGAAAAACTTTGAGGAAGGAATACAGGTGTGTGTGCATGTACCCTTGGGAAGCAGTCAAATAAAAGAATAAAAATGTAACCAGAAAAAAAAAAAAGCAGTGCAAGAGCTGCTTTTCTACAGAAAGACATTAACCACAGAGTCTCACAGAAGGGCTGAGGTTGGCAGAGACCTCTTAGTCTGACCCCCTGCACAACCTATGAGCCGAGTGCAAAAGATCCATGTGAAGGTGGCTTTTGAGTATCTCCAAGGATGGAGACTCCACAGCCCCCTTGGCAACCTGTGCCAGTGCCTGGTCACGCTCACAGGGAAAAAGGGTTTCTTGACGTTCAGAGGGAACCTCCTGTACATATACACACACCTAATGAGCAAAGGAAAGCACAGCCAGGGCAGGCAGCCTCTGCACCCCTTCACCCCTTCGTTACTCTCGCTAGAGACAAAGATCAGCTCATCACTTTCACTTCATGTTAGCTCTTATTTTCTATGTTTTTCCTTTCACGCACCCCAACCCAGCCCCAGGTGTTCATGAAACAAGGCAAGGCAAACAAGTGGCCGCACGCAAGCGGCCCAGCCGCGGGTGCCCGCGGCCCACCCGCCCCGAGCTGTGGGGAGGNCCTGTTTTGTACAAACTTTCGAAAAGACCCAAACCCAAATGGATGAGGGGATTGAGTCTACCAATTAGCAAATTCACGAACGGCAGCAAGGTGAGTCGGAGCGGGCTGGAGGGTACAGCAGCTGAACATGAGCCAGCAGTGGGCCCAGGTGGCCAAAAAAGCCAACAGCATCCTGGCTTGTATCAGCAATACTGGGGCAAGCAGGATGAGAGAAGTGATTATTCGGCCCTGGTGAGGGCACACCTCGAATTCTGTGCCCCCTCAATTCAGGGAGGACACTGAGGTGTCCAGAGAAGGGTGACAAAGCTGGTGAAGGGCCTGGAGCACAAGTCCTATGAGGAACAGCTGGGGAAGCTGAGGTTATTTAGCCTGGAGAAGAAGAGTCTCAGGGGTGACTGTGTTGCTCTCTACAACTGCCTAAAAGGAGGCTGTAGCCAGGTGAGAGTCGGCATCTTCTCCCAGACAACCAGTGATAGAGTGAGAGGACATAGTCTTAAGCTGTGGCAGGACACACATTAAGGTTGGACATTAAGAAGAACTTCTTCACAGAAGGGGTGATTAGACATTGGAAGGGTCAATCCAGGGAGGCAGTGGAATCACCATCCCTGGTGGTGTTTAAGGAAAGACTGGATGTGGCAGTTAGTGCCATGGTCGAGTTGCTAGGGTGTGTTTGGTCAGAGGCTGGTCTTGGTCTCAGAGGTCTTTTCCAACTTAGTTGATTCTGTGATTCAGTGAACACCTTAGCACCATGTTATTGGCAGAGCCCATGGCAGGGAGGCTGGTCCCTGAGTGCCTGGGCTCCCTACAGCCCACTGGCCCCTGCATGTCCCCTGGCCACAAAGATGCTCAGCTAGGTGAGTACTGATTTTTCTTTCTCTCGTTTTTTCTGTTTCTGGGTGCGTAAGTTCTTTTACTCAGAGTTCAGAGTAAGACACAGAAGACGCCAGGCTTTCCTTCTAATTGGTGTTTATTATTCTCTTATCCATGGTACAACTGCACAGAGTGTGCCTCTTTGTTAGCAGGGTGGAAAATGTCCCCGAGTTGTAATTTCCAAGGCCATTTAAAGTCCAATTTACCGAATTAGGGATTGCCAAATAAAATGTTTTTACTTATAACCCAATAACTAACTATTCATGACCTGCACTGCGGGTTTTTTTGACCCAATAAAAGAACACCTAGGTTTGTGAAGAAGAAAGAAAGAAGTAGTAAGAAACCCACACCCCAAATCCTCCATGTTGTTACATGCATATTATTATATACCATAAACCTAAATTCTACATTTCTACATATTTCACCCAGTGATATAACTTTAATTACACAGCAACAGCCTCAGTGCTATTACATAATCTAGGAAGCCTAAGGTCAAATGTAGTGTGCTTTTGAAGTTCATTGCCTGTCAGCACTGAAAGATTGAAATTATCTGAACCCAGGGTTCCAACAGGTGAGCAGTGTTAGGGTGGCACGTCCATCTTGCCTTTGGCATTCTCGCACCTCCTTTCCTGGCTTGGATAAAATGTGAAAAAACACTGACTGAGCTGAAAAGGCAATGTATCCCCAAAAATTCCCGTTACTGGTAGTAGCTGCTGCTTCCAAGGACAGCTCAGCCACAAGCAACCTCTGCTGATCAGGCTCCACAGTCCTGGACATTCAGGACAGGAGCACCATTGAGAGTCTGCCACCACTGAGAGCAGCATGGCCAGTGCCAGCTGCTTCTCAGCACCTGCTGCTCCAACTCAGACAGCACAAGGCAGCGTGGGCTCTCCCACCGCTCCAGAATGCCGAGGAACCAAAGTGCCCTCTCTGCCACAAAGCCTTGGTGGACAGCTACAAGTCTTCTTTCTACTGCCTGGCATCCTCTGTAAAGACTCCAGCACATCTCTTGGTTACAAAGCAATACCCCTCCTGTACCTTCTAACATGGACTGTACATAGCCTGAGCACTCAAATGAACTTGCTAATAGGATTATTCGCTTCAGAAACTCCTCACAAGCCATTGCTCCAAAGAAACTTGGGTGCTGCATGCTTGAAACAGGCCAAGCAGTTACTGCAGAAGCACATAATCTTATTTGAACCCAGGCCTTTTTAATCCACATTATGTCCCCACTGATGAACACGTAAGGCCATCCAGGACAAAGATAAAATGCTGGGCTCTGGAAAGCAAAAAAGCCCACATTTTAACAACTGTTTAATCTTTCATAAAACATGAATACTTAGCATAAGTTACAGGCTAATTATTTGGCCTCAGAATACTTTGCAGATTCCTGTAACTACATGAAAGCAGCAAACTTCTGACGTATATTGACATACCTATCCTTTAGTTGTTTTAAAGCATAATTTAAGAACACTATAGCAAGAAAAACCTGAAGCAAACATTATCCTGCAGGAGCTTACAGAATAGAATTTGATTAAATTGATTTCACAATGCAGTTTTTCAAAGGTGTCTAGTGATAACAGATAATCAGCAAGTTTCATATTATCTCTCATCTGCAGTCCTTGCACACACTCAAAACTATCCTTAAAATGCTCAAAAAGTAAATGTCATACTCTCAATTCTTCCAGCAGTTTGATCCAGTGCAGTGACATCATGCATAAAGCTGTCACACTGTGTTATGAGAAACAGCAGCATGTAGGTGGAATTTTTTTTCTGTATTTAATGAAATGCATTTTCATAGAATGGCCTGGGTTGGACCTTACAGGTACCTAGTTCCAACCCTCCTGCCACATGCATGAGCACTTTCACTAGACCAGGTCACACAAGGCTCCATCCAACCTGGCCTTTTAACATTTACAAGGATGGGGCATCCACGTCTTTTCTGGGCAACCTGTTCCAGTGCCTCATCACCCTCACAGTAAAGAATGACTGCCTAGCATCTAATGTAAACCTTCTCTCTTTCAGTTTGAAGCCACTCCCCCTTGTCCGCACATGCTCTTGTGAATAGTGTCTTCGTAAGAATCCATGCTGCTTCCTAGAAGTATTTCCCTGCACTTGTATATAAAGACCATTTAAAAGTATACCCACGGCTGTATTTGTTGCTTTATAGCAGCACAGCCAGAAATGCTGCTACACAGCAGCATAGCTTAGAATTTCTGCTGCTTCCAACTTCCATGACTCCTGCTCACAACTAGTCAAAATATCCCTTCTAAACCAGCAGTATTTTTACTTTCATCACATTCCTTACCTAACTCTAGCAAGCCATTTATGCAACTTTTATCTGCTGAACATGGCACACCAGTGCAGCTCTGCATTATTTAGGTTCTAATACAGAAACTCTATCCAATATAAATAAGAGATTTGCAGTGTTCTCTGTTTTTGTAAGCAACAAGGAATTCTAAGTAAAACTAATGTTTCCAGGAGCACAAACAGCCCTTGAAAGGCAAGTAATGTTAAATACCACCCCCTCTTCCCACACTTGATGTCAGACACCTCCAGGTGTTTGACTTCAACTTATATAGGAGAAAATGCCTCTGCAGCTTAGGTGTTGGCCACTATTCAACAGGTAAGAGAGAATAGCAGGTAAGCAGAAAAACTGATGTGCAGAGCTGTGAAATAATCTTGCCCTTGCTCCATCTCTTAGTGTTATACTGAACTCAAAACATTCAGTTTATTTTGAAACTGTATTTGACCTCTGGAAATAAAATCTTTTAAATTTTTCCATTATTGAGTAACTTTTATTTCACCATATAATTTCTCAATTTATGGTGACTTCTTAATGAAGAAATCAAAACCAGAAGCACAGCTTTAAAAAAATTGCTGTTAACTGTGCAATTGTTTAGTTCCAGTTACCTAATTAAGAACTGAAATGCCAGAGGAAGAGAGTTCCAACTTACCATTATGCTTCGTAAAAGTTGTTTCCTCATCTGTTTCAGAAAACAGCTTCCTTTATTTTGCATCCTGAACTTCATTACACTACCAAGATTCAATTCCTTGTTTAATGTTTTTACTAACTGTATCATTTCTACCAAGAACCTCACTCATTGCCCAGGCTGTACAGTGGCCATTATTCCCAAGGCAAGGAGAACAAGAACATTGACCCTACCACAAAACCTTTCCAATCTACATGTAAAAAAATGGACAGTGACGTCCAAGGAAACAAAATGATGCTGATCAGCATGCCAGGCAATCAAAACCCAGTCATTTGTGCTTTGTAAGGTACAGGCCTTTGTGAGGCTTTTTACAGAGCTCTTTGAAGAACAGTGCAGCTGCTGTGAAGATTTTTATGAAGACCACTGTGCAAGCATAGGGGAAGGCAAGGAAAGAATTAATGCACTCAGCTGAAAAGTGATGTGAGCACTGTAATAGGTTGGAGTTGGCATCTTATTGAGGAAGTCACTGACATAAAGCTGTTAGAGGTACTGAAGGGCCCTCAGAAACAAAATCAAGTAACTTTGGCTTCACTCAATAGAGAAGGGGCAGACAGAGAAGATGCAGAGTTTTAACTATTTTTAATCAATATAAAATAATCTCTGTAAAAACAGTCAAAGCCATGCTGCAATTAACTTCTTTCAATATGCACAAGATAGCTACAGAGCCATCTGACAGTTCTTGAATGAAGGCTTGTAGAACCAACAACAGCATTAGATTCTCAACACACAAAGGGGATACAGTTGAGCCAGTACACACCTCCAACGCCTCCAGTCAAGACCAAGGTCAACACAAATTGTGGTGGAAGAGCACACACACACACACGCATGCACACACGCAGTCTTTCCCACTTGAAAAGTAACAGGAGCCCACACCATTCTGCATCCCTCCAGCACGGATGGAAGCCACTGGTACAGTGCTCATCAGCTGTCTCAGAAACAGCCACTTAACTTACATGCTTACTTATCAAGTTTCTATGCCAGGGGAGTACACAGCACACAATAAGGCAAACCACTGAAATTTAAAACAATGTATAAAGGACTGTTATTTAATTTCTGTTCTCTACAGCCACTATATTCTTTCAAAAAATGTGTAAAAATAAGGAGTGAGGAGATGAGATTTCCTAAAAGTTCACAATGGACAGTTCTGGAAACAAACTTCACCTGGGATCTGTAAAGCAGTGCAAAAGCCAGCACAACAGTTGGATTTGAAAGCAGTTTTCCATAAAAAAAAGCAAATGCAGATAATGTAAGCTATATCAAAATAGCTGCAGTTCACATTGCATGACTGGCCTGATTTGCTATTTTCTTTCATGACTTGTAAAATACCAGTAGTAAGAAACAGCACAAAGGCTTTTTCTTAATAGATTTTAATACTAAGACCAGTTTGTCTGGATAAAAACACAAAGTTACAAGTACCTTGTAACCAAGTACCAAATTCTGCATGAGGCACAGTAGTGCTCGCAATATTTGAGTGGCAAGACCATTTTGGAACTGTTTGTGAAAGGTATGTCAAAAACAGAATCTTGGCATAAGTAAGAATGTATGTTACCAATGAATTTATTATTGTGAAAATATATCTGTCCCACAATGTACACCACTGTAAATAATCAAATGCAATATTTATGCACATCAAAAATATATGGGGCGAATATATACTTAGTTTAGCATTAAATCAGCAACAGTGAATGAAAGAAATATTTTGGCTATTTTTCTATGATTTCATTTCACTGGAAATTTCCTAATAAATCACTCCAGAGGGTAATATTTGTGGTTCAAAACCATCAGGACAACGGTAATTCTGTAAAATAGAATGGATCTGAGAGTGACAGCCCAATCATCCTGCCACTACATTCAGATGCATTTGGCTTGTGCTCACTGCCTTAGAGCATGAGTCCAGACACCAAAAATAAAAACTACCACCATCACAGCCTGGACCACATTAGCTCATACCATATCAGATCAGAGTTGCAACATCAATAAAAGGAGATGACACTTTAAAAGCACCTGCCAGATTCTCAAGTATTAATTATATACACACATGGTAAAGTACAGAATACTGAAGGAGAGTGTACTGAATAGCAAGTTAGATGTTCCATCAATTTTCTCATTACTGCAATGGATATTCACATTTTCTGCATTGGTCCAGGAAAGATACTGTAATCTAAGCATGTGATTTGATGCTACTTAAAGCTCTGTGATACTGTTATGTATTTTCTTTATCTACATAACCCCCACCCCCACACATTACTGCAAAAGAGCTCTTATCTACATATAGAAATAACACAGACTTGATTTGGTGGCTCCTGTTTGACTGTGTTCTTGCAAAGAAATCTGCTAACTTTTCCTTGCCTTTTTAATAACATATGGATTTCCCTGCGCCTCAGGCCATAAATGGTACATGATAAATCACTTCCTCAGTATTATTCCCATAAAAATTCACAGTGACCAATTCTGAGAGAATTTTTTTTGGTTGGGTTTGGTTCTTTTAAAAGTAATTGTGCAATATAAAATTCATACTACAATTTTCAACTTTGGTAATTTACAGAAAAAAGATTTCAAGCTCTTTAACTAAGGATCAGGTCAGGATGTTGCTTACACTATGCTTTTTGTGCTGTGCAAGCACATCAGTTAAGGTTCATCCCTTTTCTTGAGATCCTGAAAAATTCTAGTATTGATACGAAATCTGCTACAATTTAAGTTGAAAACCTATCTAATTTTATTGGTACCTTTAAATGCTTCCATCACCTAGCCTTAGTAAATTTATACTTACTGTTTCAATTCATGAAATCCTGATCCCAAAGCCAACACCCACCTACCCCCTTCAACCAAACAGAAAAATCCAGCTGAGCCTCAACAAGTACATCTGAATTCTCAGAAGAGGAAATATTTTCTTGATTTAACAGCAACTGTACAATATTACAAACTCTGACACATGAAAAACAATCAGGCAATAGAAAAATGTACAACAGCTTTGGTGTTATACAAAATAATAAAAAAGACTGGACAGCAAGATACATAGTTCATTATGTTCTCACCACAGCAACTTCATTGCTGACTGTAAGACAGTTATTTACTTTTGATATTCTCTACGTGGCCTTTCCACTCATGAAAAATCATACTGTATTACTACAATAAGAACTGTTATGAACACCATAAAGTAAGCTCCAAATTTTATAAAAACATCTTGCCTCTTCGCACTATTGCTTTGTGGCACATTGTCAACAGAACAGCAGTCCAAAATAAACTGACAACTAGATTTAATAAATTAATATACTTTTTAAAGATGTACAATGCACATTCTTTTTAATCCAAGGTTTTAGGGTGTCAGGACACTTCTATATACACATATACAGACCTCAGACAGCATTTATAACATCAGAAAGTGCAGATAAGAAACAGAGCCTTAACTGCTATCTGAATGCTACCAACAGAAGCCAAAACACTGCTGAGAGTATTATTGGGAGAGATATCCAAAGACGAGAAGAGTCTATGAAAAAAGGACATGTAAAGGCAAAGGGAAGAGATGTTTAATATGACCATCTATTCTTGTGAAGACTGAGGTGGAGTTGTTGATGTGCCTGGTTTACCAGACTTCCGTTCGTAATTCACAAGTCGTTGTCCAACAAGGTACCTGGGATTACAGTAAAACCAGAAATTAACACAAGGTAATACTATTTTGTAACACAAATCCACTCTATCTCCTTTGCTGCCAAAGTAGTTTTTTCATTTCAATAAAAAGTTATTCTAGAAATTGTAAAGGAAAAATTTTACCTGCTGCTTAGTATTTCTTAAAAGGAGAGAAAATATCCTGATGCTACTTCTTGGAAAGTTTAAGGGGTGCAAGATTCCTTTAGTGTGACATTGAAACAGAATTTAACTACCTCATCAGCTTAACAGTTTTCATACCTTTCACATGATTCCTTTCTTGCTCTATATCATTGATTCACACTTTTTGCCACCTAAATTCCTTTCCATGCTTCCTATCTGCATGCTAGTTCTGCATGTACAAGAGCCCTACACACCTATGAATTCTTCCCCTAAGATCTGCCATTTCCTTTAGAAACTTTTTCACCACCGCTCTTTTTCTCACGGTACCATAGCCAACAACCATCACACATTCTTTGTACATTTTAGAATGTCACAAAAGCTTGTATATGCTTTTAAAATTTGTTACGTGAAAGATTTAATTACACCTATTTCTAAAGCACAAATCTCTACTGGCTGGCATGACTGTGTCTGCTTACTTCCTGAAATGAGACAATTAAGTCATACAAACTTCTTGTCTACAAGGATGTTATAGCATTTAATAAGCTCATTTAATACCAAACTAATTTTCACTCAAGATATATATTCATAGATTTGTATACCATTTATGTGTCTTATTTACACAAGAAAACAACTTGCTACATTAATGCAAGTTGCAATTCAATCCACTCTCTGCCTGAAAGATACTAACAATTAGCTCTAAACCCATTTGTAAATACAAATACTAGCTATACGTATTGCAGGAGGCCAAATATTACAGAACACGCTATGAAGGCAGGTGGGGAACAGGATACAAATCAGCTGATCAACTAAAAGGTGCTAAAATATAAATCGATCTGTCAAGAGTTTAATTTTAGTTACAACTCTCTTAATACTGCTAGATGCTATATATTTCACATTTACACCAAACAATTTATCAGTGGCTTCTTAATGTTTAAGATTCAAAGAAGTCTATTTTAAGTTTGACTCCTTTTGTAGTTACTGGAAAGCAAAACTCTTGTAGGACAACTCAGGATATGAACACAACAAACCCATTTACTCCTTTTCAATACAAAAGCAGCTTAGGAAGATTAGTTACCAATCTTCTTAATAACCAATAAAAAAGGTAATTAGGGTAACACCAAAAATAATGCAATAACACAAAAAAAGGTTAAACTAAGCAAGATAACCAGAAAATAATAGAAAAATTATGATTTTTATCAGGCATCTGAGTAATACAGAGTAATAATCACTGAAAACATCAGAAAACCACACAATTTGGTAAGGACAAACTATCAAATCAACTGAACACTCTTTAACAGGTTAGTTGGACTAATGAGTAGGAAGAGTAACAAAGAGAGTTATGCAGAAAAGGTTGAAGAAATGGTTTTATAAGCAGCAGCTTGAGACATGGTTTCAACTTCCAGGTATGTTGTAATTCATGACATTCATTTGTCATTTTAGACTACAGAGGAGACAAACAGCTTCATTTGTGGGAAAAAACGTTCATGTTAGACATGGGGGGGAGTGTCTTCCCTTTATAAAGACAGTCTATTCCTGTGTTTAGCTACCTGAACCACAGATAAAACATCTCCCAAGAACAGTTTGTTTTAAAGAGTCATTTGTCTAGAAAACTTCTTAAAATCCCTTTTAGTCCTAGGGATCTACAACACCTGAATTCAACCTGAAGTTATCATAATATAAAGGAGAAAAATTTAAAAAAATGCCACTGTATACTCACTTGTCATTTTTAATATGTTCATAAAGGCGCTTGAACTGGCGGACTTGGAAGGACAGAATTCCCATCAAAACCACCACCATAAGCAGAAAAGGATAAATCCGTCGCTGAACTAGGTTCTGCATTTCAGCAGTAACTCCTACAAAACAAGACACAACCCTTAGATATTCTAATATTGCTGAACTAACTCACGTATTTCTGCTTCTCTACTTTCTTCCATACTTTTTGTTATACTGTAACTTCAGTAGAAGGGCTGTGAAATAAATTACACATCCATTTACATCAAAGATCCGACATGACAGCTGCTGTTCTTTTAAATCTGAAGCACTAAGAGTGGAAAGTTTTCCATTAACAGAGTGAAAATCCACAGTAGAAAAAAAAAGGGCTTATCGGTTCTTTTTGCTTATTAACTTCTATTAATCTGCTTACTAACTTCTTGTATCAGAAAAATCAACACAATGAAAGTCAGCATTCAAGCGAGACTGAAGAATAAAATCTTGACTTCTTGAACATGTTGTTAACATCAAAACTAACTAGTAAAAGACAAGTGTTGATGAAAAAGCTCATCTACCCTGGTTCTAATCAAATTCTCTACCTCAATTATGAGGAGATAGAGTCTGAGAAAACCCTATATATTTAAAATGTACATTTTAATACTATTAAAACCTCAAAACAAACCCAGGATTTTCACCTGTTCTAAGCTTCATTTAGAATCTGACAAGTCAGAAAAAGATGGCCTCAGCTCAGTATAGCTCCTAGAGGGACTCAAATCAAAGGCTGTTTGTCTAAAAAAGACATTAATTAAACATTCCTTTCCCAAGCTAGCTAGATACCTAAACTGCACAGAGCAGAAATCAGTATCTCCCCCTCCTATCACCCTCACAAGGGGAAGAAGAGGAGCAGACACTGATTTCTTCTCTCTGGTGACCAGTGACAGGACCCAAGGAACAGCCTCAAGTTGTGTTAGGGAAGGTTTAGGTTGGATATTAGAAAAAGGTTCTTCACCCAGAGAGTGGTTGGGCACTGGAACAGCTCCCCAGGGAAGCAGTCACAGCACCAAGCCTGACAGAGTTTAAGAAGCATTTGGACAATATTCCTGGAGTATGGTCTGACTCTTGGAAGTCTTTAAACATTTACATTTGTTGGCAGAAGGGGATTTTTTTGTTTGTTTGGGTTTGTTGTTGTTGTTGTGGTTTGTTGTTATGTGGGTTTTTTTTAATAAACTAGAGCTTAAAGTTTTATTTCCATAAATGTATTTACACTGCTGTAACCCATCAGATGATAAACAGTTAGCCTGAATGCATACATACCCAGTAAAGGTACAACACCAGAAGCTATGATGTACGGTACACACAGGGAAAGTAAGAGGACAGAGATTACAGGTGCTGCCAGCTTACGGATGATGAAGTGTAAGTCAATGTTACGAATCCCATTTGCATATACCTACAATGGAACAAGTAAGAACAGATCAATCAAGAAAGCCTTGCTTTACTTACAGTAAGAATTACGAGGTTTTACACAGTTTTCCTTATGAAAGGAAATGGGTGTTCCCATGGCCATAGTTGAAGAAGGAAAAACTCTCTGCCAATTTACATTATGAGGATTTCAGGAAATAATTTAAAAAATGCCCAAGAGACCAACTTAATCTGGAACAGAGTTGTGATTCAGTTGCAGGAATGCAAGAGACATTGTGAAAGATCATTTAATAGAGCTGTGGACAATGGTTTTGTGGGTGACTTGGGATCACTTTGTGCTGTTAACTTACTAGAAGAGGATCCTGTATATGCTAATAGAATAAATTGTTAAATTTGGTAATCGGCAGAAAATAGGATCTTATTTAGTACTTGGTGGGGCAGACCAGAGCCTCTGCACATAGAGTCTGTGCCTGAAAAAAGGCCTCCACAATTCTTACGCTTCTGCAGTTACTCCCAGAAGCTGAGGTCAAAACATAACCAGATTAAGCATGGGGAAAGACCAGTTTTGAATGGCTACCAGCTACAGCTAAACAATGGCCTCTGTCCCACAGCCTGGAAGGCTCAGGAGAGTGTGCAAACAGCCCATGGAGAGCACTCAAAATGGAAGAGGGAGCCGTGGTATGAATCAAAAGGTACTCCCAGACTAAGACTGTATTTCTGCAGTGTGACAGCTGAAGTGATTTAATAACTGGGACTATGTGCTAAAACATACTCAGGAGAGGCACCTTCTGTACAGAGGTTGGGCCGTGCACCACAGGCATCACATACAGAGCAGGGCTGAAAAATTACCTTCTGACAAACAACTGAGATACTTCATCGAGATGACAACCATGGAATTTAAAGCTTATAACCAAGAAAAAAATGCTTCTGACAAAACAACAGGCCATGTGACTGAACTGCTCAGAGAAACTGTCCTGTGTTGCTTAATAATCAAAGGGGAACAGAAATGGTGTCATTCATCTCTACTGATCTATGAATGGGATAATCCCTACAGCTGCAGAGAAATTCTATGTTCTTGAGTTGTGGATGTAAATAATGTCCAGTATTTGGACAAGTACTTGGAAACGTGGACTTCATCTGAAGAAATAATCATGTCTCTTTCTCACTTTATTACAAACCTGATAAAAATGTATATATGTATACACAGCATTTTCTTGAATTCAGATTTCTGAGTTTTTGTTTTACTGTTAAGTGTACCTTAATGGATTAGGCTATACAATTAAGAAGTTTTTTACAAGACTAGTTGAATTTTACTCAATTACTCCATTACTGTAAGAGTAACACTGTTTTCTGACACACATTGAAAAACATAAAAAATCTATTATACAGATAATTCACATGGACAATTTTTCCGTACCTGTTCAATAACAGTTTTCAGCCACCACTGGGGACCCATCAGTGTTATGGCAGCAATTATTTTGGCATGCAGAACTCCAAGGGCCCAGTCCTAGTTTTGTAAAAATATAGTGTTAGCATTACCCTACCTTTAAAAAGTCAGACAACCAAAAGCTTTAAGAGCAATGTGTTAATATTACTTGTAAGTGAAAATATAATTACTTTTCCATTTACATGGGACATTGCTTCAAAGAGGTGACATCATCTGCAAATTCCTATGAAAAAGAGGATGCTCTCAAGATTAACTGACATCTGTCAATTTAACTCCCTGGGACCAGGAAAATCACTACCACTATTAAACCAAAGGCAAATACAAAATAAAAGCATTAGACTTACTTAAAGCAATTGACTATCATTCTGGTACAACTAGTTTACATAAAAGGAAGTTAATTTCCTTTCTTTATAAAAGAATAGAAAAAAGATACGAAGATGTTCACACGCATCAGGAAACAAGTTCTTTTCCTTCTTTTGAAGTTTAATTATTCCCAAAACCCTACCTGATGTAAGGAAAACTTAAAGCAAGGCAATGCTCTTCACAAAAAAAGTCATAGTATTCAGAGGAAAATTTATGTTTTAACATAAACTGCAATTATTATGGCATGGAATTAGGACAATATAACTACTGGCTTCTAGTAAACACTTCACATCATAAATCCATCCTTTCTGGATTACAGATATTTCTAAGAGATTTTCAGTAAAACCCACCAAAAATAGAATGCAAAATATAGGCTGATAAGGCAGAATAAACAGCTACAGAACTGGTAAGACTTGGGACATCATAGATGAATTAACTTTCTTAAACTGCTGGGGAAATACATTTTTTTTAACCGATTATTTAAAAAGACAACCTTTGTTAATGTCAATTCTAAAAAAATTTTTAAATTGTTAAAAAAACAAGCCAGTGTTGAAGTTGATTCATGTTTATTTAAGGATGCAACCTTTGTATAACTCTCTTCTCTTGCGAAAAATGGAAATTAGGTTCAATTTTGATAGCTCCTTGTTGATTTACACCAAGTCTCAAATCCCATTTATCCTGTATTTTGGAGAAGTTCTGCCACATGAAAATAGTTTTTCAGGATACTTCTTTTAAAACTTTTAAAGAACTAATATGCAATAGTAAAGAATTTTTATAATCTCTAGCATTACAAAGTCTTTCCAAAACTGTTTGGAAACCATGATCATCTACCACTGTAATATGATGTCCTGATTTTCTGGTCATCTACTCAGCTCAAAAATATACTTGGATTTTAAAATAATGGAATAATTAAATTAGTAGTCAAATTCTTCTTTGTATTATGGCTTTCAAACATTTAGATACTGAAAGTAAACAAAAGCTTGTCTGTGGGCAGCTTAGAAAGTCACTGTCCCTGAACACTTTCTTGTTATTTAGTAATGACATTCTAGAAGTTTTGAGTTATGGTCTCCTCAGTTGGGTTTCTTTGAGTTATGACTTCTTTCATACTTCAGCCTAGGTGATGGGAGCATTTGTCATTCAATCCACTGTATCTTTGTCTCCCAACTTGCAGGACAGAAATTCGCACTCAACCTGTGAGAGTTGACTGAAGAGTAACAAAACAAACTACCTCAAAATTTTGTATTAATGATTTGACAACTCAGCCCAAAATCAGCATGATCCTAAAGCATATCAAAATTACATTCATAAGGTACCTCATCACTGAATTAAAATCTTACAAGGAAAAAAAAGAAAATTACCTGAACCTCATGCTGCATAACTGTATGCAGAAAGCCTTCCAAAACAATCAGTGTGTACATCTGTGCATACATACAGATATACTAACTTCTTACGTAACTTTACAATTATGCTACTGAAAAAGTAGCTGATCTCTGAAATGCATCCTTGATGGCATCTCACAACAGTTCACCTTTTCATAGTTTAAATTCCTCAGCATATCCTTTTGGTTCAAATAATCCTCACATCCAGACTGGCTGCCTTTTCTCTGCCACACACTAACATACTTGTGGAAAATGCTCTGAATGCACCGAATCCACACGAAACAAGGCAGCCCATAGTCCTTACATCAACAGCAGCAAAAGAATGGGGGCAACTGACCTGCCAAGGATAGAAGAGAGGTGTTTGATCCAAAGGAACTCTCAAAGGTGCAACGATGACCAGTTCAAACAGAAGACCGAGCAAAAGTGGAACCACACCAGCAAGTAGTATAGCCACTATCAATGTCTTCATTATCTAAAAAACCCAAGACATTTAATTAATATCTTTATCAGAGGATTCTTTGTTTGAACTTTAAAATGTAACTTAAACTACATAAACACACAGCCCTGGTGAAAAAACCCCAAACCTACACAGACCTCTATTTCACACATATACACCCCTAGAAATAAGTTTTACTACATACATAGTTTTGCAATGCAAATTTTCAAGATTGGATCCTATTCCATGCCCCTCCAGAAAAAAACATGACTGTGCCTACTAGTATTCATATAGCTCTAAATCATAAAACCACCCTTGACTGTTATCAATAGGAAATACTATCCAGTGGCACTTCAATACATTGTGTATTCTTGTATGTTGGGAAATTGAAGAATTCTTCCAAAACTGCCAATTTTTCTGTGGAGCAAAACAAACCTTAAAAATTCAGTCATTACGGAATACTTGACTTAAAAATGGAGGACTCAGAATACCATGCTTGAATCTTTATTTATTCTGGAATTCTCTTAATTTAAATGCATCATACAAAACTAGCCTGACTTAATTAACACGATAAGGAGACGGGGCAAAGAACAAGTAGAGATTACGTTTTAGCTCTGAATTTTCTTAAAGAAGCTAAGATCTTAAAGAAGCAAAAATCAAAACAATGGACGAGGTATTTGGGAAACATGGTAGTACATGAGGAGCAGTGTAACAATTCAATAAACGCATTAAAATGTCCATAACAAGATACCATTTATGCTATTGATGTTTAAAGGAACTAGCAAGAGATCTACCAAAGAAGTCCTCAAAATAAAAAACCAAGATAAAAAGATGGGGTATAAATTTGTTTTCATGTTGAGAATCTGTACTCCTCATAATTAATATTTTTGAGGAAAATATCTTTTATTTGAACAACACAAGTTCAACACCTGATAAAGATCTTTCTGAAAATATGCATCAAGCTACTTTGTAGAGACATGGTCATCATCTATCAGCTTTATTAGGTTTTTTCATTTAATAATTTCACGTTACTAAACAACTAAATCATTAAGTTTCCATGTTTATGTGAAAATGTAAATGTCTTTGAGAACACATAACACACAGGATAATAATGCAATATATTCACCTTTAAAGGAGAAGGGAAAAATATACACATATATGTAAACACAAATCTATTTAAACTGATTGCCTTCCAAAAATAGCTAGCATATGCAATGGGAATGTAAGCTGCAAAAGCTTCAAAATGGTCTGAAAAGGAAAATGTAGTATACATGACAGAGTAAAGCCTGCAAGCAAAAAATGAAACAAGTTCCATTAGCTAATTTACAGATAATTCAGTAGAAATTTTTCTCAAGACTCACCATGAGAGACCATTCTTTGACCTTCTGGAAAATCACTCTACGACCCTGTGGCATCCAGGCAACCAGCACCGTCACTGCTCGGATAGTGAGCCAACAGACATAAAGACCACAGGCAGCTGTGTACAGTTCATGAATTTTGGCAGTCCCCGTCCAAAATGACATTAACCACCGGCCAGCGAACACTGAAAACACAAGCACTGTTATATACAGTAGTGCTTTTGGATTTATTAGGGAAGGATGCCTATTAAATAAATACTTATCAAATTTATCTGAAATATCCCTGCGCAAGTATTATTCATCATAAAACAGTTATTTTGGTACTATACCCATAATGCATAAATGTGTGAAGCACTACGCAAATAGCTTCATAAATAATGCCAAATAAACACAGAGGAATCCTTTTGCACCTAAAATTTCATCATGACAGCAATGTGACCAGAGCTACAGCAAAACAAAGCACTGAATACTGCCCTGTTCAGAGCCTAAAGACTGATCTTCAGAACTGCAAAGGTGATCATGCATTAGTGCATAAGCTTGAACTTAAAATTGTATGAGCTATCTTTGGGTTGTTTCACTGCCTCATGCAATTTTTTAAGACTTACTGATGGGGCTTCTGAAGTTCTCTGACAAAAATGGGAGGCTAATTTGCTACAGTTCAGTTCTTAATAGTGTTTTCATTCCCTAGTATTACAATGGAATTATTTTATGTCCTACTACTAAAACAATCACAGAATTTATAGCTTTAATCTCGACACATTATTGACTTCAGGATCATTAATACAAGAAGGTATAAATTACACAGTATTACAGCAGACAGGTTACGAAATTTAAGCTGGTTGACATGGCTTCATTTATTCCAAATTATTTTTAAAAATACCAAGGGCTTTTGATTTGAAGCACTTATTCAGACATTTTAAAGTGATATACATGCCACTTCACAAATCTCCTAGTGACCTGTCAAGATCACAGAATCATAGAAGATCTCAAGTTGGAAGGAACCGCTAAGGATTATCGAGTCCAACTCCCTGCTCCTCACAGGACTCAATAATGGCACCTTCAGAATATTTAATTAAAGAAAATACTGTAGAAGACCTGGAAACAATCTACATATTTTCTTTCTCTAAACACTAAAATAGGTGCAAGAGTTTCAGTTCTCTTTTTCACTCAATACTACTGAGATTGTCTCAGCAATCAGAAGCCCTGTCTTTAGAGGAAAATTATTCTACAACAAAAAGGGAATGGCAATCTGTCATTTAGATTTTTAGATTATTACAATTTGATGACAAATGATTAAAAATGAGAAAAGTTTCCATGTTTTTGCTCTTTAACTTTAAACAGTGGTTTCAAAACAGCTGCCATGGTTGGGGCATGGCAACATACTGAGTTGTTTTTAATCATAGTTTATTTACCCTAATAGACTCACCTGGTAAGGTAAGGCAGATAAGACTAGCGATCAGTAATGTTATGCACATGAAAACAATCAAAAGAAATATCTGAAAAAGGGAAAAAAAAAAGGAGGGGAAGATTATAAGAAAGTTATTTAACCAAACCCCATGAAGCCCCAGTACAAAAAAATACATCATTCTAGAAAGGCAGCTAAACTAGGATGTTCAAATGCTAACTGATGTTTCACTGTATAAATAAATCAGCAATAAGAAACCTAATCACAGTACATGCAGAACACCTACAGTGTTGTGTATTTCTAAGACTTTCCATCAGCTGTTCCAAGAGTAAAAAATAACATTTGAATCCAGAATGACTGAAGTTCTTTGTTATGTCACATTAAAAAGATCATCTCTTAATTTCTGCACTGACCAGCATGACTCTCAAATAATCCTGAAAGCTTTCTAGCCCTGTATGCCATATGAGCAAGACAGTGGTGTGGAAGGAAAACTGAGACAGGAAAACCTTGCTGACAAAGTTCCTCCAGATGTGCTCAGGTTTCTGTGCCCAGAAACTGACAGTGAAGCTGGGTGCTCCTCAGTCAGGTTTACATCTCACCAGAGAATTACCATGTACTTTACTTTAAATATGTCTCAAGCACCAGGTGCTATAAAGTTCTGCTTCACCAGTCATCAAAGCCACACAACAAGCAAGCTTGCTATGGGAAAGCTAACACCTTATCCTAACATTTTACCGAGAGAAAGTTAAATCTGGAACACACATTTTCCTTGACAAGACTTTTGGATATAAAGGAAGGAAGCAATACCACAGTGACCTAATGTTAGCCATTACTTCCATTCTTGAGCTATACCTGAAACCACAGTAAGTGACCTGTGGTAAAGCTTACATTTAACTCAGAGTTCTGGTAACAAAGAAACAGTTACTAGTTTAAGCTGTATGTTATTTTAGAAATGTAAGTATTTTCCAACAAAATTTCCCTTCTAATTTTAGAGATTTAGAACTTGAGAGTATTATATAATGCCTTTCTATGTTTAATACAGATGCAGAAGCAACAGAAGTTCTCTGTTTACTTTCTTAATAAAGCAGAATAGTTTAAAATACACTTCAGCTACAAGACCAAAGTATGCCCCCTTGAAAGCCATGCCTTGTTGGAGGCACACCTGAACTACCTGTTTGAGGGGGGCTTATTGTCTTTCTCTCCATTACTAACTGTGAAGAAAGCAAGATGTCAACTAACAGATAATACTCAACATATTAATTATATTTAATATATATATTAATATATATTAAATATAAAATATATTTAACTATAAATAAAATTACAATTGAAGGTCTTAAGTTACAGGCTGAAAAAAGCCTTATGTGAGAATAACTGCAACTCTACGTTTTAGAAAGCTGAAAACCATGCAAAACAGGATCCCACCACTTGACTTCTGATAACATGGGCCAAATCTTTCTTAGAAAAAAAGATTTCATTTTTTTTCAAATGTCTTTTTCTTTTCTCCTAATGTGTTAGATATACATACCCTGAGTGGGAATTTTAAAGGCCTACGATAAGGCTGGAAACCCACAGGTCCTCCTTGTTGAAGTATGGCTTGATGGGCTGCATGGAGACCTTCTCCCACAACTGGAATGGCATTATTATTGCGAGCATGCTGGTTGTTAGGTTGCTGATTTGCATTGTTTTCATTCTCTTCCTGATCACCAAGTAGGTAAGAATGAAGATCCCTGTAACAATCAAAATTTCAGTTTTGTTCTGTTTGATATGAATGAGAAACTTACAGAAATACAGGCCTACTCAGAATGCACAGAGGTTGTACAAAACTAATACAGGAGTACTGGTAGAATCTTAATAAAGTAAAATAAACCTTTTTTGATAACATACTCAATGTCATCATAAACACAACTTAGAAAAAAAATGCTGGTGTGGATGCAAGTTGGAATACAGTCACAAGGAAAGATCACTTACCTGTTTGACTGCTTTAAAAGCATCACCTGGTATTAAAGTTGCTGTGCACGTGAAAGGAGAATTGCATGGATATTTCAGTTCAGGTAAGCACACGGCCCTACTGACAGCTTGTATGTTACTGTCACTAAGCTCTATTGGAAACAAGGGCCTTCAAACCTAAACCCTACAAGGACGGTGCTGCATTGCTACGGCCGTGCTGTCAGAAGTACAGGGGCAAGGTGGAGTCTTTCAAGAAGATTCTAAATTGCTCAAAACCTGTTCACAACTCCTTAAGAGTATCAATCCTAGAAAATAATCAACCTATTTTATATCATTATCTCCAAAACTCTTGTTACACCATACTTAAACACAATCAAAACTTGAAAAATTAATGAAAAACTTCTTCAAAATGCAAGCTAAGAGAAGAGGGGGTGAGGAGAGTTTCCTTATGAGAAACTAAAATAAGTATTTTGCATTACAGTGAAGAAAAAAGTCTTTCATTCATTCACTCAGTTTCTCAGACATAACTTGGCAAAGAATAAATCTTGATCCTAAGAGTGCAACAATGACCAAAACATGGTGGGAGAATGACAATACACTTTGAAGTTACACTGAAAACTGTAGAGAAACAAAATGAACCTTACTTTTTCTTGACTAATTTGGCAAACAACAGATGAACTAAAAAATAATTTCAAGTGCTAGAAACTGCGTGGCAGTACAATAATTTACTTTATCTGACGAAGTGATGGTTTTATCCTTCTCTAGATTCTGAACTTTTACCTTTCAAATCCCCAAAGTTGCTCACTTCTTCAGCTCAATGTTCTAAATACTTTTTCTTTTTTTCCCTTCTTATAGTAATAAAGACAAGAAGTGCACATTTATTTTATTTAGATGATTCATGGAAACACTGCTGACATTTATCTCCTTATTTTCTTATAACAGGGAGTTAAGATGAGGTTAGTCATACTTTTATGGATTTCTTTCACTAAGCAAATGCTGTAATAGCGTGCCAAAAGAATTACTTGTCAGAGGCTAGTCAAGAAGTAGATACAACTACTGCTTAGAAGAAAGCAATCACTATGTAAGTTTGTCATCATGTATTTAGCTGTAAAAGAGCTATTAAACCTGCTTGTTGGGATAACTTTCTCAAAAGCTGCCTTCATATTTAAAGGCCAAACTGGGCACAGTGGTTGTAGCTGATTTTGGATTTCTGTACTTACAGCAAGTATCCAGCAGTAACAGTCCATGCTCGTACAAGACCTTTCAACCACTGTCTTGTATGCCCTTGCTCTAGCAAAGCTGGAAGCACCACCTGAAGCAAAAGCAGCTCTAGGGAAAGTTCACTTACTGGAGCATCACTAGAAACAATGGGAAGAGCAGGAAGTCAAATATCAGGAACATTTTAATAGGAGTCTTTTACACTGAATCCTATTACTGACACCACAGTACAAAATGACACTGGATGCCAAAAAGGAAAATTCTTAGTTTTTTGCAAACAATTTTCCCCTATAACCCTGAGCAGAAGTTAGGTGTTCATAGGCACTTTGGCACATAAGAAGTTTAAGAAAAAACATTGAGAAAGTCTATATCTAAGAATACAGTTTGCTCCTCTATTTGCTTCTATCATTACTGTTTCAATTATTATTCAGAAATAGAAAAAAACCTGCTAGCTTTAAAAAAATGCAGTTACAGATATTCTTTTACTCTTGAAGCAATGACAATCAGAAATGGGTGTGTTAAAAAAGCAACCATGAAAGGAACTTCACTATCAAAAAGTTGAAATGGGAAGTGTTTTGAGGGCATAAAGCCCCAAACAGTTATTTTTACGGAAGTAATACAAAATGTTTTTTTTAAAAGTAGCTTTTCATTTGTCACATTGTATGATGTAGCCACATCCTTTACCCTTTATTTCTCTTAGAACAACAAAGATTTAATTGAAAACAAAATAACATAACAAAAAATGTCAAAAAATGCTCAGGGGGTGCAAATACACTTTTTCCAGTTATAAAAACACTGAAAAAACCCCATCTTTTTAGAAATAAATGCTCACCTGTAGAGCATAACATTATATGGAAGAAAGTTAGGAAGGAGATACTTAATAATGCGTATAGGAAGCCAGAGCATGAGCAGCACAATTGATCCAAAGACAATCTGCAATAAGAAAGTAAACAAGTTAGTCCAAATAGTAGAAACAACTGAAGCTAGTTGCCCACCTGTCTCTGGCAAGTTCCCTGGGTGTGGTGGGCTAGCCCTGGCTAACAGCTGAATACCTACTCAGCTGTTCGCTCATTCCCCTCCTCCAGCCAAAGGGCAAAACAGAAGGCAGGCAAAACTGAGATAATGGCAATTTAATAGAGAAAGCACCAAGCACGCTATCAAACAATAAGAATTCAGTCTCTACTTCCCATCAGCAGACAATCAGCAACTTCCTGGGAAGTCAGGAAGACAAACACCACAACCATGAACATCCCCCCTACCTCCTTACTCACAGCTTTTACTGCGAGCATGACATCATATCCCTTTGGTCAGTTTGGGTCAGCTGTTCCAGGCATACCCTCCTCTCAACATGCAGCTTATTCACTGGAGGTGAGGGAGCAGGGCAGAGCAGCAAAGAGAAAATGCCTGGATGCTGTGCAAGCACTGCCCAGCCATAGCCAACAGGCCTGTGTTAGCAACACCGTTTCAGCTGCCAATTCAAGGTGCACAAGGACATTTGCCACTCTGAAGAAAATCAATTCCATCCCAGGCAGACCAGTACACTACAATGCCCTCGCCAAATAGTAGTGTACTGCAGTTCAGACTGCAGCTGAATAAGCACCTGAATAAGCCCGCTGACAGCTAGAGCAATGTCAGACAGTTCTTCCTTCTTCCCCTTTCCCCAACACCAGGATTACTTATTTTGTATTCCTCTCTTTTCTAAGTGGCTGACTTTTTAAGCAACTTGCTGAAGCGTCAAAAGACCTTTCAGTTCCTATTTCCTCACACTTCAAATTGACTGAAAGACCAAAATTTAGTAGGGGACATCAAGTGCCTGAAGACAATGGACTTTTATGACTCTTGTTTCCTTAAGGAACCAGATGAAAACTCATACATTTTAAACACATTCTTACACTTCATATAAATGCACCACTAGAGACTAAAAATGTGAAAAAAAATTTGTGCTTAACTATGTGAAAAAGGAAAACTGAATCCCATTCTTCCTGAAAATTAATAATTTATGTTCTACACAAGACATTTCTCTACAGAGAAATAAACAGAGCTTGAAAGGTGTGATTTATTTTTTGAAATGGTAAATGATTACCATTTTGGGTCCCATTTTCTAGCATGAGGCTAGTGAAAGTTCTGAATTAATTAGCTGAGCAAATCAAAAGGTGAAGTAACTGCCCATTCCAACACAGTGTGACAACATAAGGGAGACCATGAGCAACCAGTAGATCTTTACTTGTATTTGGGCCACCTGATGTACCACAAAATTTCAGGCAGCTGAAGAATTACAATTATCTAAGGATAAAATGCTCTGAAAGGTGGAAAGGTCAGTTCTTCTTAGATACTGAAGGGCTCTCTAACAGAACTGGGATCCCTCTGAGTTGTCACTGCTCAAAGCACCTCAGCTGTAACAATACAATACATCAAAGAATGTTTCTGGTGTGTCAGTTTACAGAGCTGATGTGACATTTATGTCAAAGACAGTCTGAGACCCTTCCTTGACTGCATGCTCAGCAAACCTCAGACAAACAAGCAAAGGGAAAAAATGCTCATTGTTTTCAGTATCTTACAATGACAATCTGGAAACAGACACCACTGGCTAGAGCAGCAGAATCCAATCCAAAATTTAGCTAGAAAATAACTCTCCCCTGCTGCACTATTTTGGCTGAACTGGACACATAACATTTTCTGCAGTAACTGAGGGCATCATGAGAGTTACGTGATTTACAATATCCATAATAATAAACACTTGTTTTCTGAATACACAAACATTTTCTGTGACTTTGCTTAAAATTCTTAGTTCAGAAGAGATCTCTAGAGTCCAACCAACTCTCCCCAAACCTCTGTTCTGAGCACATCCAGATACATTGGGCTGCTCAAAACCTTATCCAGTTGAGTTTAGAGTATCGTAAGATACAGACTGTGTTTGGCAACCTGTTCCAGTATCAGTTCCCTTCCATGGTGAAAATGTTTTTCTTTAAATACACAGTACTGTATATGGGAGCCAGCACATGAAACTTTCTTTCCAAATAAAGAAATCTTTGAGATAAGTCCTTACCACTGATAAGATAAACCTCCTGAGATGTCTATAGATGGGCAAGTGAATCATTTCCTGCACAGGATTGAAGTCTGGATCATTCAAATTCCTGAGAAACCATAAGACACCAGGTCTCAATACCTGAAGAAGGAAATAGAAAACAATATATGAGGAGAATAATAATAATCTTTGTATTTATTTTTCATTTTGAACAACACTGCTGCAGAAAGTAAGTTTTAATGTAATAGGGATATTTGTTGAACAAGATTCAACAAAATCACACAGAAATAGAACCAAGAAAGTATTATCACAGAGAATTAGAGAAGCAATAACCAAATACGAGCTTAATTTTCAAGTACTAATTGATCTTAAACAACTAAAACATATTTGGATTAATTTGAAGGCAACACTCAGATTTAAGAGCTATTTGTAAACCAAAAATCTCCAAGTAAAATATACTCAAAATCATAGTTTTCCACTGCAGTAAGTACTAGCATGGCACTTTTTACATAAAACTGAATCCAATATCCACACAAAAAATGGTAGCAGTAATACCCACATGTGAAAGATTTAACAGTTCTGTATGTAAGCCTCTAACTGTTTTACATACCAATCTTGTTCTTACAGACTTACCTCTCTTAGCAAAAGAATGAAGGATGCAAAATAGAAGACGTAAACCATTCCAACCAACCAGTGCAGAAACATTGTGGTGCCTGGGGCAGACTGAAAGCTCAATTCTCTGTCTTTCAGCGTGGCGTCAAACATCTCCTAGAAGATAAATAGTAAACGAATATGAGTAAAGTTTGGCAAGCATCCACAACTACTCAGTTTGTTTACCCTAGTTCATATATACTACTAAGCATAATTTAAATGTTTGCTTTAACACATAAATCATTACACCATTTAATTTGAGAAAAAAGGGATTACTTTATGATAAGAACAGCAAATAAAGATTAATTTCTGATCAATTTATTTCTTCTGACAGAAAGAAGAAATAAGTTAACTCAATCACTAACAGACCCTACATAAGTTATAAATCAATTCAAACAAAGTGGCACTATGATGGAAGCAAATAATTCCTAAGTAAAATTCTATTTGTACTAGGGCTGGAAAAAATTAGTTTTGTCCATTTTAATTTTATCACTCAATATTTTTCAGGACAGAAAAACTGTCCTCAATTCCAAGCAAATGCAGCATGGATCTTTTCCAAAACAGAGAGAGACTAGACAACTTAAAATATGAAGTCATTACCATTTCACATAAGAGGCTACATAAAGATGTTTATTCAGTGCACAAGTTTGCCTGTAAGTAAGCTCATTATCACAGTGGTCTTGTAACTGCACTAAAAAGGATTAGGATCTTGTTATTTTAGTAACAGCATGTTAATTTGTATTCGGTAACATAAAAACCCCAAAATTAGCATTAGGCAGTACCTAAAAAACCCATTCCCTCTGGAAATGCTGTTTATGAAAACAGAAGAGTGCTATCAAACTCTTATTAACAACTCTCTTCTCATCAGAACTACTTTTTTTGCTTCAAATATAAACACTGTTATGAAAGATTTTATCCCATTTGTTTCTGTTCTTACCAAAGAGCATATATCCAACCACCAGCCACAGATGAGAGGAAACACACCAATTTCAACCACCACTAACAATGAAACCTTCAGGAAAAGAGAGAAAATAACATCTCACTAGTTTAACAAAAACTTCTAAGAAAACGATACTGTCTGCTTAAACTGAGATGGGTTTTTTCCCCACACAAAACATGAGGATTACCTTGACAACAATATAGCACACTCCTAGTAAACGACGTGATCGCTGGAACTTAACAAGTGCTGCCAAACCCTGAATAGCTTTGTCAAGAAAATAATACTGGAAAACACTTTATAACCATTTAATTAATATCAAACACTGTATTATGTTGCTTTTAGCAACAGGAAATTTCATAAAAGAGAAAAATGAAATAGTAAGTATGTATTTTATCAGTGTTCTATTTTCAAAATTGGCTGTCACTCTAGAAGTCACGATCTGGTGTGCTGGGTAACACCCCCAAACATGCACCTAAATTAAATAAATAATTATTGATAATACCACCCTTCTTAAATTAAGCAACCAGAAGTTTTCTCAAGAATTAAATAATTGTCTCTGAAAACATCTGCCACAAACAAGTAAGTCTAAAAACTGAAGACCCACTTTAAACAGTAACTTTCCCTTCCCTGCAGTCTCAATTAAATTCTCACCTTTTCCAAGAAAAGCTGGATGCATATTGCACTTTGGGAGTTTGTTTTGGTTTTTTTTTTAGGAGGCAAAACCCACATGCCAATTAACTAATGTTTTACCACATTTGCACTGCATATTGGTATACAGATGCAGAAAGTTGATGTTAACTTTAAGTACTTTTGAACAGAGAACTGCTAACAAATGTATATTCTTTCAAATTGAAGTTGAACTAAAAAAACATGCAGCTGGAATGCAGCCTTCTTACTTTGACCAAATAAATCCTTCCAGCTTCCAAGACTTAGTTTTCTACACCTAAGAGAAAGTAGTTTTCTCTAATAAAGTAATCATGAGAAGGAAATTCTTGCTGCAAAATCTCAGTAATTCAGAGACATAACAAAGAAAGGATAATAATTCGTATTAAAAAAATCTGTCAGGATCCAAAATATTTGAATAAATTTCCCATCATACCTCATGTATTTTCATAATCCCCCCTTTCATAATCTCTCTGCTGCAACTACAGTCCACAGCAGAAGCATAAGGATGGTGAGGAAAACAATTCTACACTCTTCTCCTCAGAGAGACCTTCAGGCAAGCATAAAAGACTTTGATTGTGTTGTTAAACATGTGCAAGTATTTGAAAGCAGGCAGTCATACTGAGTTTCTAAATGTTCAAGGGAACAGAAGAGACCTTTCCTTCTAATTTCACCAAAAGAGCAGAAAAAAATGATGAGTTAATTGCACCTGCATCATGTCTGTGCCTCCTCAAAGCACAGCCAGAAAAACTATTTATGGGTAAATCTGAACCAGGTAACTACTGCCAAAAGGATACATGACAAACAATCAGAGTCACTGCTAGCAGAACGTATCCGACTATAGTCGTAATCAGGCCTTCAAAGTGAGATGCTTGGACCTGGAGTAAAGAGGAAAAAAGGGGAAAGTTTATCAGTCTCTTAGAAGATTACATCTCCTTTCTATGTAATTAAGATAAATTCCAAATTTCAACTCTTCAAGAAGAATGCCAAGTTTCTCTAGTTTTCACATATTTTAATAATCTACTATTATTTTTGTATCTTCATCAAGAGTAGATACTGTTTACATTTACATTACAACTACTTTCTTCCAACTCAAAACAACCTCAATATAGGGAACAAAATGTGTCACCTCACACTATTTCATTATCCCCTAGGTTTCCCTACTTATCATCATCCTCTATGAAAATTAGCACACAAGTTAAAAATGTACACAAGGAACAAGAGGCTGTTAAAAAAACCCTGAAGACACACACAGTTTTCACAAAAAGTAGGAAACCTCACTTGAGATGTAAATAATGGAGGAAGTGGAAAAGAGTGGGAAAACATTTTTCATCAGATTCAAAAAGGTTGAGGGACTAGTAAGAAGACATACTCCAAGTTACTTTTGCAACCACAAATAGAAGTGGAAAGATGATACAAAAATATTGTGATTGAATAAACAGTGGTAGTTTCTTTTTCATTTTGTAATTATAAAACAGTACTCACATATTCCTCAAAGCCCAGGCCAACAATGGAGAAGTGACCAATGTGGTATGGACAAAATGCTGTATAATGTAAGCAGAAAGGAGAAAAAAAGGCCATGAAAACTGCTAAATGAAGCCTTACTTGGAGGACAAATATTGCAACATGGTATTATTCTACTTGTCATAAATTTTACGAAAAAAGTACAAAAATAATTTCCGTGCAAATACTTGCAAGTGTTAGATTTCTCTAAGTTTACAAGCCCTGAAAATCAGAATTTGCACTTAAGGACTAAAACAATATAAAACTATAGAGAATAAGAGGACAGTCTTTTCCTTTTTACTTCATCTTGCATTGTGTAAATTAATTCAATTTCTCAGTCTTATGTACTAGGCTGGTATCTGTCTCAGACTGCTGTAGGAACCTATGCTGTATATTCATTCTTTTCCCGTGCACTTAAAAGACTTCAGCAGCCATTCTGCAGCTTGGTCAGATGGGACTTGCTATAGCAAGGCTTCAGTTCTAATGCTTTAATTCTTAAGAATACTGTGAAAAATGCAAGCCCTCCAGAAATTTGCAAAGGGACGAGGAGGGGGAGAAAGATGACACCCAGTGAAGGGATGAGGAACAACTGAAGTCTTTTACTTTGAATTAATGTACTGAAAACTGTTCATCATTCCTGGTAACTCACCCCTGACAATTCTGAGGTTTCAGGGGAAATACATTAAAAAACACTGCACTTTCCCATTTTTAGAAATCTGTGTATTTGCAAGAAAATAAATTTCTTTAGTTATTTTATCTCACTCTGTTGTTTTCTAACCAAGTTACGAAGGACTACAGAATTCAGCATCAATTTTTATAGGAGTGGAGGGCATCCGTATAAAGGAAGGGGTCTGCAGAAATGGCAAGCTTTTATTTTCACCTATATTGTCTTCACTACGTCATGATAATGCAACTCTGGGACTCAGTCTACAGACTTAACATTCCCTCAAATGAAAAGCGTGATGATTTTCTCTCTCCTCCTCATTTCTGTATAACCAACACATAAAAAAACCCCACCCTCAAAACCCAAGAAGCAAACAAACAAACCAACAAAAAAACTACCAGGAAAAGATTTAACAGGACTCATATTACCCAAATCAATGACAAAAACCAGTTTTAATTTATGTCCCTTTCAGGAAAATCAACAGTTACTGGGAAGTGCAAACATGTAAAAGATAAAGGGAGGAATTGAGCTCTCCCTGCCCAGTAGGAACAAGAGAAAGAAGACTTGAGATGAGAAAGATTACATTCACAACTCCTACAGATATCAGACTAATGTCTTAAAAGTTGTATTTTTGACAATTTTATGAGAATATAATGCACAGTTTATCATGTCTTTTAAATAACTTTATTTAAAAGATATTTTCTAATAGATCTCTTACAAAAAGAAGCATAAAGGAGTACAAGCTCCTCTGTGAGTACTAAAATGAACTATGAAAACATTAATTAAGTTGAAATGAGTTAATTTGTCCAAGGAGAATTTCTGGACCACTAATTAAGGTTACAAATGCTTTCCTTCTGTTTTATCTTTTATAAAGTACCTCCTGTGACATCTGAACTCACAAGTATTGTAATTACGAATTACTAGAGATTTGGCAGTTGTAAATTAAGCAGTATCACTTAATGGGAAAGATACTAAAAATAAGCTTGAGAGGCACATATTAAATTCCCAGACCTTGTGCTTGCTTAGGAAAGTAATTCTCTTCTCTTCTCTATTTGTGAGTTTCCCACTTGGCAAAGCAGCTACTGAAAATGTTTCTATATGACAACCTCATTAATTATTCTTATTACTTATTATTGAATTTTAATCTATGGTTTAGAAATTTCATGGTTATGATCTATTTACTAAAAAAGCCTACATTTTACAGCAGCTAAAATAACCCAATTAACTTCTGACAACTACAGATTGAAATAAAATAATTATCAGAAAGAAATAATTCAAGTATTTTCCAACTCTTATTTTCGAACAGTTAATTTCTTGTGAATTAAACATACAATGTAGTCATCTTTATTTTCGTTTGATCTGCTGATTTGTTTCAATATCTAGATGCTCAAATCACTGGTTCAGCATTGTGAGCTTTACTTAGCCAGTAAAAACTTATCTACAGTACAACTTCAGTTTTTCAAACTCAAACTCTTCTGCCAAGAAAGACCACTGAAAAAACACCAAAGCAACATAAAAAATTCTTTTCTAAACCTATCATTCAGAGCAAGTGAAATTTTGTAGTATTTTTCTGGTATCTCTTGAAGTGTATAATACACTTCATCTTGTCACTAAAATGCTATGTTCTTGCATACCTCTCTCCCTTCCAATTTTGAGCTCCAGAAATGGATTCTTGATGGAAAAAGTCACACAGCTCTAGCTAGTAAAAACTTTAAGGACAAAAAGAATATCTAAGCCATTTCTCAAAGTACTGCATTTCCTCACAAATTAAATTCCATGAGGTTCCTCCTTTAATTTAACAATATTACAAATAACTATTATTTTCTGCGCTTTGTTTGACAAGATTTTTGGTAGATTTCCTATTTTATATCTATTCACTTAAAGAAATTAAAATTACAAAACTAGAAAATAATAAGTATTTGTTATTCATAGTCCCAATTCATTTTTGGTTCTATTTTTAGATGTCACATCTTCATTTTTCTAGAATAGCCTTAAAATTGACCTGGACTATCACTTCACAAAAAAGGATAATTTTAAAACCTAAGAGCAAATGATACTTACCAAAGACAAGTATGAACAGCGTATTTAAAGACACCACCCAAAAGACATGTTCCTGTAAGGAGTATGAGGGAAAGAGGAGGGAAGATGACAAGAAAATAGTACATAAATGTCAGTCTTTTAACAAGTGACATGACTTTTGTATCTCAACTTCTTATTTCAACAGTGTTATCACCAGAACTTGCACATCTCATGTTAGAGCCAGGAAGTTTGCTCTAACACAAAGACAGAAACGTGCAGGACAGTTTGTGAAAGCTCCTGTTTATGTTAATGAACATTTATCTAGATAAGTGCACTTACATTTGCTTACATTTTGTAAAAATAGGCTTTTATTTTAAAATCAATACGAACAGTTCCATCTTTAAAAAGACTTACATGAAACGTGTGTGGATATTGTTTTATAAATGAGAAAATGTTCATTTGAACTTTTAACACTTTTAATTTGCCACAACAAATGCATTACCAAAACTGACACCTCTGACTCTAGAAATGACAGCACATCTCTATTTTTTAATATTACTTTTAGCTAACATATGACCTCAGCCACAAGTACACTGGAGTTTTACTACTTCTGATATTACTATTTAAGGTTAATGACTAATAACATAATTGTAAACCTAAGACATTACATTTAAATATGAGACATTGATGATCTTGGAGGTCTTTTTCAAACTTAATGATTCTAATATAGACTGACTATTTTGAAGATTTAAAAAACCAAATAAAGATCTTAGATTTTAAAATCCAGTCTACACTAAGAAGTCACTAGTGGTGTTATGGTGGTATCAGGACAAATAAAATATATCTGAGTGAAAACAGGATTTTAATTACAACAAAGCAAAACAGAAGGTTAGAACAGATATGTATTTTCAGTGTACACTTTTTAAAAGGTCTAGTTTTTATTTACAGTGGGGTATGTGACCCAAGCTTATCTACAACTTTTAAGAAATTTCACTTTTATGCCACACACACCACTCTAATTTGTGGAACTCCTAAAAAACCCAGTTTGCTAGAACATGACATCATATGAAACTCTCTTTGAAGAAATATATATATGATATGAAAATAAGGATGCCAAATACAATGATGTACTTTTAAAAAATACAGGTACTTAAAAAATCCTTCTGTAGAAATTCTTAAAAAGCGGGATTGCACTTACTAAGAAAACCAGAGATCCATCAAGTCCAAGCATCTGTGAAGATAATAAAGTTATTTTTACCTATCAGAAAAATGAAGCAACCTGAATCTAAAATATGCCTCTTTCACATTGACCTTCAATGTCCAATAAAGTCAAAAGCTTTTTTTGTGGCTCAACCAACAGTACTGGAACATAAATTCTTACAGATAAAGACAGAAAGTAAGTTCCCATTAAACACAATAAACTCAGGTGTTCAAAGGCAGTGATATACATGTGGAATATCTGAATACACATGTATCTATATGCATCAAACCAAACATACAATCAATTAATTTATAGGCTGTTTCTCTCCACGACTTTGAAGATTTTGACTAAGATTTTGTATTAACAAAATATTGTAGTGATTGCATGGCTATTTAGGTACATGTTTAATCAACTCAATATTTCAATACAAGAGCAAATTTTTGTTTCATCCTATCAATTTATGTTGCATTGAGAAGAATTAGTATTTTACCCTTGATGTATAAAAGCAACTACTAAAAGGATAATTTGCTACAATATAAGTTATTTACTTTTGAACAGAATTGTTTTACAGATAGGGAAGATGGGATACAAATTCTTCATCGCTCAGCACAGCTCTTACAGGAAGCACCCACAGAGCAGCCAAAAATAAAGCATCTATTAAAAAAAAAAGTCTCCTTTCCCCCACTTCAAGTGTATCTTAATATTTCAACCCAGACACTCCACAACTACTGCTGTAAAGCTCCAGGTTCAAGGCTCTTTTGTATGAGGACTTTGCACTAGGTTCCAAGATATAAGAGTTGCACATATTCTACAAATAAAACCAAAATGCAAAAATTTTTGAAAACTCAGAAAATTTGTGTGGTGTTTTCACAAGATGACACAGTAGAAGAACTGACCCCGATTTTGATACAAAATGTCAACTACACATCTCTTGCCTATGTCAACACATAACACTGGAATTGGTTATGAGAGTATGCTGAAACTGATTTCTCTATTCATGGAGAGGCACCAAAATATTACCAATTAGGAATACATCAGCACTTTCCAGCAAATAAATTGGTTTCAGAAATATAACACTTTCATCTTGAAATAAACAACAGAATGGTTCAGGAATCTGAATTTATGTGTGTCCTTTTTCATGAAATATCTTTCAAAACACACTAAGAAGCTTTCAGTAGATACAAAATAAATATCAAGATGTGCCACTCATGATGAAAACTCTATTTCTACTATCCCACAATCGAGGCAACAACTATACCACAGCCTAGGAACACAATGAGTAGTGGTGCTGGTAAATCACATGAAGGTGCTGCACCTACCTTCAGGCAGATTTTGCTGCATGTGGTGAGCTTTGAACTCAGATATTGGCTACTTCTAGACCACCTACAAAAACCTAGTTCTTGAATCTCTACACTACTCTATGATTACAGTGTACATACACGTCATGTTCTAGTTATGGAATTTGTGATCCATAAACAATACAGAAACCATGTTACATTAAAATGCTCCATCAATTTTAGAGAAACACATTTGCTTTTAGCAAGGAAATCTAAATTTCCATTTCTCTCTTTTCTTTAGTCTAATGCTTTCACGAATACAAAAAAATAAGCTTTAAACTACATCTAATGCAACATCTGCGCATTTCTAATCTGGCCCAGTGTCCTCATAGCAAGCTGCAATTCAGTTCTATGCCTCACCAAGTTGAAGACTTCAGAAAACTAAAACATGTTTTAAAATACTAAAACATGTTTTAAGCTGCTACTATACTTCAAACCAAAGAAATGCTTTCTTTTATAGTTAAGAAGTAACATAATAACATTGTTTATAATACAACAACTTTTCTAGGTCACTAAAAGATCTTACCAAAAGAATGATTTCAAGCATGAGCCTGCATTATTAAATTCAAGAAAATGATTCTTACTCACTCGCTCCCAAGTAAGCTCTTCTGCTGCTCGATCCCATTCCAAAGCATTCCAGTTCATGTCATCTGAGGAGACAATGGCCATTTTTACAGCTGTTAGATCACTCAAAACAAGATGTAACCACTCCATGCTATGTTCTAAATGAACAGAAAGACTTGAGTGTGTAATATTCATCCTGTAACTGCCAGTAGCTTTTCAGCAAGAGGATGCTTCAGCACTCAAAATGCATGAAATTTGCAAAGTCAAGATAAATAAGCTGAAGCAGGAATTTACACAGCCTCCTTCAATTATGACAGTTCTATATTCAATTAATTTATATTTAATAAGAACTAGAACAATAATGTTTTGAGTCACCTGTTACCTTGTGCTCCATTGTTTGCATCTGCTGCATCTTCTACTACAGCATCCTCTTCATCTTCGTTATCTTCCTCCTCTTCATCTACTTGCTCCTCTTGAATTTCAGGGTTCTCACCTACAACTACATTCTCAGCAGCTGGGTTAGCAGGTTGATCAAGCACAGCATTTTCAACACCTCCATTTACAGCAGCCTGAGCCTGCAGAAACAGGATTTAGTACTTGGTTACATTGATCAAGCTCTTTTCATGCTTTTATCCTGTATATATACGAAACTGAACAGTATTAAAAAAAGTCAATAATGTATTTTCTAGATAAGAATTACATTTGGGACCACTAAACCTTTAAAAACAGGAAAAGAAACATTCAGATAACTTTACAGTGTAGCTGAGGTAGGAAAGGGCCTCTAGAGATCATTTAGCCAACCTGACTACTCAAAGCAGGGTCAGCTATGGCAGGGTGCTCAGTGCTGTTTCCACTTGGCTTTTGAGCCACCTTTTCCAGAGGTGGAAACTCTACAACCTCTCTGAGCAATCTGTTCCAGTAGGTGATCACAGTAGTAGTATAAAAATAAAAAACAAAACCCAACACAAACAAAACCCACCTTTTTTTTTTAATCTAATGGAATTTCCTGCATTTCAATTTAAGCTTACTGCCTGTGGTCCTGTCACTCAATACTGCCAAGACAACTCTGGCTCTGTCTCCTTCACAGCCTTCCATCAGGCATTTATACAGACTGATAAGGTCCACCCTGAGCACTCTCATTTTCAAACTAAACAATTCCAGCTCTCTTAGCCTCTCATCCCATGTCAGATGTTCCAGTCCTTCTGTTGGTTCTTCACTGCACTGACTCCAGTCTGTCCATGCCTCTCTTGTACTGGGGGAGTCTAAAACTGGATACTGCACTCCAGATGTGGTCTCACCAGTGCTTAATAGAGGGGAACTCTCTTATGAAAACTATCATTATCATTATTATTATAAAAATATCATTGGAAAGATGATAATTCAAGGCCAACCCGAGTCAGTCACCAAGATGAGAATCTCTATCTTTAAAAACTGACATTTACTAAAAAATAAAACATTTTGAATTATTTCTTCCCTATGCATGGATTTCTTATATCATCTCTTCTCCCACCCAAGAGGCTCCTGTAAGCACTGAAGGAGTGCACATGTGTGTGTTGGGAGTAGGAGGAAGGCAGAGAAGCTCCAACTTCAGTGGTGTCAACAGAACTTCCAATTGCTTTGAGAACAGTGAATTGTTACCCCATGAACTACTGAAATACTTACAAAAAAGACAAAATAAAAGCAAGCTGCATCTTCATTGACTATGCCTGAGAATTTAGCTGTATGTGCACAAAATTATCTTTAAAAATGGTGAAGATACAGAGATAAGAATCTATGCAATGCTACACAATAAAACAACTTAAAACCTAACAATGGTTTTCACCGAGTTTATATAGGAACAAGTGTTCAACTTCTGCTAACAAATAAAGATACCCTGCAATAAAATAACATTACTGTTGTGTTCTGATAATGTGAACCAATGAGCAGTAAGTTTTACCTCATTTTGTTGACCAACACCATTGAGTGGCTGTTGTTGATTTTGTTCCAACCATTGTGGTGCTCCTCCATGGACGATCTGTTCACGTAACCAAACAAGGCTGATAAATGCACACAGAGTGCACGTTACCACAAAACAGCCCTGCAAACAGTCAGCCAGTAAGTTCTCCCTGTTATAAGAAAAAAGTATTAATGAAAACAGTATTTTGTTGGTAAGACTACAGAGTAGTTCAGAAAAAACAATCTTCCAGAACAGCAAAGGAAACACAATAGTCACTAAGTAAATGGTTTGATACACTAACAGGTTTAGTTAAATGGCTAAATGCATATCATCAACAAAGCATTTTATCTGCTGAGCTACCCGAACCAGAAGAATGGAACTGTAGGGTTTCCCTTCAACTGCTCTACATTTCAGGTAGCGTTTTACCTCAGATATTCTCTCTATACCTGAAAAATCTTAATTATGTCATACATAGTTGCATAGCAGCAGCAGCACAAAGTTCAGCCAGCCAAACAAAACTAGGGTTTCATGCAATGCAAGGGGTACTTAAACCATCTTAAGCAATCCTCATCCCTAATTTCAGGTACCTCCTCGGAAAACTACAACATGTTCTTTAAAATAAGAAAGAAACATGGCACCATAGTAGTCTGCCATCTCCAAAGAAGCATCAGTCTGGCCCTCCTTGCAGCTGCACACTTGTGCCTGCACAGCACAATGAATACCATGGGGACATGAAGTCCAAAATGAAAAGATGACAAAAGAGGCTACTGTAATTGACTCTGCCAAAGAAATAACTGTCAAAACACACCATTAAAATCTCACAAACTCTTGAGTCCCTTATTTTCTCTCTAGACTGTAATACACATGAGGTGCTCTAGGTTCAGTTATTTCAGATTCTTCTCCAAAAAATAAAAATAGAATCTACGCTACAGAGATAACAGGAAAAATACTGTTATTAGACTGAAACGAGCATCTCTCTCCAATAATGAAAATTAGTTAAACACAACTTGACCTGATATTTCAAATCAAATAGCCCAATTGAGATAACTTAACTGAACCACACAGAACATTAATTCCCAATTTGCTTGATGTGCAGCTGATTCTACTCAAATTCAGTTTCAGTTACCTCGCGTTCAAGATAATGAGAACGTAAGAGGCAGCTTGAAATTCTGTTGTTTGGTATTTTTTGATTCTTTAGATAAAATTGATTTAAAAAGGACAAAGAAAGACAATGTGCAATAGCAGATGGTGATTGAAGCCTTAAAAATCCAAGTATCAGCTAGAAGGAAATCTGATAAAAAAAATAATCCTGCTCACGTAAGAGACTCAGAATGGATAAAATTAATTCAAAATATAAAAATGCAACAAAGAAAACATGCCATTATTAGCAACACATTTCTTAATAGTCTACTATGCATCTGATTTAAATCATAGGAAATTATTTTTTTATTATTAAGTGTAATTTTGCAGCATAAGTTTTCTTGACATTAAATACAAATCTTCATTAACCAGGGCCCACTTTGTAAAGTCGGTTTTCCAGTTCCAAAGATCCTGAATAATGGAACTCCAAAGTGAAACGGTTTCTATTGTAATGCTGCTGTCCATACATCTGGTTGTGCAAAGGCTAATGGGCAGTTGCTTACTTAATACGGTGGAAGATAACAAGTGTAACTGGATGAAAGGGATACTAACTTCTGAAGTTACTGTTTTCAGGGTAATCTGACTAAAACAGGTTTTCGTATGGAACTGCTGAAGTACTTACGTGGAAAGAATATCTAATGGCAGCGTCAGTAGTGAGCTCACAGAGCCAGTAAACAAGCACTTGTAGATACGACCTGCATGAATAAACAGAAGCTTGGTATAAATTTGATTTTGGCTATAGCCTCACTTGGAAAGGACCACAGCTGCCCTCTTTTCACCTGGTGTCCAACTAAATTTATGACATGGAAGAAAATCTCAACTTTCAGTTCATGAACAGAACTCAAGACCACAGACAACCACATGAAACAAAGCTGTATTTTAGCTGCACATCTTTAAAAGTACACGTGCAAAGTGTAAGAACTGCCATACTGGGTTAGACCCAAGATTCATCTAGACCTGTCTCCAGCACTAGTTATACTAATGGATGCCTAAGGAAGAATATGCAAGCAGGTTAAAGATACTTGCAATGATACTTACTCAGTACATTCTCATACACTTTACTTCCTATACCAAAATATCTCATAGCTAATTAATCCTTGATAAAATTTTTTCCCCACTAATTTGTTCAATCATATTTTGAATGTGTATAAACTTCTGGTATTATGATATCATGTAGCAAGGATCATCAGAATTTCATCATCTGTTTTAAATAACTATTTTATGGATTAATACTTGATACTAGTTACTGTTTGCTTTTTACCATGATTTGTACTTAAAAAGTAAGCCATCAGCATATATGGTCGACTTCAGAAAATTAGGTGATGCCAACATTGGGCTATTCTCAAACTAAGCCTGTGCCAGCTACAAATAAAAACACAGAACATACTGAGAAACTGTCTGGGGAGATGCATTTACTCCCTTGCTCTTTTGTTCAAGGGGTATATTACGGTTTGCAAAGATGCACTTCCAGTGATTTCCTTGACTGAACACTATATCCCTTCTGCCTTTCTTCATTTTCTCTGTATTGTTAGCTTGTTGAAACATCCATAGTTCTTTTTCCATTTCTATTTGGAAAGTGAATTTCAAACTGGATACTACAGTAATTTAAATTCGTGCTCTCTTTTCTACTTGAATTCCTTTACTACTTACATGACTTTGTTTGAGATTTTTAAAGAGTTTTACTAATCAATTTGTCCATGATTGTAAAGGAATTTTACTTTTCACATAAAAAAACCCCCTGCACTTTCATTTATAGATGGTTAGAAAAAAATAAGATAACTCTTCTATCCTAATACTAATAAATGGCATCAAATAAAACCTTCCATGTAGATTTTAAAGAACATAATGGAGAAGAGGCATTTTATTGGAGTAAAACATTTCAAAGCCCTTCCATGCATTCTCTCCTATGTCTTAATACCTTTCTGCATTGCACCACTGGCTTAAGAGTCAAACAGGTAGAATTTCTGAGTGAAAATAAATAAAATAATGTCTTTGAATTTTTTTTTAATAAACCAATAATGGTCTCACAAAACTTTGTTGCAGGAAGGGGCACACTTCCATGTGTATAACAATATTATGTACAAAAAATACTTACATGCAGTAAGAGGTACTACTCCCAACCATGCAAAGGCCACAAGTGTATAATGAAACCAGTATCGTATTGCTGTGCCAATACTCGTAACCAGTCCAGCAAAGATGTCTTGGATTGGAAGCCGTGAAGGCATATCTGGGGAATAAACTGTGTAGAAAAGGCACTTATGAAACAGTCTGTCCTTTAAAGAAGCATTTATGTAAAAGTCCTGCCAACTACAAACTGTTTGTATCTGACAAAAGCTTACTAGAAGAGTAAGCATATTTTATGTTCTCAAGAGATGACTCCAAACAAAGAAGAAAATTTCACAAAACACATTTGTTTCATTGTGTAGTGGGTGGAATGGGAAAATTAATAAGCTCCATGCTAGCTTTTGACTTAAGAGAAATTTTTAAAATAACTTTATTTATTAACTGTAAACTCTGATTACCTAAAAATAAGCTCAAGAAAAAGAGCCTAAAATCAGTATCCCTCTCACTCAGCACTACCTCAAAGATTCTTCTGTTTGTTATTTATAAACCTAGTTCATGGAAAGAGGACAAGGAACAAGAGCAATTAGCAATTTTTGCACACTATCCATTTGTTTGTGCTAGATAATTTAGATTCTACTTGCCATCCAACAGCACAGACTGAAAAACCCCCAACAAAATAAAAGCAGCACACAGGGAGGAAAACTGAAGAGAACTGATTAAGTATCCATACACATTGAAATTTACACACAATAACTGACTTTCAACAGATATCTGTTTCATATCATGCAGCATTTCTTCTAAGGATGCTCCTACTATAGAGCACAATGCAAATCTCCCACCCTGTATGGATATTCTCATAATACTAAATTTTCTTGACTTTTTAAATTCGACAGCTATGTGTTGCATAGGCCCATCCCATCTCAAAAGCCAACAAAAACAGTAATCAGGTCTTCCTCTGCAAACAATGAGAAAACATCTAACAATTTCATTACATGTACTTAGGTTCTACATTGCTCTCATGAGCAATTCTTTAAGAGTCTAACAAATACTGCTTTATGCCATCTACCTGCATCCCCTTCACTTACATTCCCAATCATCTTTTTACTAGTCTCAGAGAAGAAGCCTCTACCGGAGAAAGAAATTCTTTTCTCTCCAGGGCTATTTCCCTAAGTTTCTGTATTGTAAAGAGAACTCAAGAGCACAGATAAACAGTATCAACATCCAGAAGTAGTCAAAAAATGGGGAGAAACTGGTGCATTTCAACAATATGTAGATTATAGTTGACACAAAGTAACAGCAAAACAGTACCCCTTAGACAAGTAGTAACTGGTTTGAAATTTCAAAGCTTGTTATTCGCCAGCTATCTGGCAAGGAACTGGAATTCATGAAAGAAAGCACTGCAATTTTAACACTAGGGAAGTGTAGCTGTGAGAACATAGAGCAGTAAATTGAGAGCAGGACACAAACATATTTTGACACCTTCTACCAATTTACAATTTTCTTGTTACAGAAACAGATTTAGTACACAATTTGGAACCATAGACAATGCCAATTGAAGTCTTACTAATGATCTCTCAGCTCACACCGAACAAACATTCTGGAAAATTTCTGCCACAGGAGACAAAAAACCTTTGTCAAGGGTGCAAAAGAATATCTATTTAGAGTATATCTACTAAATATTCATGGTACCACTCAGACAACCCAGCAGATACTTTGAGATCTTTCTTGTTTTCAAAAAATGTACTTTGATCAACAGTTTGAAACTCAACAAGGACTACTCAGAAAACATTAACTTTGTATTAATGATTATTTGTTAGGGACAAGTTGTTAAGTTGGAAGGACTTGAAATTTAAAAAATAAATTTAGAATGCATCTTTCAGGAATTACTGAACACACACAAGGAATTGTAGGAAAGAATGCCCGTCGTAACTCAGTAAAGCAGAAGTTATTATATTAATAAGTTAGCATTTTTGCATGCTCACTTTTCTACAGGCTTTAGGGTTACAACTGAGCTTTTTCAAATAAAAGCACTATGACTACTCAGAGAAGATAAGCTATATCCCCCAAATTTTAATAATTTGGTGATTTTTGATAATTTCAGAAGCTGGGGGTGGGAGGAAAGCTGTTTTTCTTGTCCACTGTCACACCTCAAAATATGTAAAACTTCTTCCACTAGAAGCTTTATACCATGATGATAAGGTAAAATCCTTCTGTGTCCTGCAACATTCAGGTGCGTGAAATGCAGGAATTCCTAGCATGACAGGAACCGCTGGTGTGCAAGCACCCTGCAGCACTGAAGCTTGCTGCCAGTGATTTTCATGGCTTATAGCCCCACTTGTGTCTCTCATCCAGTGCCATTGCCCTTTATCCACTCCCCACTATCACTTTGAGGCCTGAGACTTCGACCCCTGCCACCAGAGCATACAACCTCTTCATGTGCTTCTGCACATGCATCCTCCTCACCACACCTCCATCCCTTACTTTCTATCCCAGTAATCTTTCCTAACTCAGTTTGAGAAACCAAATTCCTGCATTATTGACCACAGTTCCTCCAAATAAAAATCTTTCTACTACAGACCAGCTGAAACAATAGCTGGTCTTTTTTCTATTACAGCATGAAATTCAAGCAGACTTTGGCTGAGTTTTCCACAGGTTTAGCTCAACTTCTTCGAGTTGTACAGGTAATGGAAAAACTACTAGAAAGCTTTTTGGATACTTAGGTCACATCTGTGCAGTGTAACTGCTAATTTAGTTGTGAATCCTAAATTTGGGTGGGGTTTTTTTGGTTGGTTGGTTGTTTTCAGGAGGTGGGGTTTTGTTCTACCCTTCCCTCCCCACCTGTAAGCCTAACTTTTCCAGGAACACAATTATTAATTTTACTTCTCCAAAACAGATGGTATGACAAAAATCTGCTCTTACACTAACACAAATGAGGTAGGAAAAACATGAGGCTACCCTTAGAAGCTGCCATTTAGCCTACTTCACAGAATCATCACACTTGCAACCCTATCACCCATAGATTTTCTATTTACTACTACGTTTGCAAGCAATTTATATACCACCTCAGTCATCCTCGTGTGCTGATCATGAAATAAGTCTGTGTAACTCATAAGTAAAAACCATGTATTTTATAGCTGCTGGGTGAAAGCACTGGTTTGGTAAAACAGGGCTTGTGAGTTATTCTTTAGGTTGGACTAGATGATCTTCAAAAGACCCTTCCGACCCAAACCATTCTATGTTTTTGTGTTTTACACTCTTCAAACATATGCAGACTTTGCTTCAGACCACTAAGGCAAAAGGAGAAAAACTCCACTCCTTCCCAGGCAAGCACAGCTCTAACAAATATACGAAATAACATTAATATAAATCTCAACTGTGTGTATAGTCTGCATACTGGAGACAACAGAAGACACATTGAATTCTGTGCCAGCATGTAGTATTTTGTTCCAGAAGTTTATTTTTTCAAATTAAACTTTCTAGAAGCTGAAGCTATGGACTACTGTGTTAAAAGCTTATCAAAATGAAGAGGTAAAGAAATCAGTTTAATATATCCTTCAATAAAATCCAAATTACATGATAATGAACACCCTACCCATATGGCTTCCTTTAGTTCTACAATCTTTGTTTTAACTAAGCTTGCGACCTTGTATGTACCACATACCAGCAATGAAGCTGCATAGGAAGTGGAGAAATGAACCCATCCCAATCTCCAGCCAAAGATTCCATATTTGCTTCCATATTTGTGTTATTGGCAGTATTTATGTTAATGTTACCTCCTACAGAATGGAAAAGTTTTAACAACTGTATTTTCTTGGGAAATACAGCCTCACCTTCTTTCATGTGTCAGTGATTATGAATCTTTAGTGTAGCATTAATAGAAGCACATCCTTGCACATGACGAAAGCGCATGTGTGGGGAGGAAAAGAATACAGAGTACCTACTCTTTAAAAACTCAGAAAGAAAACTCACAAGTTAGAAATAAACAAGCACCTTGACCATTAAAAAATGCCAAAAGCTACTTTTTTTAATAGTTGTATTAATTCCTAACTTGAAGAACTGCAGAAAAGGAATTGATTTCAAAACATAAAATTTTAGCTTTAAAGAGTGCATCTGAAATTGAGTCATTTACCTACATGACTAAACACATTTAGACAACGATGCTATTATTCAAAAGAATAATTTGTTCCTTTGTACTCCTGCCAAAATGCAAGTTGAATCTTCTCCTTTTTCCTTCCTTCCAAACAGTAACTAAACTAGCAGTTCAGGCGCTAAAAAAAAAATCACAAAATGTTACAGAACTTTGGGAAGAAATGCACTAGAAATAGTTTATGAATACTCCATACACAAGAAGTTACACTAGCAAGGGAGCATTTTTGACAGAATGACAGCAACAGCCTTAGCAAGCAAACCAAACTAAACGAGAGAGGAGTTGCTGGTATTACTGCACTAATACTGTATTACACTGTTAGTGCTTGTCTGCTGAAGCACAGATACTAGTTACATGCATGTGTTTATTTGACTACATCCCATGGTGAATGAACTTATCTGAAAGTGTGTCACACCTGGCATGGTTACAGGCCAGATCCAACTTTGGTTGGGATGACTGGCAAGCACACACCAGTCCCTTTTTTTTACTGCCTTATCATTCTCTCTTCAGCCCCTGTGACTCCTTCCCAGCTCCCACAAGCAGATCCAGCTTTCAGACTGGACAGCCACATTATCTTCCAAAGAAAGAGGGGTAAGAGAAACTAAGGAAACCATAACTGCATGAGTGTTGGGTGTGAGGGAAACAATGAAACAATACCCAAGGGGTAGGGAGGGCAGGAGGAATCTGTGCAGGGTACCTGACATCCTACCACTGAGTGAAGCCTGGTAGGAAAAAGCACACTGCAATGTGGAAAGCCAAGAAGAAAACCTTATCAGCTGAGCCTGCTCGGTCAGGGGAGTGACAAGTGTGTGGCAGAGGACAAGCAGACCTTTACTAGAGGCTGAATGTGGAGGATACACTCTATTGCTTGAGAAAGAAAGTGGTTCTTTACTACCAATTTCAAAGCTCCTACTACGACAAATGGTAACTTGTTGAGCCACATTAACTCAACTAAGTTTTCTCCCATCCATAACCTGCAGGTACATTACAAGCTGCGCTGGCAACAGCACTGTCAGTCAAGTATTAACTTCTGCAGGAACACCTCTGTTGATAAGGGCAGTCACCAAGCTTCCTCTTATCAATAGTAACATGCATATGAAGTGTATTTAGTTTAGAATGTCTCATCCTCTGTTTGCCTAGAGCCCAAGGAATATACTATAACCTTTTTTTGTTGGTTGGTTTTTTTTTTCATACAAAACTAGAAAGTCTTCTTTCTTAACAACTAATAAATCACTGAAATGCCATTTTCTGGTCTTGCACACTAAAGTTGGTAGAGGACCTAGTTGCAGAATGCAATTTTGAAAGTGGCTAATTAACTTGTAGGGAGATTCAGAACTGGGTATCACATTTAGTTTGCAAAGGCTGCCATACAGAAGCAATATCATGCCTTTACAAAAACGTTTAACAAATAAAACCTGCAAGCAGATGATCTCTAAAATTCCTCATACAGGTCACTGTAGTATTTAAGAATAATAACCGGAAAGCATTGCTGTGTTCAACATAAAATATGCTATTACCCTCACAAGACAGAGTTAATATCACACATTTCACCGCTGGTCTAATGTGTTCAATTAATTGTTGGCAGAAATACATCATACTGAGGTTCAACATAGAGAAGGAAGGTGGATTAAGGGATTTTTGGAAGAGAAAATACATGAATTAAACCACCTTAGCCTCAGTTTTCTCTACCTAAGTACAAAACTAGGAGAAAAAAAACCCAATACACAAAGAAAGGTGAGAGGGGAGCAGGAATAAATCAGTAAATTTAAAGAGAAAAATGTAGCATAAAACCCACTTTACCTGCTCAACAGGCAATAAACTGACAACACTAAATAATATTAGCCTGCCACCAAGCCAAAGGACCTCACCTATTCCTACTACAATCAGTTAAAACGTAATTAAGAATCCTCTGGGAACTATATGAAGATAGAGTAATTCTTCATCGTAAGTTGCCTAACCTATTTAGTTGTATGCAACATAAAAGGCAATTTAATACTGGGTATTTACCATATCTTGACTGAAATGTGAGTGGAATAATCATAATTTCCATTATCTCTCAAGATCACTTGAACTGAAACTGACAGAAGCCAAGTGTTAGTGTTGCAGGTAGATCCTTCAAAGGTAACTGAAGACTGCCTTTCAGATTCAAATTTTGCTGTGGTTTCACTTTACAATTCAGACTTCCAAACATTCAAATTTATCAACGAAGCTGAAAACATGCCACACACTGTAATGTTGGCAACAAAAGACTAGGACTGAGGCTGTCAGAAAAGGTACAGAATAATACTTCCTTTTATGTCTTACTTAAGATTATCAAAGAACCAAATTATCCATTATTTAAGCCATTCACAGTCTGCAATAACATGTATAAAAATTGCAATTCAAACAAGAATACAGAATTTAAACCACAAGTTTGGATCTATCACACTGAATGAAAAAGTAATCACTTCATAGATACTAAGTGAGAAAAACTCTGAAAAAAATAGGAACAGTAAAACATACTTACTTGGTGTGAAAGCAAATCTGTGCTTACATAATTCACAGTATTCTTTTCTGCTGTGTTTAAGCCACTGAACTAAGCTGCAATAAAAAGTGATCACATTAACACACGCTATACATCTCTCAGCCCTATCCCTCCATTAAGGAAAACTCACCAATTCTCTGATTTTACACTTAAATCAAGGTATTTGTACTGTCAAGCAGGATTTAAATTAGCATGTTTATTAAGTCCATTTAGGCCATCAAGTAAGTTTCAAAAAGTAGAAAAAGGTAAATTCACATATGTCCCAGTATTGATAAAGTACATTCTTTGAGTACATTATTGATCAAAGCAGATATCCTGACATGGACACCCACCAGTGACACCAGTTCTTATAAACAACTTCAAGATATGACATACAGATGCACAGTTAAGATTTAGAACTGTTGTATTTGTAAAAGAAGGACTATTAAAATACCATCAAAAGGAATGTGTGCTACAGACCAGAAGAACAGTTTTTACTTTAGCACTTCCTGATTGAACACACCTCAAAATGACTAAAAAGTACTAGGGTGTCTTTATTTTTTTCTGTGAGGTTAGATGTTCTGTCTATTCACAACTGTAAGTGGGCAGAAAAAGCCCCAACATGTCAGTTTTCATAAAGCTGACATACAATCAGAACTGCAGTACCAAACACAAATAATTACCAGTACTTTCTTTCCATACATAATTACTAAATTTTTTCTGAATTGTAATGAATCATATTAAAAAAATCAAAACCCCTAACACATTTCCACTGAAAACGTGGTTTTTTTCACTAGTTAACCTAAAGACTTGAAGTATTTTTAGAAACATGTTAATATATTTTCATTAGGAAAAAAAAAAAATTAAGAAACCCACAGACACAGAACTCACCATTCCTGATGAATAAATTTAATACTGCCAGTACACACACATGGATGATAGAGGGGTTTCTCAGGAGTTCCTTCCGACCGACAGACTCTGCATATATCTGCTGACAAGGACAAAAAGCGTATTACACTACTGCCTAAAGAACTCAAATTTACAAGACAAATTACACAATTACCTTCTAGCAACTTTACCATGTAGCAAAATGAAGCCAGAATAAACTGAAAGAGGATGAAAGACTGATTGCACCTGATGCAAGACAGAGACTGGGAGATCACCAGAAAGAGCAACAAGAACATTATCTGCCTGATCATGTTACATAAACTCAAAACACGTCTTACAAAATTTTAGGATTTCTAGGAAATACACACAGTAAAACTACAGGAGGATGTATATTCTACCTAAAGAGTTATCACTAAAACAACATACAAACTGTTAAAAGATAATTTTATTGAAAGTGAAGACTTTGAAACACAAAAATTCCATTTGAGTTTTAAAAAAGTTAAACAGAGGCTGAACAGAAGATATTTAATAATGTCCAACAATGACTTAAGTAATTTGCTACTCTTGAACCTAACACAGATGTTTCCTTGGTGCTCTTGATGAAAGGGAAAAAATCCAAAATAACAAACAGACATAGGTATTTTGCAAGTTTGCTACACAACTTGGACAAAGTCTACTGTCTAGCAAGAAGAGACATTTTCTATTTCTTATTTCATAATTTCAGTAGTATTTCAATAGGTCTGCACCTTCTTTATTCCCTACTTTTGACATTTTCTTACAACTAAAGGTTGCAAGAGGTTTCATGGATAAAGAAGTGAGCATAAGCCTCTCCCTCTAAAGAACAGGTGTCTATTTTAATACCATCTAGCTAGCCAGAGCTCTAAATACATAATTAAATAGAAATTAAAATCAAGTGTTTTATCTATTTATTGACAGATGCATGATATCTTCCCTTGACTCCTCCTTTTAAATCTATTAAGGAAATGAACACAAAATATCTGTTTTTAGAACATGTGAGTTTGAGATTTTCTCTTTTGTTAATTATTTCTCTATCAACCACTGTCCAGCAAACCTGCAAGAGTGTAACACATGCACATCAGAAATCTTTGTCAGAAAAATACCAACTGAAAGCACTGATGGAAGATTACTGCAAATACGCAATTTCAAGACTGAATCATCTATTTTTGTTCTTGGCCAAAATCTTCACAAGTTAATGCTTTTCTACAAAGCATTCCAAAAGGCACCAAAGACTAATTTTTTTTTCTATAAAGAAGTCACATTGTGACCATATCCACAGTTTATGCAGTATTAAGACAGTTTCTACACATAAAGCAAAAGCATTCACATGATTCAAAAGGAAAAAAACCCAAACAATTTTCTATCTATGAAAGTGTTGTTTGATTGAATTCAATCATGCAGCAGGAAAAACTAGAATTAACAGAAACAGGTATTCAGTATCACAACAGTGATGCTACAGAGACATAAAGAGCACTTCCATCACTGCCATATTGAGCAGTGATGATTTGCAGTATTGCAAACATCAGGAGTCCCTGGTTCCTCTGCTCATGAGAATGACCAGAATTGCCGCTCCACTTAAGAAACGACTCCTTTATCCCAGAGAGCTCTTCCAGATGGCTGCGCAGGACAGGTCTCTCCAGCTACCCACTCGCTGTGGCATGCCCACCTCCTCCCGCATTCTTTCCAACAGAGCTGTTTCACTACAGCAAGTTGACAACTTTGTAGATTGTATCAGCCTCAGAAAGGGTCAGACAAGCACCAGACAGCACATGAAACCACTGCTTTAAGGATACTCTGGCACCAGTGAAAGCAAGTTAAAAGCACACTGTTCCCTGAAAGATGTCCACTACTCTCTGAATCTGCTCATTTAATAGCCTGTTGATCCTCACAGCAAACTGTTCACTTATTCTCAAAACTTTCGGGAAAAACAATTTGCATTGCTGTAAGCAAATGAATTCTTTACTTGAGAAAAGACTGTTAGCTTACTAAAGTAAGTTAAACCTAAATTTTACTTTTTCAAAGCTATGAGAATTTCTAGATATTCCCACTTGTTTTATAAATCCAACTAAACATATTATGAGTGTAATTGTTTAGACTCTCAAACAACTGGTAGCTTCAAACCAATAAACTCTGCTCAGGGTCAATGCGTAAAGCTATGCGCCTTATGACCTACAGCCATGGTCAAAGAGAATTCCACCGTGCAAGTCACTATTTTTCTATGTGCACACACACTTTGCATCCTGTTCTTTATGTACATATTTTGGAAAAAATGACCTTGAATAATAAGTTCTTTCCTGTTCCCCCTGAGAATGATTCATTGCCTATTAACTCTCCAACTGAATTCAACACTGGAATACCAAAAAGTGAAGATTACGTTATTTAGCAACAAACTGATTTAACTAGAAAGAAGTAGAATGACCTCTCATCAGCAAAACCTGGTATCTGGTGCTTTCAGGTGCTGCAGAGAAGCAACTTTCACATTTGTTCTGAGGTGAAGCAGCTTCCACTTAGGTCTGACCATGACCCCAGACTGCCTCTCTTATCTAAGCTCTCACAATGCAGTTCAGTTTTGTAGCTCCACAATATAGTTCAAGCAGAAAACCCATCGGAACCACAGTGGCCATCACACTGTTCTGAGACAAGCACCAGTTCAGAAAGTCCATCTGACACTTTGTAGCAGAAGTTCAAGCACACAATAATATCGGATTTCCTCTTCCTCAAGGCACCAACAGAGTCCTTGGTGCTGCTGCTACTGGTGTTCAGAACTTTCTAACCTTGGGAAGTCTCTTCAGCATTCTGGCAAGCTGCGTGAAGTTCTAATAGTAGGATCTGAGGTTTGAAACTGTAGAAGAAGTTGTAACATTCTAGTGGTATTTATGGAAAGTGAGGATATAGACTGGTTACTTTCATGCTATCACTTGGAGCTTTTGAGGGCAACATTGATAAGGCCACAATATGATATCTAAAGCTGCATATATATATGTGCCTTTGTGTGTGCTCATATGCATAAAACAAAAAAAGTCCAAATGTCAAGTGTGGAATTTAACAGAAAGGGATAGTTAAAGAAGACAATGCCTTAAAGACGTAACTAACAACCTCCTCTTCTTTGTCTTCCTGGTCTTTCTTCTTCACCTACTTAAGTCAGGTATGATCAAAGTCTACCACTGGTAACAGCGTGTAACAAATTATCAACTATGCTGTTTGAATTAAATCCACCGAGATGGATTTACCAGCTACTGCAGTGGGGGAAAATCAGGAGGTCATTTCTGAGTATCCACTTCACAGCTTGCAAAAAAGCCAGGTTTTCTGGGCAACTAGAGGACAAGCAAAGTTTCAGTCTGTTGTTAATTTCACTGGTGTGAGTGACTGTTGGTCTACAGAGTTGCAGCAAGCAATTTTAAATGTTAGATATTAAAAACGCTAATATTTTGATAAACCATCAGAGTTCATGGGTATTAAAGATGTCTCCAGCATAACCCAAAGGACACGACTACAAAGGTGCTGTATTATTTCATCCAGTGGTTCATGTTTTTCCAGCTTCTTTTTTTCTTTTTAATCCTCTCAAGCTGGAAAATCAAGTGACACCTAATAAAAAGCTACATTCAACATGATGCCAAAGTATCAAAAGCCCAGACAAAAAATGCTTTCCTTGGAACTGCCTTCCTACTGCAGTATGTATTTGCACTCATTGTTTAGGATGACAGACAAAGCTCAAATACTGCAAGAAACACAGCACTACAATCATCCTTTATTTAGTTTGGTTTATGCTACAGCATGAAGGGCTGATCTATCAAGGTTTTCCAGTATCTGCCTGAACTACAATGCAGTCCCTCTCCCTCTCTGGAGACATTCAAAACCCACCTGGACACATGCCTGCGTCACCTGCTCTAGGTGACCCTTCCTTGGCAAGGGGGTTGGAGTAGATGGTCTCCAGAGGCCCCTTCCAACCCTATCAATTCTGTGATTATCTAAGCATAACAAAAGTGCTGACGAAACATATCCATGGTTGATCTCAAGTAAAGCAATTCCCTTAAAAATGGAAACTATAAGTAAAAAAACCCCTCATGACTATGATACCGTCGACAATTTTTTTTAAATTAGGTAAGTGACTACGTATTAGTGTATTGTAAAAGAGACAGAGAAACACGTCAGCTCCTGCCTATTTAAATTTTTCAAACAGATTGTCCAGCACACATAACAAAGTTAGCTTTGCGAAAGGAGCAGCTATTACTATTCAGCCAAAAGCGGAAATTTAAGACTCCCTGTGCTACAGGGCCGGTCGGGTCCGACAAGGTCCGCCGGCCAGGAGGGAGCTCGGGGCAGTGCCCTCCTCGCCGCCTCTCACGCTGCCCCAGCGTGCGCACCCCTCCTGCTGGGTTCCGCCCCGGGATCTCATTTCGCCCCCGGGCCCCTACGTCCCCAAGGAAAGCCGCAGCCAGTGGAAGGCTCCGGCGGACCCCGGTGCCCAGCTGCCCCGGTACGGCCCATGGCAGCCCCGCTCCGGGTGTTGCCGGCACCACCCCCCTTTCCCCCCCCGCTCCCCGTTCCCCGTGGTTATGTAAGGGGCACCCGCGCGCGCCGCCTCACAC
>VXAD01010038.1:988603-1294163 GCA_013399195.1 Dicrurus megarhynchus | reverse complement strand
TTTTTTTTTTTTTAATATTCAGGTATTCACATTTTCTGACAAAAGAAATATTTAATCTCTTGTAGTAAGGTGGGCTGCTATGACAGCAAACCCCAACTTTCTGCTAGGAGCAATTCTGGAGGAAAACTTCAAATATGCTGCCAGCCAGAACTACACAAAAGAGGAGCAAAAAGGAGCGTTAAGGACTGTAATCTGATACACAGCATGTCATAGAGGATAATAATAAAATGTTTGTCATTTAAATCCACTCAGGATTTAGGTATCTTTGTTACAGGCTGAAATCCACTCACTGTAGGCTGATAGCATAAATAGCAGTTGTTTTTGCCAAATGCCATGTTACAGTCGTTTGTGTTTTGGTCTAATTTTAGTGTATCTGTACCTAGAACTGCTGGTATTTATTTCTGTTCTCTCTGTTGTTGAAGATGAGCAATATTTAATTTTAAGCTCCAAAGACAGTTGCTGTGTCAACTGATAAACTCCAAACCCCCATATCTATTTGAAGCAGAATTCTTAGTGTGGCAGTGCTTAGGGAAATTAGTGGGAAATGTGGCATGCACTGTACTTTCAAAAACAAGTTTTATTTAGATATTTCAAAATGGATTAAGCTGCCTATTGCAAAGTTCCCATCTTTTAAAACCTGATGTTTGGTTCATAAAAGAGAGTTTTGTACTTGGCTCATTCTTTCTCTGTAATGTATTCCTCCAAATCATTAAAATTTCTTGGCTTCTCCAAAATAATTTTTATTGATGCAACACCGTTTTGAAAAGCATTTGCAACTATTAATGCAGGTTAAACTATAACAGCAACATCAACATCAACGAAACCCTCCTGTGTCTGGAATTTCACCTGTAAATCAGACACAATTGGTCAGATTTCCTTGTGGATGCCCAGCTAAATCTATGGATTAAAAGCTTGAGTATTAGTTAGTGTTTTAGTTAATTATAAATGTTTCTAAATTTTAAAAGTTGAATTGCAGAGCTGTCTGTCTCGGATCAGGATATGAGCTTGACTAGACAGGTTTACATCTCTCCTGGCACAACCAGAGTGTACATTGTTTTTACTTAGTTTTGATGCTGCCTGTCAAAATAGGAGGACTATATGAAAATGTTTAGAATATTAATTTTACACTGAATTAGAATACAAAAGACTATGAAAACATTAGTTTCTTGAATTCCCTTTCAAAAAATAATTACATATTCCCCTGCTTCAACCCTTTCTGAACATCTGTAGCAATTTTTCTAGGAGTGTGTTGAGAGCAAGAATAGCTTTTACAAGATTTAGAAATGTTGCTAAGAAAAACCAGATCGTGACCCACCCCTAAAATTTAAATTTCACATTTTGATGCAATGTGAGGTTATATCTCTTCTGTTGCAACCAGTAATCTTTTTTGCTTAATGGATTATGTGTTATTAAAGGGAGAAAGGAAGAAAACAAGGTAGATGAATGCTCGGCACCTCCTTTCTCGTGGTGTAGCACCTTGCAGACAGGCTGTGTGCTTTCCTACCCCTCTGTGAGGAGGGTAACATCACTTGCATGCTTGGATCTCCACGTGGATACTGGAGCTCAGGGCAGCAAGCTGGGTTTAAGTGGCAGCTGCCAGTGTCATGGGATCTGGTCCCTAGATGCAGCCAAATGGCCTGCATTGCTTCCCACTGGCTGCCAGCAAGGGCAACACATTGCTGTCCTGGCTGTTTTGGCTGGCCACTATCATGTGGTTCCATTGCTGCAGCTCTGCAACAAGCACAGAGACGATGTTAAAGACTGACATCACTCTCTTATGTGCAAAAGACTTGTAAGCAGAACCCCTTGCTTCACACCTTTCAGCAAAGTCCCAGACAAATTCCCCTTTCCTTACTCCTTTTTCATACAAGAACCCACGTGGGAAGCTGCTGCCAGACATCAGTGTGACTGCTCTTCCTGCCACACATGCACAGCTGGCAGGGCCAGGCCCTGCTGTGCTGCTGCAAATCACAAGAAATTCCCTCCTTAGGACAGGCTTCCTGTTTCAAAAGAAATGTTTCTCTAGCATAATAAAATTATGTTAAGACTCAAGGCCAGCTATTGGTCCCTTTCTGTTCCTTTTTTTTTTTTCTTTTCCATCATGTGTCATAAAAGTAATTTACTTCCTTTTTTGATTTCCTCTTCTGAGAAATCTTTGGGTAAATGGAAGGAAAAGATCATTCAGGTCTCCATTACCCTGTTTACAATTAATGTCTTATGCTTAAATAATAGATCAATTCCACCATCTATTATAGAAGTCAAAAGACACAGCACTTTTTACTTTCAATCACAGACTTGACACTGGGCAAAGACACAAGTGAGGAATGACTAGACTTTGATTCTGTGGATAATGAGGGCAGGGCAGTTCTCCTCTGAGGGGAAATGCAGATTATGAAGAAAAGTAGTTCTTCTCAAAGGGAAAATGTTTCCACATAGAAAATACTTGAAGGCCACATCAATTTTGTCCACTTACTCTTTTCTTTTTTTTTTTTTTCCCAACAGTTTATAACTATCTGAGATTACTCCTCATGCGCTTGGCAACAAAATTGATTTGATATTGGGAGGAAATAAAGTGAGAACAGAAGGGAAGCATCAGCTTTTGATCTCTCTTGCACTCAAAAAAATTTAATCTTTCTCCAAGCAACATGAAGAATTTCTACGGCTTCTGTGAACCCTAGCACACCTGATGGGAACCTGTCAATACACTGCTCATGATAAAGTGCAAACTTATAAAGCTATGTGGCAGAATATATACTGTAAATTTCTGCCTTTTGAAGGCAGCTGGACATGAAATTTTTCTGACTGTGAAAATTTATTCCTTTTTCTACTCCCCTGGATGAAAAGAAATTGTTGACAGCTACTGTGGGGTGGGATGTAGAAGGAGAAATTGGAATAGAGGAAAGGAAAGGCAAAGACTGAGTGCAAAGGCTTTAATTAAGAAATATATCCAGTCTTTTAGACTGAGTAAGCTTCTGGAAGTTATGAAGATTCTGTATAGGAAAACAGCAAGCTACTTTAATACTGAAGGAGGTCTAAAGGGAAGTTTTACCTAATTGAAACAGTTTTCAGCTTCTCTGAGAGGATAAATTGTGAAGAAATCAATGAACAGTAAGAGAGTGAAGCAGCTTTGACCATCATGACATTGGCAGTGTACCTTAATAATTAAGTACAGGTGTGTTCTCTTTTTATTTGTCAAAATTAGGCACTGTGTCTCCATAAAACCACTCTAATATTACGCTGTCTGAGACTTCACTTGCTGAATGTGCCTCTGTGTATGCAGCTGAGCAATTTTAGGAAGTTTTTCTTTGCCAGCCAAATTTGTAGGCAGGTGGTAGTGATTGGCCTGGAAATTATATTCTCCTTATTTCTCAGTATTTCAATCTGAATAAAACCAAATCTGTTTTCTTTTCTTCATGCTGGTCTACAACTAACCTTTTCACACCCACACAAGTAATACTATCCTTTTGATACAATATCATCATAAAAATATTGGATAAAGTAGCTAAAACCAGAATTGGCATGCATTATAAAAAGCTTTGAGAAAATAAAAAAATAACAGTTTAAAACAACCAAATTCTTGTTTATCTGGAAAGACAAACAGTCTAAGACAAAAGAAGAGCAGGGAACATCTATTTTATTCATGCTAACATTGTTTTCTTGGGTCAATCAGGGCAAGATGTTATATATCCAATAATGTGTAAAGAAAGTTTTTAAATTGATCTATACACATTTATTTTATTTTTTAAGGCTCATCTTGATAAAGTTAGAAAGTATAAAAGTAATGATAAGCTAATAGAGGTTTAAGGTTGACATATTTTGGTGACATAAATGGGGTTTATAAAGATAATCATGAACATACTACTTTTTCTTTTCTCTGTCTCTCTCTCCTCCTTTTCTTTGTCCCTCTGATTTCTCCCATCTCCAATAATCTACTGTTTTGCTGCCTAGATACTGTCCCAAATTCCCTATTGGTATATCTGGCTTTTTTTCTCTTTCCATAAATTCTCCTCCCACTTACCGAGATTTTGTCTATTCTTTTCAACCAATTTCCTCCTCCTCAGGCTGGATTACAACTAAAATAAAAGCCTAACATGAGAAGAAAACAAAAATATGCACTGCACCTAAAAGATTCTGTAAGCTTCTAAAGCTATGTTTGAAAGAGTTTGGTTGCAGTTGTTCATGTGGCATACACCTTTGAACTAGCTTAGCTGCTCAGGATAATCTCTAACCTTGTCACTTTAATTTTTGTTACTTTTTTCTCCCCCTCAAAACCTTTCAGTGCCTTTTGCATGTTATTACACACCGTTTTCTCCCTTTGGAATGCTTTTAATTAACTGGGCCATCATAAGATTTCCTCCTTGAAGCTGATGCCAGGAGGCACGAGTGGGCAGTACTAGGGGGGATGAAACACATGGGCATGTACCAGTAAGAGATGGTATAATCAGATTATTGTTTCACTTTGTCATCAGATTTCTGACCAATGTAGAGTGCTACACCAAATACAGAGACACCTGTGTGAGAGAACCATGCATGTGGGGAGAGAAGATGATGTTTCTAACAGGCATCTTTGGATCCTTGTAACTGAGTTTAAGACATAAGCAATTGAAATTGCATCAATGTGTGCTTTGTTCATGACATTTGTATTCCCAGAAAAACTACCTAAGAGTTTTTTTAGGAGTCGCTTTAGGGGTAATGAGGCTCTTTGCTCCTGATTAGATATTTAGTGTGACCCAGTTATTAGTAGAACAATTACATTGTGTTCAGAGAAAAATATGCATATATACATACAAATATAAAATTTCAAAAATTATATTCCTTTGGAAATTCTCATTTGGAAGATGCCTTTAAGGAATTCAGTTCAACATGTGAGTGAATACTTTTCTTTAAAGAAATCCCGATCATTCTAGCTGCATATCATGCTCATTTTAAAGTTTTACCCTTCTGTTTAAAATGAATTTAGCTAAACTGGTGTTCTGGAGTCAGGGCTAAACAATCACATAAACTCAACCAATGCTCAATGCTTTGTTTTTCCAGTATAGGAGCTAATATCAGCAATGACGTATTTTTATTTGCAACAGAGTAAACAGAAGTCTTGTGTGATTTCACACAACCTGGACCAATAACATAAATTCTTACAGGTTTTCTGATGTTCAGCAGTTTGTTAACAAACTCCATCATCAGTATGCAAGGAATAAACTGAAATGGAAGAGATTATTCTCAAGGTAATGCCCTCTCTGGGTAGCAGTCTTCACCTTTTCATTAAAAGTGGCAGAATATGTCCCTAAATTTATCTGCAATTTTTTACTCTACATTTTTTTTTTTGCAGTCTATTTTTTGAAAGATTTTTCAAATTTCACCCTCATTGGCTTAACTGGATGTCCATGTTCCAGGGCTCTGCTTACATTTTATATAACACTATGTACTTCATTGTGGTTTTCCTTTCGTATTTCATATACACAGCTGTGTTGTGACTTCACAGTGAATAAAACAATTTTGGTTTACTTTGTATAGCTTCTTTTAGTTTGAAAACCTTTTCTGATTTTTTCTTCATAGTAAATTTTAAGCATTGAATTTTTAATACATAAAAAAAGAAATTGAGGTGAAACAATACAAGGAAAATTATAAGTAATAAAAGATTGCTCAGAATAAAAGGTCCTGGAAATTTTTCTGCTTTTTTTTAAATGGAAATATTCTATTTCATCTCTTCTCAAGATAGCATTTATTTTGAATATATAAGCAACTTTTGGAGAAAATGCAAATAAGCTCCTTGTTTAATGGTAAGTAACTTAAAACACCTTAAAAATTTATTATCTGTGGCAGTATTTTGTTTGCCCTGCATCAATGTGATAGAATAGCAAAGACATTTAAAATAACCCTTATCATTAATACATGCTACAAGTTTGAAACAAAGATAAATTTATATAGGGCTACCTAGGTGCTAGAATGATAAACAGGCAATAGATGTTCGACTGTTCTCATTTGTGGGCTCCTTAAAAAAATTTCCTCTGCATCTTGGTGAAGCATTTAGGTTTATTTGTGACATGACATATTTCAGGCTACTAGCAACACATTGGTGGGGCTCATGCTGAGAAGGATGTTCAGTTATCATTTGCAGAGTACTTATATGAAAGGCCACAAACTCCAGTGGTCTGCAGATCACAATTTTGAGAACCACGGATACTTGGCTATAGCCTGGGCCAAGGCAAAACTCAAGTGTATTTTAAACGGGCTTTTTGTGCCATCATCATTAAGGCATTCCATTACCTCTAATTTGCAATGAAGCTCTCTTAGCGACAGTACCACAGTCAGATGATCAGGGTTGGCCACACGCACCAGAAGTTCTGGGAAATTGCTTCCTCCAGCAATCCCAAATATTTAAAGACTGCATTTGAATATTTGCCACTCCTGCCACAGCCCTCCAAGCCAGGAACTTAAACCAAAGTGCAGGGCTTGGCTGCCTGCTTTGTGCTGCTCTGCCAAGGTTTGCAGATGACTTCTTCCATGCCTGTCCCCATGCCGGTAAAGTGAAGCCAGGATGCGAGTGCCATCCCATAGGGAAGAGGCGTGCATGGCAGGAAAGGAGGGAGAGAAGTGGAAGCAGCTGCTTCAGGGTGTGGAAAGGCCTCTTCCAGGACTCCGCTATCTGCTCCCTCCTAGTTCTGCCAAAGTCATCACATTCTTGCAGGCTTTGCAGTGCACTGCTGCTGTGGAAAATCCAGCCTTGGGTGTTTGAACCACCAACAGAATTTAAACTAAATGTAGCAGCCTTATCATCATTCTTTTATTATCAGATTTAGAAATACACTTCAGTAGCGTTTGGATTTCTTTTTTAGTATTAAGGAAAAACATATGTTATTTTTTTTCCTCTGATGAAGAAATACTCTGAAAAAACAGGCAGATAAAATGGAGCAAGTATTTGCGTTGGCATGTGGAAGTATCTAGGTGTTAGAAATTTCTTAAAATCAGCACTTTAAATCCAGGGAAATCTGAATTTATGCTTTATTGAAAGCAAATCTTCTTAAGTTAAGACGAATAGCATACACACAACCTTTCTTCTGGCTTATATTGCTATCACGAGTAGGGTGGCTGGGGGAGGAAGAATGCAAATGCCAATCTCAAGACTTTAAAAGTATAATTTAATACCTTGAGCAATGCTTTAATCACAGTTATACATGCATCATAACCTATAAAATTATTATGGGGTGAGTGCATCACTGCTCCAAACTGCTGTCAAAGAGTGATTACAGGATTCTGTCAAACTAGAGGGCATATCAAGGAGGGGCCCACGAGTCTCTCTTCTTGACTCAGTAATAGGCAATACCAGCATTAAAACTGTTAGGATGATGGACAGTAACCTTCTTCCAAAATCTACAGATGACACCAAAGGGGAAAACAATGGCTAATACTTTTTAAGAAGTGTCCAATTCAAAGTGATCTTGATAACTTGGAGAAATAGCCCCAAACCACTGAGGTGATATTCCGTAAAGCAAAGTACTGCATTTAAAAAGAATGACAGAAGTAAAAAATAGAGGAAAAACTGGTTAGGCTGCAGGCAATGTGGAAGGGATGAGTGTTTACTGTGGACTAGAGACTAAATGTAAGTTGAATAACACAATGTGTATGCAGAAATTGGAAACTCATTTCATATTCTCAGTACTAGTGATTTCTCAGATGGAATACTGACATCCACTGCTCAGAGAAAAGCCAGACAAACATAAAGAATAGTGTGTCTAAGAAAAAGACAAAGAGCAAAACCTTTAAAAAAGAAAAGTTGATAAATTATCTGATTTTTGTCTGTTTTAAAGCATCAAGAATAAAGCATGACCTATATGGAAACTTGCAGGAAACAGTTTTATTAAGTGTTTAAAAAAATTGTGACTGGGAGGATGTTTTACAGTATTTTAGTATATAAAACTCTACTATGAAGAAGGCAGGCTCAGCTGTACTTTATGTCCATACAGAGTAAAACAAGGGATGGTAGCGCTTAAAAAAACTGGAAGAGCTGAATACAGGCTAGCACAAAAAGATTTTAGGTTATCTCACTGGTAAGAAAGAAACATTGAGAGATTGAGTGGGCATAAAAGGAAACTGAAGATACATAGGAAGGACCCACAAAATATCTTTAAACCTGTCTAAGAGCAGAAGAATGCTCTGGATGATATCTTGATATCCCAGAGTTCTTGGGGTGTCCTGTACAGGGCTTTTTTTTCCCCTAATGACTCCATAAAGATTTTAACCCAAGGCTCTCTAAGCCTGAGTGTACTTCAGAGGAATCACTGGTTCTGCATATCTATTCCACATTTGTAGCTTGAATACCTTTCCATCAAATTGTTGGTAGACTAGCTCCCCTTCTGGTTCCTATAAATGTTTTTTCTTGGTATGCAAGGATTGGGCTCAGAGATTAATTTGTCTTCTTGACAGTTTATCTGAGGTTGATGTAGAGGAGATGTATGGAGGCAGGAACCACCTGGCCAAATCTAAGGGTAAATGCAGGTCCCAGCTCCTTTCCCTAATGTCCTAGCATTCACCTGTAGCAATGCTCTGGCTCAGATTTACATTCAAAGAAAGTGACCTTTTGGGGAATTTTGTGCTTTCACCTGGATACAAGCTTTTTCATGATTAGTGGGCAGATTTTTCCTAAATACCATTCCGCAAAGCTATGTGGCCCAACGATTTTTCAAGGAGACAAGTCACTAAAAGTTTGTGTGGAAGATATCAAAACCAACACTTTTTCTTCCAGAGATCAGTATCAATGCAGCTGATCACAAACCACTGGTGGTTCATGTCTGTGGTAATCAATTCTACAGGTAATTTCTTGCTACTCCCAAAATCTGAATGACTTAAGCATAATGAAATTTAAAAAGTACTTTCTGAGCAATTTGACCATGAAAAAAAATCCATTATTGAAAAAGTTTACCCATGTGCAACTGTGTATCACCAGCTGTTTCCTTCCATTTGTATTCAAAGGGCCTGCAGCCCTGCTGTTTAAATTACTCAGGGTATTGGCTAAATGGATGGAGTGGGACATGTTATTTGCATATTGATTTGTTTTGTATGGAAATAATTTTGATGAGTTTTTACCTTATTAGATTGTGCATTGTCATAGTGTGTATATGAATACAACAGTCTCAGAGTGGGGAGAAGTTTTGAAAAAATGGAAATGCAAACACACATAAATTTTATCTCATTAAAAAGCATTACATATTTAATTACTAGACTCTCAGCAATTTAGGGACTGGAAATTATAAAAACACAAGATTTAAGAACTTGTAGGTATCAGTTGTGACCCTGTATCCTAGGTGTGTATTCATCAGCTACCCTCAGCTTAGCTCAAACATGCAGGCTGAGGTCTTTTGGGCATGCTAGCAAAGGGTTTTGTAGGCTGGGTTCTTAGTTCTCAACCAGCATGCTCTGTATTCTTGCTCATGAAAATTTTAAACTTTTACTTAAAGAAGTAACCACCACACAGAGTCTTACATAAAGTGACTCCAGAAGTCTGTGAAGGGCAGCATATTGGTAGTAATACAAGGGGACCAGATTTGATTGACAAGTTGTTCTCCTGATTTCTTGTATGCTAATGAAAAAATCAGCAGCATTTTAATCTTGAGAGTAATTAATTACCTTATGTATACAAATATATATCACACTTTTGGCTTTGCAGAGGTAAATGCATTAGTGACTGGAGCATGCCCTGTTTAGCTATTTATGTCTTTCCACATAAAGCCAATGAGTGCTTGCTTCAATGAGCATTGTCTCAAGGCTCCTGGGGATTTAAGGGCCATACCCGCAGCTGTTTGTGTCCTTAGTCACAGTTGTCAGGGGGACCATCTAATGGTGTCATGTCCAAGGCACACAGCCATTCTGGCTAATTAGCTATTAGTCTGGTGGAAATCCCTCCTCAATGAAGTTTCAGTACAGCTTGTCTTATTTTCAAGAAGCAAGTCTGATACAATTTCACCAGCAGTGACCATTTCCTTGTTTGCAGGGCACTGTAAGAGCCTTATTTCTTGCTTTATAATGCTCCTGTCAGACATCAAAGGGCAGCTGACCAATTGCATTTAACTGTTTTACAGAGGTGCACCTCAGAAAAACATCAGAAGATGGAAACTGCAGTCAAGCATTGCAGAAAAAAAGAGTGTTTATTTATATTAAATAGATCCTTCCATTCTCTAGACTTCCTAATTATTTTGTTGTTAATGTGAAGCCTCAGCCTTTATTAGTAGAACCTCTGCATTTCTATTGTTCTATATTTTAACGTTAACTAATCACGTAATTGCTGCAGGGTTCAGAAACATTTATTTTGTATAATTTGCAGAGTGACTCTGAAGATCAACAAACTGCAAAGCTCAGAAATCTGCCAGATGGTCCAAGCAGAGCAAGTACATTACTCCTGCACTTTTCGCAATTATGACTGAAATAGTGGGGTTTGGAATGGATTTGGAATGACCTCTTGGGTTCCAAATCTTACCAAAACAAAATAGATTCATTATTAATAAATCAGTATTGCTATTGTACTCCATAGCAACATGCACTTTCACCACTGATGATTTTTTGAGAGACGACAATAAAGCATGAAATTGTATTTTACAAACGGGCCTGCTCAAAATCCCAGGACCCATACCTTTAACCTGTTAGAAATCCATTTCAGAACCTCACAGTCTGCCCCTCCAGAAATTTATGGAAGTGTGCTTATGCCTTTTGAGGAGCACTCTTGTACTCGCTCCTTGGTGACAGGAGGAACAAGAAAGGTGTGTGGTGGATTGACTCTGGCTGGATGCCAGCACCCACCAAAGCCTCTCTCTCACTCCTCTCCACAGCTGGACAGGGGAGAGAAAATTTGGAGGTTCCTGGCTCTCACTCCTCTGCCCTACCTGGGCTCTACCTTTCCCCCTGCAGTGGGGCAGGGAGATGTGGAATGGGGCTTCTGGTGAGTTCATCAAATGCTGTTCCTGCCACTGCTCAGAGAGAAGAGTCCCTTCCCTGCTCCAGCATGAGGTCCCTTCCTTGGGAGACAGTCCTCCATGAACTTCTCCAGCGTGAGTCCATCCCATGGGCAACAGTTCTCCATGAACTACTGCAGTGTGGGTCATTCTTTCATGGGGTAAGTACTTCAAGGACAGGCTGCTCCAGCATGGGTCCCCCACAAGTCCTGCCAGGAAATCTGCTCCAGTGTGGGACCCTCTCTCCATGGGTCTGCAGGTCCCTGCCAGGACTCTGCTCCAGCAAAGGCCTCCCATGGGGTCACAGCCTCCTCTTAGGCATTCACCTGCTCCAGCATGGGGCCCCTCCATGGGCTGCTTGTGGATCTCTGCATCCCCATGGTCCTCCATGGGCTGCAGGGGCACAGCTGCTTCATCGCGGTCTGCACCATGGACTGCAGGGGAATCTCATGTCCAGTGCCTGGAGCAGCTCCTTCCCTTCCTTCTGCACTGACCTTGGTGTCTGCAGAGTTGTTCTCACCTACTCTCACTCCATTCTTCTCTGGCCACAATAACATCTGCCCAATAACTTTTTTTCATCTTAAATATGTTATCAGAGAGGTGTTAACCACCATCGCTGCTGGGCTCGGCCTTGGCCAGTGGCACGTTCGTCTTGGAGCCACCCGACATGGGCTCTGTCAGACACGGACAAAGCTTCCAGCAGCTTCTCACAGAAGCCATCCCTGTAGCCCCCTGCTACCAAAGTATGACCATGCAAACCCCATACACGGAGGAAACACAGGATGAGCAGCAGGTTTCTCTTCCCAAAGGTTTCAATGTTGGTGTTCTTTACACATGAAGGCACATACAGGGGCTGGTTTGGAAAGTGTTCAGGAATGGCATAAAGGCTCTTGGTGTCTGCTCTACCACTCTTTGAAATCAATGGGAGCTTTGTCCAGTGATTTCAGAGAGTTTTAAATTACAACTCTAAGTTAGTCTAGTAATGGAGGTTATCTGCATCTTTAAAAGTACAGGGATTTCTGCCACTTCATCAGATGAGTTCTGGAGATATGGTCCAGTTGTTAATGGTTCTCACCTGCTTTTGAAACACTGTTTTTGAATTTATATACTATCACCTCAGAATAAAGAAAAGAAATTTAGTGCCCTGAAGTACACAAATGGCTGATATAAAGAAGTAATTTTTTCTCTCTTTACCTTGAAAAGGCATTTCAGAATGTATTTTTAGTTTCAAATTAAAATATCCTGTACTAGAAAGCAACCTGAGATAGTAGCCTGAAGCTAGCAGAAAAAGACTGAAATTTAATTGCATCTTCAGCTCTGCCATGATGTCATTTCAAGGACACACCTGCATGACCAAAAAACAAGTGAAATGAAAAATTGCCAAAAGCTCTTAATGAATCAATGAATGAAGAGTCCAACTCTTCAATTCTAAATAACCTCACAATGATAGTGATCAATAACACAGATAATTCAGTGTGCAGGACATTCTGACTTTTAAAGCTTACGTTTGAATGTGCAAAACAAATTAAGGCTAATGACTGCTGTGAAGTTCTGTACATAACCTAGGATACCCAGCATGATTCATCACTTCTTATCTGCATGTGGTCTCAAGTTATGCTCAATCATTTAGAAAATAAATGAACCAGGCTCACCCCAAACTTCACCTATCATGGCCAGACCAGTATGCTGCAGCCTGCACTGGAGGAAAGCTATTATTTATTTCTCCAAACCAGCTTCCTCTTTTAATACAAAACCCCAAACAAACCATGGCAGTTTTTCTATGCTAATATCAGCTGAGGGGTATGTGTGCCATGCCCCTGTTCCTCATGTCATTCTTGTTTTCTGGCTCTTGTGGGGCAGCTTCATTGGCCATGTGCCTGACTCTTAACAGTCCAATCTTCAATATTTCATTCAGTAGAAATATTTGGCAACATAGTCTACATCATCGAATATATAGGAGCTTTAAGGCATTATTGATACTTGAGAAATAGTCCTCAAACTTTTGTTAGTAAAAAACCTCTAAGGAAGTTGATAAGCTGCATATTCCAGGTCTAAGAACACAAAATGTCAGTAAATACAGACAGTGTATTTAACTTCTCAGTGATTTGAGCACTATGCAATTTTGCTTTCATATGTAGTGTAAGTCTTAATTAGTGATAATTTGAAATAAAATAGCATTATACTTTACCCAGAAATAGGTAAGCACTCATCAGCAACTGATGCACTAGATGGCACATGGTGGGAGGGTCATAAGGTAAGCAAAAGCATGAGCTGCAGCACACTCATGGCTCAGATCACAGAGGAGGTATGACCTATGACAGTCCCCTTGGAAATCACCAGGCCACTCAATGCACAGTACAGGCACTCACCTTGCTCTGTGTGAAGGAGCGCAGAACAGTAGAATTTGTCCTGGTGTCCAGTTAAAGTGTTAGTCCTTCCTACTTTTGAAATGAGTGCCCTATTTATCAGGTTGCTCAGAAGGTGATGGTGTTAGTTCTCCTTTAACTCATGTTCTGAAGGAGCTGAGTGAGCCAGATTGGCTTTTTGAAACGAAATCAATTCAGATAAAGATTCAGATCTGAGCAGAGCAAACATGTACATTTTAAAAATTCTGTACTGATATTCCCGGTACAGTGGCCTCATGTTTAAATCCTTTAGTACTGTTGTTCAACCAGTGGCAGGCACGGACTCCTCACCCTCCCTTTTGGTTGTAAGGGATGTTGTTGTCCTCCCTCATTGGTAAAAGCAATATCATTGAGGCAGAAGGGCTTCCTCCTCTTCTTTTTCCCCCATCCTGTCTCCAATGAACTCTTGTAGGATTTGGGGTTCTTTTTTTCAGTGTTGAATCTGTAGGATCTGTTTCTTTGAAACCTTTAAGAGAAAGAAAAGTGCAGTTAGAACATTCTACTTTGTGCTCCTTTGTGGTAATGCTAACTGCAAATAACTACTGTTTCAGAGCAACCCTTCAGTACCCAGTCATGAAAAAGTAGTAGATGCAAAGAGATAATTTTGCCTTCCTTGCTGGAAATTGTTGCCAACAATTTGTTCTTTTTTTTTAACATCGTCATACTTGTAGCTTTCTAGCCAAGTAATATGATTCTACTGAGCTGTACACATGGATGCATGTGGGTATTTTAACTTTTTATTAGTATCATAAGAGCAGGTCTCTGAGTTCATACGTTCTGATGAGAGTCACAGATCAAGTTTTTACCAGCTTCCCATCAGGAGCTGTACACAAGGAGTTGCAAGAATCAGCAGGAAGTACAAGACTATTAATCATAAGGAACAGGCAGACTGGTGGATATACAGTGTCTTCATTCTCACATCTGTACCCAACAGTCAACCAAACTCATTTGGGTGAATTAAACAGTGATATCAAGACCTCTGTCTTCTCTGTTTCAATATGGTTTCAGTAGGCTCCTTTGCAGTGTGCAGATTTCTGTTAGAAGTTACAAACATAAAGCACTATTGAAATTAAAGAAAAAGCAAGAGTCAGAAATACTTTAGGTTTCCCCTTCCTTCAAGAATGAATTTCATGCTCCTGACAGAAGGCCGCCATGCTAGGTGTCCCAAGGCTTTTTTTGTCTTTTTCTCTCCATTTTCCCACTCTGACAGGACTGGGAACATAGAATTAATCTTCAGAAAATACTGAAATCTTTAAAAGCAGTTGCAAATATATTCAGGATCTTGTCTGGAGACAAGGATAAGAAATCTATTGGCTTCTTACTCTGGGCTTAGATACTGCTGGCATAGTAGAATCAAGCTCTTCCAAGACAGAAAATGAAGTTTCTTTGTGGGATAGAGGCAATATCAAATTGACTGAAATAATCTGACAAATCTCAACAAAGGGCTATATTCTTATAGCATCACTGTGAAGAGCAGAGCTTGGGCCGGCACAATTTCACAGAGGACTTCAGGTATGACGATACAGGAACTACTGGGCACCTGAAGAATACTCAAATTTGATCTAAGAGAACAACAGTGTTCATCATCCATAATCTATTAAGATGAAAAATATTTTACCATGCTTTGTGATTTTTCCCAAATAATTTGTTTTATTTTTATATTCATCTTCTCAAATTATTTGTTAGGCAGCTTTCATATGTGTATTTGAGCTATGTTAGCATAGTTTCCATCACAGAAAGTCTTGTATAGCAATTGGAAGGCCTTTATTTTAAATTTTGGAGTTTGCTACCTGGAATTTGTGACTGAGCACCATCACTTAAATTCATCCCATCTAACATCAGCCACTTTTCTAGACACAGGATTCTGCAGAGTATGGCTTGGCCCACTTGAGGTCTGCAGCCTTCGCTGGCTATGCAGAACTCCCACGGAAGTGTCCAAGCATACAAGTTGGACTGGTGTTATAAATCTGGAACCCAGTGATGCTTTGGTTCTCTGGATGGTGTTACCATTATCAAAGCTTTTTACTGAAGCAGTTTCTTCTGTTTGCCTTAAGAAATACTGTGTTGTTGGTTCTATTAAATGCACATATTTCTAGGGGCTTAAAAGTCCCTAAGCAAAGCTTCATACTAAGCAAAATTTTGTCTTAGTACCTGACCTTGCTGTAAATTTGCAAAAGAGCATGGCAGTGCATGACAGTGTAAGTAAGAGGAAGGACCTGACAAAAAAAGACAAAATACTGAACAGTGAGGAATTTAATTATTCTGACATTTCTTCTGAAAGCACTAATGGGAATAGTAATGCAGAATATATATTTTTCCATAGCCAATAAAACAAAGCAATTAGATAAAACAGAATTATCATTGGTGGGCATTAGGGGACCTTTTCATTACAATGAATGAAGAGTGAAATGCTCACGTCTCTCTAACAGAAGAGGCAGATACTACGCTTATTTTTTCTCTTGCACATCATCCCAGAATAATGTACCCCTAGGTGTTTTGTTCTGCCTGATTTTAATTAAGTAGATTCTGCAAATTATGATATAATTTCAAAATTACCTTACTAAATCCCTTGGGAATAATTATTTTAGCACTGCGCAAAAATGACATCCTGTAATGTCCTATGCTTCACGTTTGAATAAAAGAATGCATCCTCATCAATTTAAGTAACATAACCTGTATAAAATCAAAGAGATCAGTGACTCAAGTGGGTTTTTTTACCTACATATTTATAATAGAAATTTAAATTTTCAAATAACCAGAATTATCATATGTTCATCTCATAAATCTTCTCTGAAAAATTTTCAGACATTTAGCTCACACGGTTAAAGGGATCTTGGAGTACCTGCTAGGATAATTTTTCCATCTATGTGGCCTTGTAAAATTGTTTCTTTATCAATATTCAGTATTTATTAATTTATTCAATTATTTTATAACAATATTTTATTCCACCTTACCTATCAAAAATCCTTCACTTTGACATCCACAGATTACTTTAAATTTAGACCTGATACGTAGTGACATAGACCCAAGTATTTTCTACATTTAAGTAGGTCTTGCACAGGCAGCCTAAAGAGCTACTTTATTTAGCATTTGCTATTCTTGTCATTATTTATTCTAAATGTGCTTTATGTTGTTATTCTTAGACCATTAGACATTGTCTTGCTAATTGCTGTGCAGACTGTCTTTCCCTTAGTTTTTTCATAAAACAGCCCCTTAAATCTTGCTAATCCCTTTCATTATTCCTTTTCATGTTTCCAACACTGAGAGTACATTTCTAGAAACAGTACACTCTGAGCTGTGCACATCACCCCAGTGCAGGAGCATGTCAGGTCTTGGTTCTGCAACTCTGCTTAGACAAGCTGGAACCAGCCTGTACATATTTGGTAGAGTTTGTGAGGCATCATGATAACCTGCATGTCATTACTTTGTTAAAATATATGTGGCAATTATGTATAATAATACAACAATTTACAAAGACAATAATATATTTTTTTAGAACTACCTTATATTCATTTCCACACTTAAGACAATATTGCATTTTCAGAGGAAGCCTGCAAAGTGTGCTGTCAATTGGAGTGCTCAAGACAGGAGTTGTGACTCTGCAAGTATTCAGTAGAGCCATGCCTTTGGACCCCTCTGACTGTCAGCAAGACACACAATTGTTTGTTGGCAGCAGCCGGTAGTTTTGCCAGGAATGAGTTCAGTTTTCAGTTCTGCTCATCTCTCCAAAATGATCAATATGCTGTACAGAGAACTCTCTTGCAGGCAGCAGTGAGGGTAGCGGAAAAATATACGACCACAATGTAGATGGAGCAATTGGTGGTGTAAGCCCAATCTCTATTGAGCGGGAGAGACGCAGGATCATCGGTGGCAGAGGGAGGAGGTGAGACTGGGGTGTAAATAATCAAAATGCTTGAAAGGGATAAAATAGGACAAGGCAGAAAAGATGGGCAGAGTTTACAAAAAAAAGAGAAAGAGGAAATGAAAAAGCGGCCACGTGATACAGACTGCAAAAACAGAAGAACATCTGAGCAGCGAGCGAGTGAGAGTTGGGAATAGTGCATGCTCTGCTTGGAGCAACACAGAGAAGATGCAGGTGGTAACAAAACTTTCCAGGTACATCCTCTGTCGCGCTGACCGATTCCTTGCCCGAGCCTGGCCAGCGGCAATGTGATCCTATGCCCGCAGAGCTGACAGGAGGGCTCTGGATCTTTGAGTTCCCGGATCCACAGGGCCTGAGTGGAAGCTCCGCAGGGAGCTGTGTGGCAAACGGCTTCTTGTAGGAAGCAAAGCCAGTAGATGTTACAGAGCGATGGCAGAGGAGAGAAGGAGAGAGTCAGACTGCTTGTGGCTATAAACCCAAGCTTTATTTCTTGTCCCTCAAGGGACAGAGGAAACGCGGCACGGGCGGGAGCCGACAAGACAGCCCCCGTCAAGGGTGGAACAAAGGTTTTTAAGGACAGACAAACAAGGGAAGGAACAGAGGAGATAACCAACCAGGGAATGACAAGGGATGACAACCAACCACTCAGGGAACAGGAGAGGAGGAACAAACTTGGAACATCAAATCCAAAACAGAACCTTTAAGATCTTTCTAGAAACTAATTGCATAGTACATGAACTTATTATAAAACATGAACCTGGGAAACCAATCATGAACCAAGGAAGGGAGAAAGGTCTGGAAAGAGGGTGGAGATGAGGTGTGAGTGGCATCCCGTGGACGTGGATATCAAACCTCTGCATCCCCCCCAGGCTCCTCCTCAGAAGCGGAGTCCTGGGCAGGGAAGTTCACCCACTGGGTGTCACTCACCTTAAATGAAAAGGGCTGGACCACTGCCACAATCCTCAGAAGACGGAGCTGAAGACAAGGTACAGCACTTAAAGAGGAAAGTGAGTTTGGGAGGTAGTTTGTGGGATGAAGAACAGTCCTTGAAGTCGGTATTGTTCTTAACCACTAGAAGCTCAGTGTGTAGCCATCGTTTTATTCTGTCTCAGTACCTTCATATGCATCTCAGTACCTTCATATGCATCTCAGTCATGACAGGGCATACCAGTGCTGGTCTAGGGAAGAGTCTGAAAAGTAGCTTAGCTCAAAATGGAAACGTTCGCTATTTTCTAAGTCTTTACTGAATTATCTGTCATCTGCACACCCGTTCCTTTGATGAATTTGATTCCTAAATCATGGAACTCACTTGACGAACTTTTTGGAGTAGAAGTAGTTTGAGTTGAACTGTGATTCATTTATTTCTCATAAAAGCTCATTATAGGCTGATAATTGACCCAACACTTTCCTTCAAATTTGAATTAAATCACACTGGAAATCAACTGCCCAAATTCCCAAAGGTACTTTTACTCTGTAGGAAAATGAAAATGAAAAGATTTGCTCAAAGGACAGTGCTGTAACTGATATTTGTGAAAAGTGTGCGTTTCTCCGCTTTGTACTTCTCCACCTGAGTGTTTGGAGAAAATAATGATTGCAAGTATGTCACTATTTTGCTTTGAATTATGAAACAAATAACTTGTTTAGCACTTTCTAGATTATGCAAATCCTGGGGAATCATGGCAGTGCAGGGGAGGAGATAAAAAAATGCAAATTTCTGTTTCAGTTGTCAGCTCTGTTGTTTCAAGCATGGCTTCAGTTAAATTAACAGCAGTCATGGATCATTCAAATGCTGAACAGCCTGTGGATGCAGCAATTCCAGACGGCTGGAGGTGGTGATGCTGCTCCCCTGGTACTCTGATCTTGCTCGAATTTGGAACCCAGCCTCAAGCATCATCAGGTCATAACAGAAGATATCTTGAAAGGAGACTGAACAGGGACTTGAACCACTGTGGCCTCTCTGTATGATGCAACCTTCTTGCCAACATGAGACAAAGCCTTCCCTCACTCTCCTCCCCTCCTCTGATCCATGAACTCACTCTGAGCTCATGTCAGAGGATCTGCTGGGGTGATGGAGGAGCATGGTAAAAGAAACATGGAAAACAGATGCTGATCTCCCCATTTCTCAAGTGCAGAGGAAATTTTAATTTGTACATTCCTCCTCTAGTTGTGCTGGTTCTGCAGTAAAACAAAAAAGCATCCAGGTTGATTACTTAAAGCCAGTCTTCCCATCTAAACTGATACAGTTCCACAAATACACCTTTTCCACTACTGTGGAAAAGAAATATTGTACTTGAAGGAAATAGCTCATGTTCAGCTGACTGTAAACTTGTTTCAAAGGTTAAACTCTTCACTCTTCCTTGTCAGTTTTCAGTTGAAACATTTTGATTGGTGAGAAGAAATATTTATTTTGGTTGAATTTTAGTTCAAGAAAGCATCCAACTGAACTTCAAAAGGAAAATTTAGGGTCAGACTGAGAAAAAAATAACAGATTTTTTTAGTTAGTGGGAGTTCAGTTCAGCACCTGTCTTTTCCTCTGCAGTATGATACACTTCTCTCCAGATTTCTCTCTTCTTTGACTGAATAGATGAGTTTGAGCTGATTTCTCACTGTATTACCTCGCAGGTTTTCTATTTGGATCTTTTTGTATCTTTGCACATTTTGGATATCTCTAGTTCCCAGTGTACTACTCCTCTGCTCTCAGAGGTATTTGCAGTTTCTGTCCATTTGTTTTGAGTGAATTTCATTAAGGTTTTTATTTGTTCTATTCCCTAAATGGCTGAGGCTAACTTGCCGTATTCCCAATGCATATTTCGCCCTGCATTGCTTTCCTGCCTGACAAGTCCCTTTGCATAACAGGTTTTCAGTTATATGCTGGTGATCTTAAAAAGACTGGATATGAATTAATTTTGAGACATGCTTTAAATGATAACAAACCCAAAGAGTTTTCATATACCCGTCCAGATTTCCTATCAATTCTTTGTTAAAAATCGAGTTTAACTGAAGACATTTCTTCTTTCTAAAGCTTTCCGTTTCCACCAATGATTCATTCTTAGGCTTGCCTTTGGGTCAGTCACTGGAGACCTTGAAAGTGAAGACTACGGTACAGTTGTTTAATTCTTAATTTCATTTTGAATTAAACCAATATTCTCTCTCTTTGTGTACATGCACATTTTTTGCCAGAATCCATGATACCTCCTGTACTAATTCTGCCCTGGTGCTCCTGTAGATGGTGATGGCCAATAGCAGATGCCTTGGTTAGAACAAAAAGGCAAAGCCAAGATATAACGTTACTTTTCCATTACACCCTTTCAGCCTTCAGCAAGCTACTTCTCAGGGGCTTCCTGGGAGAGAGATGTTTTTGAATGGAAAAGTCTCAGTAGGACTCTTCTCTCAGAGCTTTGTCCAATTGCTTTTTCAACTCATGCCTTCACAAAATCCTGTAGCAAGAAGTTTGAAAACATTAGATATGTATTACATGATGGATATTTCAGCCCAATTATCTTGGATAGAAGTATACCGAGGTACTCAATTAAAGTAAACTGACAGGCCTTTTCCTTTCATTTCTTGTCTGTTTTCCCTATTTCTTGGCCTTTTCCGCCTTAAAATATTTTTGTTTTATAACTACTTCAAGGAGGTAAAAGCCCTGAGGAGAACCCAGCTGAGGAAAGCAATTCAGTCAGTTTACGAAGTTGAGACTTGAAAAAAGTGTAACCCAATTACCCCAAGAGAATCTATACTTTTGCTCTATAATGTAGTCAGACAAACATACTATAAAAGATTAAGATATGAAATATGATTAAGGTGCAATGAAATATTTACATTAGTTTTCACTAGAATATATTTGATTTACTTCTCCTAAATGGACACATAATGGACACAGCACTCAGCCAATAACAAGTCATAAATTACCCATCCCAGGAGGGGGACCACACTGGGCCAGGTTTGGAGACAGCCTGCCAGCCACAGAGCTACCTCCTGTCTCCTCCTGAGTTTGGTGGAAGCAGCAGCTACTTAGAAAGTTTAAAATATATTGTTGCCTTTCCCAGTGAATCAAAATAAGTCATGGACACCAGCTGCTGCTTCCTCACTTCCCACCTGTTCTGGTACACATGCATGTCCTGATCAAACTGGAATTCTGGCCAACTCATATAGGTGTTCTCCTTTTTGCTGCCTAATCCCTGTGTGCATTAGCTACTGCTGTTTTCACCAACTTTTGGCATCACAGTATTTACTGTATTTAAACCTCAAAGCACTGAACAGTCTCTACTCATGTAATATTAGCTAGGACCTGTTCATGTACTGAGTTTTTATCTTTTCTGCAAAGAATGATTAATCAGTTCACAGAAAACTATGCCTGTCTGAGGAGGGAAATCTTTGCCCTGCATTCATGCAAATGATAAAATATTTTTCCATTGCCAGTCCTAAGGTATTTGTCGGTGGTTGGCAAAAAGAAGGGAGGAATTATATGAGTGGTATAAAATATATTTTAATAGGCTAGGAAATTAAAACAAATGAAACTTTTTCTATAATATTTGAGTTTCTTCCAAAAATATGTCTTGCTTTAATTTCTAGTTTCACGGGTTAGAGGGATTTCAATCTACTCCATTTACTGCCTTTTTGAAAAAGATTACAGCAGCCTTGGGGTAATTTGAAAGTGATGAAAGAAACACTACAGAATCTTCCTTTCAAATATTAGTGTACATGGTCCAATCAGATTAGCTTTAAAGCAAATCTCCAATGTTGCACCTTTACCAGCTTTTATTGTCCACCAGAGCAAGCAGATTTTCTTAAAGAGAGAATAAGTTTCCTGTTGTCTGAGTACAAACCTTTTCTGGTAATGAACCATGCCATACAATTAGTAACATAAGCCCTTTGTATTCTCTTTAAATCATTGCACAGGGTGAGAATCAAATCCCACACCAGGTTCTTTTGCTTGCATAAGAAAACCAAATTTTTGATCCCTGTATGCATTCATTGTGCTATCCAGACATATACCTTTGTAAGAGTCTAACCAGAGACAGAGAGCACAGGATAATCTGTAACAGATTAACCAGAGGATGGAAATGAACCTGCACAATGAAAGCCAATGATACTTTCCCAAAGACAAATTGCCTTTGTATTAAGGGACCGGAAAGCACCCATTATTCTGTTGTGTATGTTTGGGAGATAAACAGTAGTAAAACCACTGATTTTATCACTGTTATGATATGTCCAAGGATTTAGAAATAGTAAAAATCTATTTAGTATTTTTTTCCAGCAAAAAATGAGGGCAAAAGTTTCATAAATCAGTGACTAGACTTCCAAGGACAGTATATGAAGAATATGATAATAAGTTAGCTGTAAAATGAGTGAATGATAGAGATTAGAAACCATTTAAATTGACGGGCCAGTTTATCCAGAAAGTATACGGAGCTGCAAGAACTACTCAGAAGTGCACAGGAAAAATAAGCAAATTTATTGCTTATGCAAACATTTATTCAATTCATAGGAACCATCATGGATAAGAAGATGGCTGAAGTATAACATACCGCCATTATTTCAGAAAGCCTTGGGATATACCATAAAACTGTAAACAAGATATATGAGAAGCTACACTTATTTTTTGAAAGGCCTGCCTTTGAAGCAACTGAACTCTGGGTAGGGAACTGCAGCAATATATTAACATTCACTTGGTGTCCAGACCATAAATTAAGTGGAAATTGATGCATGTTCTCTATGACACAGTAGTTACATTAAAGAAAAGGACTGCACTAAACAGGCTTGTGTATTCAACAAGACATGAAGTCCAAGAATTAGTCATCTTACAATGTAAGTCAATTAAAGGGGCTGCAGCCCTCTCTTGGGTCCTGCTGATTCTTTCTGATGTGAATATTACCTCTTTTCATTCCTGCTGCATACATATAGAGGGATATCAGCTCAGGAAAGGCTTACAGGAATGAAAGGGCAAGAGGGGGGTAGGAAATGACAACTTTCTTTTTACCATGAGGAATAGAGTAAGATAAGGGAAGTCATGGTTAAATAATATAATTCTTGAATTTCCATATTCTATCTCCAGTATGTCTATCAGCACCCCACTGTTTGCACCACATATTTAGTAATGGCTTATAACCACAACTCTCCCACTGCAGTTAAATTACTTATAATTTATCAAGGTAGAAATACGTCTTTAGAAGTGGGAACAGAGAGCATGAAAAAAAGGTGGTGTAAATTTTGCTAGGAGCACTGGATAGCTCTGAAATTACCTTCCAATTTAGTTGTTCATACATTTTTTTAAATATAAGCTGAAATGTTCATACAGGATCTGCTTCAGAGAAGACAATCATGGGACATTTGAAACTGAGGCCAGAGAAAAAAAGCACTGGATTATGAATAATAAATACGGGTTTACTTGTAATATTCCAGTTACTTTAAATTTTGGAGTAAGGGCTAGAAATATTGTTTGGAGGAGCAACAGCTTTTTAATGAGGGGTGTACTATTTTTTTGCTCACCAAATCTGACTACATGGAGGGAACCATGAGAACTCAGGGAAGGACAAAATACTGAGCCAGTGTTGCGGAAAAGACAAAAAGCCTGTGACAGAGACCCTGGTGAAATGGGAATGGCTAGGCCATCAAATCAGAGTCAGGATGACAAATCTGAGGAGTGCAGGTTGGCAGTGAACTGGAATGAGGTCCCAAGTATTTGGGGATGGAGCATTCCTCATTTTATATTTTTATAGCTGGCTGAGCCTACTTCAGCTGGCACTCATCCACATCAAACTGTGTCTTGCTTTAAAGACTCAGACCATGGGTCTTAAAGACCCAGTTTTCCAATGAGTGTTCCATTTGCTTTTCAGCAGTTTTATCTAATCCATGTTTCCTTGGCTCATTGAGGATATCATCCCTGTACATGACCAACATGAAAAGAATCTGAATTCTGTGATTACATTTTCAGTTTTTGCATGGATTCCAGTCTCTCTTCGCACACCAAATTCTGCTTTTGGGATGAATTAAGAGTGTGTGATGAAACAGGCCTATTTTTTGAAGGTCCTTGCTTCAGTTGTAGCAAAAACTGAAAGCTGTGTAGAGAATGGAAAAGAAATTGGGGGGAAAGAATGAATAATGGTCTCCTGGCTGAAGATGTTGAAATCCATCCAAGAGACTGGGTTATAAATGTACATCTGCCAAAAAATTCTCAGTGTGATCCTGGACAGGTCATTCACCGAGACTTCTCACAGGTGTTCTGTGGTTGTGTTTTTTACCCACCGCTAGGTATCAGTATGGTTGGGCTCATGCTGTTTTGTTGCAGAAGTGCCAAGTAGTGACAAGTCAGACTGCAGGAGGTTTTATTATTTAAAGGACTTGAAGATTTTGAAATACAGATTTGTTCCAAATCAGCCTATATTCCTTAGATTAGGTAATTTCTGGTGGGTCAATTTTTATTGAACAAGTGATTTCACACTGTTTAAACAGAGTAGTTAATTTTGAGGTTGTACTACCATACAAGAAGTCTATCAGCTTTTTAAATGTTTGAAGAACCATAAAGAAAAATCAAGCTTCAATTTAGCCATTGGATATTCTCAAAATTCAGTGCTCCTGTCCAGACGAAATTTCAGTGTGTATTTGACACGTTTTGTGCCTTAATTATTTTTCCCCTGATGAGGGAAATTTTAAAGCCTTTTTGTCAGGCACAGAGACAAACAGGACCTTCAGCCTTCCTTGCTTGAAGACAGCTGTTTATTAAGTCTTAGAGAATGCCAAGAATGGCCCCCTCTAATCTTGATTACTAGCTCTTTTAAAGGTAAATTATCCAATTAAAACTTAAAAGGAAAGATATTTTCTTTTTTCTACCAATGTTCAATAATTCACCCTATCACGCAGACAGGAACGGCGGAATTATTTATCCAATCATTCCAAACTACTTTTACTGCAGGATATGGCGTACTAGAAGAAGAAGAAGATCTAAAAGACAACTATTATCCTCCATTTTGAAGTTTTTTGCTTTTATCTATTTACTATATTAACCAACCTAAAAAGTCTTGATTTTTTACCCTGTGACAATCTCACATAATATCCCATCACCTAGTTCACATCAGTGTAGGTTTTAATTCTTCCCAGAGAGTATATAGATTTCTCCATGGACAAAGGTCAGAAATCCTGGTGTACACCAGGGGGGTGTACAAAAGTATACAAAAAAAAAGTGTACACAAAAGTGTACAAAAACCTGGGGGGTTTTTATCCTTAAAAACAGGCAGAGAAATATTCTCTGCATTCTGGACTCCAACATGTATTGAAATAAAACCATGTTTGTAAAAATTCTGCTTTCAAGATAAGCTTTTATTCTAGAAGGCAGGATTTTGTTTGTTTCCATCACTGGTACTCTTCACAATGATAAGCCAGTGGTGTGGAGTCTCAAACACACATTGCTTTGTAGTGTTGATGTCTTAAAATTTAGGGCCCTGAAGTCTCAAACTGGTCACTTTCAGCTAATGGGGTTTTTACCTTAATGGATCTGTGCCTTGTCTCTCCAGACAAAAGGGGAGGATAATAAGCTCTCCGGAATTTTCTGTGAATATTCAGAGATAACAGTAACAACTGTAATGGAAGAGCCTTAGAAGAAGATATTATTTCTAACTTTTAGCAGGATTTGGATGTTGTGCAGTAAATAAGATCTGGGGCTATACTCTGTAAAATGAAAATTGCCAAGTAGCTCGTCAGTAATTAGGTATCAGCTATTTTGTGTCCTGGTGCAGCTGAAATGGCACAGACAAAGAAGTATATGATCATGCAGTAAAACAGTATCATAAACATTAATCCTGAGGAACCAAACTGAGATTTTACAAGGAACCAAATTCTGGTCTCTGTTCAGTGAGAGTTCACAAATTAGGAGAGATTGCCAATTATAAAGCTTAATATTTCTGTCTGAAGAATAATTGCAAAAATTATTTCAATTAAGTTTAGGTTGCCACAGACTCTCTTAGTTACTTACTTACTTTTAGTAACTGTATATCTATAAATATCTATAAATTATATTGAGAGAAAACAGTCTATATTTATTTATAGTATGCTTGCTTTTTGAACCAAATTTTTCAGACTAATTAATGAAACCTGTACAAAATAAGTACTCTCCTGATATTTCCAGTGCCAGCAGATTTCAGGAGAAGTCTTTCCTGCCTGCAAATCCTTATTTATTAATTCAAGGCTCAGCTGTAGGCTATGGAATGCAGTTACAGAATTTGTGATATGCTATAATAATCAAAAAAATTTTCATCATATTGAAAAGAAAGCACTGAATTCTGTCTATAACAAATCCTCAAAATGAAAGATTTACCAGGCTTTTAAGTTGTAAATTGAGCATAACTGCTGAAGAACTGTTGAGAAGAGGCAAAATCTGTTAAATTAGATGAAAGATACTCCTCTGAAAAGCCTCTCTACTTTCTTAATGAATAAAAAGGAGTAACTTTCAGGGAATCCCAAAGGGGCCAGGACTCAGATTTTCAATGCCATCCAAACCTAAGAGGGAAAGGTCTTTTTTTTCCACTCTCCCGTTTCTCTTTCTGAAACAACAGAAAAATTCAGTTTGAGCCCTACCTAAGAGTTAAGAATACTCTCAAAAGATAATGATTATTTTTACAAGCACAATCAAGATTTAAGGCTTTTAGAAGAAACTATATCCATATTTCAAAAAAAAAAAAAACGGAACTATCAAAACTCTATTAATATAATTTTTGTTGTTACTAGTATTATTAATACAGTGTTAGTATTCTTATATTTGTTAAATGAAAACCTGCTTGAATAAAGAATATTCATATTCACTTGAGGATTAGTGGCTATAAGGTATTATTTATGCTGCAGACTTTCAAAAATAGGATAGACAATACTTTCCTCTTCTGAATTTTTTAAGAACTGTATGTATGTCTGTGGGGACTATTTATGTTAAAGAATTACTTTAAGAACTGTTAGGAAAAAAAAATCAAACATTTATTTGGGAATGACTTATTTATAAAAACCTGCATGTTTGGATTAACTTGAAACAGAATCTGAACTTCTGTCAAAAGCTAATTGAACTAAATAAATAGCTAAGAAAAAGAAATGAATACAGGAAAGACCTGAAATTGGAAGTATCCTGACGTGGAGCACATGTATCCCCCTGCATGCACAGGAACTGAAGGAGCTGCCAGCACTGCACTAACAAAAGAAGCAGCAGCTCACATGCAAATCTGGGGGAAGTCCCAGACAGATGTTCTCTCTTTTCTGAAAATATGGAACCAGGGAGGTAAATTATCTTCAAATGAAGCAAGGAAAACAAAGTACACTTCTTATGTCTCACCTTCAGTTCTTTTGCTATCTCAGCACACTCCCCTGACTTTTTCAAGTAAACAGTCAAGAAAACCAAGAGAGGAGCTGACTGACAGCATCGTGAATTGTTACCTCCTGTTTCACCGTAAATTCCGCAAGATAAGAGTATTACCTTAATACCATCACCAAAGTAAAGAGCCAGAGAAAAATCATGAAAGCCTACTGATTACATTTATCTCCTTCTTCTAATGGTCTAAGAAATAATAGAATGTCATTTTATTTTAAACACCAGCACAATTTCCTGCTGAACAGCAAAATAACCCAGACTGTAACATTTAGTAGATGTTACAGTAGGTTCATTTTTGTCATATAAGATTTTCTGACTTAAGGCAGTTACTCAGACAACTGATTAACTAAATTTAAATATTCTCTTGGCTTATTGCAAACTACAGTGGTGTAGTTTGCGTTGTGTTTGTAGTTTGTGTAGTGCTGCTACACCACAAAACAGAAGCCAGGTCATAATTTGAGTGAAATGTGCTTCATTGACTTAGATGGAAAAGACTTCCCCCTCTCAGAGGTCACATCAGTCTCCAAATTGTGTCTTTTATTATATCAGGGAAGTCAGTGGCAAATGCTTTGTGTCTTTTTTAATGATAGAAAGACTGTTTTACTGCTTTTTCACTTAGAATTTCCCTCCAAACATGGGAAAGAAGTTAATTAACCAAAGTAGTGAGTCACACTTCTGACTGGCTTTTGATAAAAGTAGTGTTTAAGATCTTGTCTGACACTTTCTCTTCCTCCAAACAGTTAGGTGACTTCTTGGTATGTCACTAGGTTAAAACTAAACTTTGTACTCTGCCAAGGCTGTTTTAATGGGATGCTGGCCATATGTAACATACATGGGGGCTAAGAGAAGGGCTCAGAGCAGCCTGGCTTACTTTTTACTTTATATGATTAACATTTTAAGCAGATTTAGTGCTGCTAGGTTCTGTGGGAAAAATCCCATTGCACTCTGACAAGTGTTTCATAGCTGTTTGTGCTGACATCCAGCACTAATTGGTTTTTGGCACTTCGGAGGACATTTGAATTCAACCATCCACTCTGTAGATTTGTCTGGGAGAGTTCTCTGGAGCGCCATGCAGTCTACACACAGATAGCCCCCTAATTAGCCTCTCTGGAGGTACTTTCCCACAGGTACCAGCCGAGCATGATGTTGTCTGTGTAAGCAGGAAACTTCAGTCTGATTTAAACTGCTTTTTCTCAGTACAGAGAGTACATCAGAACTTACTTTTGCTTAACAGCTGGACTTCTGCTAATAAATACATTAAAAAAAATAAAAGAAAAAAAGCTTTGCTTATTTGTTAGAGAAAAATCTAGCTAAAATCTTGGTACTTTAAAGGCAGGAGTTTTCAGGTTGAGTTCAGATCAGCTAAACCTGCCCAGTGAGTAATGTTTTATGTCTTTACTCAATGCCACAGAAAGAGGCTGACAATGCCAGTTAAAGGACGAGACAATGGTGTGGCTATGTACATTACTCACAATGAACAAAAGAGGAATTTAACATTTAAATTAAACATTTAAGTTTCCAAAATAAGACTACTACTTTTGAGATTCATCCACCTAGGTCTAAGCTATAAAGAACTTACAGGTACCACAGGAAGCTGTTCAGGACACCTACAAGAGCTTCTTCCACTCATCTGCCTTTTAGCCTGGCATATCACATGCTGTATGCAGGCATCCTGGGAAGTCTTGTCTCCAAAGATGTCTTGTATGAGCTGGTGTAAAGACTGATTTCTCAACTCTTCCCACCCTGTGTCAATGTGTCAAAGAGACTGCTAATTCAAGGTAATGAACAGTCAAACACATGACTTTGCAGGTCCTAGAGATGAGAGGTTATGCATAGAACAAGATGAGGATAAGACCCCTGGGATTAAATCCGTGCCTTCTGGCTGATGTGTCATATCAAGGGAGATAGCAAAAGGAGGAAGTGAATGAGGGGGCTTATGTTCTCATGCCACCAGACTGCCTACTGAAAAATAAATTCAAGCCTTTGAAAGTTAGGCCAATGGTGGTTGCTCAAGGTGGTGTGGGTCAGCTGTGCACCATGTATTTGGCTCGAGGACAAATTGGGGCACAGATGGGAGGAAAATCTTTGCGTGCAAAATGTTCCACTTGTAACTAAGCCAGCTTGGATTGCTTTGTAGAGGGGAAGAAACAGAGAGTTTATAGGATAGCCAGGAATGGAGGCCAGAAACTTCAGCATTGTCCTGCTGACTGTCCAGATTTTCAGTGACGTAATGGCACAAATCTTCTCTTAGGAATTAGCTCTTTTGCTGCCTGATCTTCTATTTCCATCCTGTGTGTAGCATGAAGCATATGCTGTGGGAATAGAAACAAGAAACAAGTCTGTTTTCTTCATTTTAGATGCTATTTCCAGTTTTCTTCAGGGGAATGCAGCTGCAGATGTAGGTATACTCAGTAAGAGGGTTGAAGAAATGGAAGTTTCCCATGTTGTAAGAGATGGAGAGCTCTTGTTTCCCCCAATCTCTGTAGATAGTGAAGCAATAGCAGTGTGAGGAAGAGTTTCTGCTTTGTTCAGTTTAGCTAGAAAATTGTGTAAGCAAAATCAGGCTGCCACTACTAATCACAAGAACTCACAAAGGCCAGAGGCTCAAGATGTACAATCTGACAGGGAAACAAAACAATGAAGTAGGTGACAAAATAAAGTACATGATGATTATTCAAGTTGTTTTAGAAAAACAAAAAAAAATTTAGGAAAAAACCCGCCTTTGTTAATAATTACTTTCCTCCTTTTAACTTCAGAAAGGCTGCTGGAGAACCTTCAGCAGACTAGATAAACATGCTAGGAAAACCAGCTGAACAAAATATTTTCATTCCATACGTGTGAATCTACTTAAACTCAGCAGAGAAAACATAAATCCTAATGAAAACAAAACACAAGTATGGAAAATTCTAATTCTGACTTTAGTTGTGCTGCATCTGCAACAGCTGTAATGGGGCTATGACAGAAAATAATTTACTTCCATTCTCTGAGCTGAACTTCTTTTTCATTCTCAGTTTTGCCTTAAAGAGTATGGATGCAATTTTCTTATTCTAAATGCAGATATTGCCACTGAAGTACCTCCAAATTCTTTTAATTCACCAGGCACTGGAACAGCTGTTTACAAAGCGGCCTGTTGTCATCATCCAAAGACCTCATGAGACAAGCAGGAAAATTTGGTCTATATTCACAGTGGGAAAAAAAGGCATGGTTGCAAAATGTGGAAGAAAATTATCTTTAATATAAGCCGTTTCTTCTCAGAACAATATGACTTTGTTCAGAGTTAAGTGTTTCAAAGGGAAACTAAGAAACCTGGAATAGTTACTTGGGATACTTGTGGGTACATTTTGCCCTTCTTTTCTTTTCAAGCTTTGTGGAGGACAAACTCTCCTCTTTCCAAGTGAGAAGGATGACTTAGAAGGAAGGGTGTTCACTTAGGATCTGACACATCTGGGTCATGTTCCTTACTCTGTTGCAGATTTATTGCAGCAGTTTCTATACAGCATCCAGACCAAACTTGAAACTAATGTCAAAATGCAACAGTGAGGCATCGCTGACATCCATAAAGTCATTGCAGAGTTTTAAACACTGGTGGCTTTTGCCTGTGCATGGGCCGTATCCTCAAGTGGTGATTGGTGTATTGAAAGGATATTTTACTTGCAGAAAAGAGCAGCTGCAGAATAAAACTTTCTGGGATGGTTAAGTGCTTTTTTTTAATGTAATAAAACAATGTTTAGAATATCATTCTGGGCTTAGATCATCACTGTGCCTTATTAAAAGTAAAAAAGTTGACCTATAGATATAGGGTTATTGAGAGGCAAACACCAGGTTCTTGAATGCGTCACAGTGTTTTGCTCCCAGTCCATTTTTGGAGCTGTTCTATTTGTTAATTTTTTTCCTTAAATAATTAAAACATTCATCATGTCTAAGAATGAAGAAAGAAATCAAGAAGCTGACTCTCTAAGCCAATTGGCAGGCAAGAGAATTGAAACAAAAGTCTCATTTTATACTGTGTACTTTCCAGCTGGCTGTGCTATACACCTTCACAGAATTACAGGATTATTGAGGTTGGGAAGGACCTCTGGAGACAATGAGTAAGACATAGGTTCTTTGAAGTTATAGATTTTACTCACAGGCTATACCTGAACTGCAGGAAATACAAAGACCTCCCAGCTCCCATACTTTACTCCCAGCTTTTGTCCAATCTACCTGCATCCTGATTTGATATCAGGGTGAGATTTAGGTGTGTACTGTATTCATCCTCACTTCCCCTCCCCTACTGTCATTTACACAAGAAAGGAAGAAACCCTCAGAATAACACAGACTGACAGGACCCTAGGTCCTCATTTGTGAAGTGAGGAAGTTCAACATTACCAAACAGCAACACTTAAAGTGCTTTCCAAGGATTTAGGCCTTCCAAAAGTGTCAGAGGAGCAATTGTTTCTGCTCAATTCATTTCTTTCCCTTCATAGTAAGTAGTACATAACAAAATTTAATCTCTGAGCCTCCCACGTTTCATAACATGGAGGTTTTCTGTAAGTTTGGCTCTTTTGTGTTCTGCTTTCCATCTCATTTCCAAACTTTGGTGCTACTGTATGGACATTCACCAGGAAATGAGGGAGAACTGTAAGGGGGGCATTTGTCTTCATCCTGTTGTTGGGGAGGATGTCTCGTGAGTCTGTGATCTGCAGCACAGGCACAGCCCTTCCCAGAGCAACGAGAGTTGCCATGAGCCTGCCTCTCCCAGCATCACTGGAACAGAAACAGGACCAAGCTTCCTTCTTCCAAAGATAACCTCTTTTCTTCCAAATACAGGCTGATGATAGCTTCATATATGATACATTGTAAATCTACGCATCACCGGCCAGAATGAAGTCCCAGAAGGGAATTCATTTTGTGGGAAAAGACTCAGAGAGTTGTGCTCTTTCTCAAGGGAGAGGAAAACATTTCATGCTGAGCTAAAAGCTTGCATTTGTTATTTTTAGTCAAACTAATAAATGTTTCATGTTGGCAAAGATAAAAGCAAGGACGTGAGAAAAGAAATACATGAACAAAAAACCCTGTCATGTTGAGGGAGCAAATAGGTAGAATATAGAGAGGTTCTAGGGGAGTAAAAACACAAACACATTTTATGAGAATGTTCTTTTTATTGATTTTATTCCAGTACTGAGCAAAACTGAAAATAAGCCACCATTTGTTTATGAGAGAGGGCTAGCATTTCTTCCAGTCCTACTAGACAGAACATTTTCTGTCTGCAAGATTCAGGCCAGGTTTTCATTTAAAAAATAGTGATGGGAGAACGAAGAAGGAAGGAATAAGACCACCACTAATATTTCTGGTCCAGTCAAAGTCCAGGAGTTTTAGCAAACCGTGGTGTCCAAAGAAATAAGGAACTTCTGCAGAGGAACCACCATCTGCTAGGAAGGCTGATGGGAAAATTTCTACCAAAGCATAATGTGGATGGAGAAATAGTGTTTGCTTGCTGAATGAGTACAATGAGGAAAAATTAAAAAAAGGGAATATATGACTGTAGGAGGGAAAGGAGCTTTGCATTAAAGTCACTGAGAAAACAAATGTTTTGTCAGGTATCCATGCCAGAGAAACCTGATGGCTTGACCAGTGATGCAGCTCTAATAAGATCACCTGAGGTATTTCACAAATAACATCCAAGAAACAGCTAAGTTTTACAGTAAGTTTTTGAAAAAAACAGCATATAAATGATTGATTGAGTCTAAATTAAATCTTTAAACTGGGCATTTATAGTGCATGAGGGCATTCCATGAACGGAGAGGGTCTTCACCAGAATAAATAATTGCTCAAGTAAATTTCTGGTCTTCAGGATTAAACACTTACAAGGACACTTAAATCCTTTCTTTGATAAAAAAGATAATATCCTTAGTGAGTTATAAAAAGAAAGTATGATATAAAACTTCATAATTATAATGTATAACAATAACACAACTATGGATTATTAATGTTAGCAAGATTTTTTTGCTGTTTCACAGAGTAAAACATATGAAAATTGAAGGTTTGCAGGTCAGAAGAATATGAAATTGGTTGAAAAAAAAGCCTTAAATACCCAAAGAGCAAAAATCATATTTCAGGAGATTCCTTAAATGCCATTCTAGGTCCAGAACTATTCAGAGTTTTCCATATTACAATCTACAAAGACCTTGGGATAATTGTGAGGAGACTTTCCAAAGTTGAAAAGATTACTAATGCTTGGAAAGATAGAAATAAATCAAATAATTAGGATGATACTCAACAAAAAAAAATTAGTTCTCTAAACAGGATATACGGCAATTAGAAATGAAATTTTTTCATCAATCAGATACTTCCTGTTGCACCATTGGCTAGAATTGCTTATAAACATAACAATTTCTTTGATTAAGAAATTGTGATTGCAAATGTATAACATATGATGACCTAGTGCTTGTAAACTTATTCCAGGCAAAATTCATACACTAATTTAATCATGCAAACTAGGTTTGTGAAAGAACTGACTCTGCAGTCCAGATTATGAATGTTCTTTTTATTACCAGGTGATAGAAAAGGAGTTAAATTATAACGGGCAGGAAAACTTCTTGTAAAATCCAACATACATGCACTTTAGTGAGTAGCCTGTGGCAGGCCAAGGAAGCATATATGATGGAAAGATTAGGGATTTCTTCATGGCTTTTCATGAGGTGCACCATTTTATTTGTGTGGTTTGCAAAGGGCAGAACAGAACCATGCAAGTTTGAGAGAACTGCTTATGATTTTAATTTGATCGGTAAAATATTGTAATTCTTAATCACTTCTTGCATCCCACCTGCCCCACAAAGCATTCATTTAATTTAATGTGGTTGAAAGTTAAGTGGAATTTCACCCTACTTCACTCTAAAAAATAATCTGACCTCAGGTTGGAGATACCATAAACTAGAGAGCGCACTGTTGTATAGGTAATTAATATTTGTCACAGGCAAAGACTATAAAATATTTATTACTTGGATGTCACTTGTTTTCTTCCTCCAGCAGTTCAGAGCCCACGTAGTTAAGCACCAGCAGAATGATGGATACACGTGCCACTCTCAGCATTTACACCCAGGCAGTGATTGATTAGGCATGAGAAAGGAAAGGAGCAGTTAAGTCTCACACCCAGACAAAGCCATTCAATTTGGTAAGGAAGCAACGAGAGCCAGAAGAAATTCAGCGGGTCTTTGATTAAATTAGGAAAACGAAAAGGTTGTCAGTTTATGTTTGTGATAAAGGGCAAAGTCCATACTTTTTCTAAAAAGTTCAGAATTAGAGGAAAGGCATCTTTATGCTGAGGATGAAGAGAATTGGCAAATGAAATGCTTCTTGAAGACAATCAAATGCTAAAAAAAAATAAAAAAAGGAAAATTTAAGCACCTTTTTATTTTATATGATGAAATTATAAGAATTATTTGATGCATACTATAAAGATATTCTTCAGAATATTCTTTTTTCCCCCCTCCTCTTCCCTCTGAATTCATCATGAGCAACTGGAAAACTGGTAAATTTATGACATCAGCTGAAATGCAGCTGTTTCTTTGAGGGAGAAACAATTATTAAACTAGCACCTAGTTTTTAATATACTAGGGACTAGAAAAAATAACACTATTTTAAACTTTGTTTTTTATTTTTTAGCTCTTTTATGAGTTACAATTAATTCTATTACCTGGAATTGCATCTGTGAGGAAAAAAAAAATAATCTCTGTTAGAGACTCAAACTGTCTGCTCCGTTTAGGAAAAGCCTGAGATAGCTCCCCAGCCAGGTCTTAGTTAACCACAGAAACTTTTCTGACTGAGCCAGGAATTACTAAACTTGACACTAAAGATATATAAAGTGTATGGTAAAATAACATAATCCTTTTACCACCCAGAAATTGCATTTAAAATAATTAATCGTTTACTTTGGAAGGGTCCTCTAGAGGCCATCTGATCCAAACTACACTGAAAGCAGGACTAGCTTTGAATGTTAGTCCAAATTTAAATTCAGATTAGGTTGCTTGGAACCTTGGCTATAAAACTGTTGATTCCAACTCGTTCCAAAAAGAACAACACCCATCATTAGTCCCCTGAAGAAGTGTTAATACAGATTTAAAGTCTCTTAAGTGTTACTTCAACTCTATCCTTCAGATACAACAAAATTATGGAAGACCACAAGGGCACAAATCTGTTGCTGAAATAACCACCAAAGTCTGCTTGGAGTAATTCACAATCACGCAGGTGTACTATGTAGAAATGAAAAAGCCTGTAACAGACAACAGTTTTCAAAGTTCTGATGCAAATAAGGTAAGAGTTCAAAGAAACAGTAAGAAACAGCCTAGACCACATTACTGGTACCTGTTTTGCAAGAAATATCCTGCCTCACTTTGTAAACAAGGATTCTGCCACTGGATTTAACGGGAACCACCTTACAGGCAGCATCATTACAGGCTCCATTGAGCTGGAAGTTCAACCTACTGTTGGAATAAGACCTCAGCCAGTGCTTGTTCGACTGACCACTTACAGCTCTGGGCTCCTGACACAAAATGTTGGGTGCTTCCAACATACTGTGACCTCATGCCAGAGCCCAGCAGTCCCTTTAGCCCAGGCTGGAGTCAAGGCTGGGTGGCCCAACCAGCCTGAGAAGGACACCCCTGATGATGGAGCAGAGGAGCAGCATCATGTAAGCCCCAGCTCTCTGCACAACAATCACAAAATTTGTTAGAAGAGGAGAAGCTAGGGCAAGTTAGGAAGCATTGTACTATTTCTCATGATTTTTATGTTCTCTGTAGGATGAATTGTTCATGAAAACAGAAGACATAAGTCTTCATGCAGCTCTGGAGGAGCTGGGAAAATTCCAGCTGTTTGGGCAGAGTCTCTAAACACATTTGGTTTTGAATATTTAAATTTCTTTAACAGTGCTTGTGAATGTATTAATTAATTATCACACAAGTACCCTATAAAAGAATAAATGAAATTATTTGTAAATATCTTTTTCATAGTTTCCTTGGCTATATCATATCCATATTAATGTCTGTAATTTTCATCTGCAATGCCAGTTGCTTTGGCTGTTTCTGTGTCAAATAATTTGTCTTTCTCTTTCTATCACATAAACTACATGAGCATTTTTGAAATTGCTGTCCCATTTATTCCTTGATGGGCTATAGTAGTCCTAATCAATATTGTGTTGGAGTCCATTTGGCCCACAGTGCTGTCATTTTTGCAGCAAATGGGAGTCATTTGCTGTCTTGCTGTCTCATACAAAAATAAAAAAGGGATTTATCCTTTTTTTATTCTTGCAGTTAACTCTGCTTGTTCTTTGTGCAGAAAGAAAATAAGGAAAAGCAGGGTTTGTTTTTTTCTTTTTTTTTTCCAGCTAGAAATCAGCAATACATTTTCTGTAAAAATGTTGGATGGGAAGGGAAAAGCTGAAGAACCTTCTACCTGCTCGACATCTTCAAAAAATTTGTCACTGACCATCTTCCATAAGTGGAGGGTAAGTGCTCATAGCTGTGAGAGAGTCTTTTCTGCTGTGTTCTTTTAACACCGTTTGAATATCATGCTGGGCTTGACATAAATTTTCCTGGTTCTCAGCTTTAATATCAATTGATTTGTTATAGACATGCCAACTGGAAGACAGGAAAGCGTTTCCTATACATTTTTTACAGTGTTTCCATTTCCTATCTTATCTCATACCAAATGCTATCAACAAAAATTTTGCTTTTTAAAAATAAAAAACTATAAAGGCCAAAATATACTTCTTTCCCAGGACCTTCCCATCTTCCCCTGAAAATTCATGGTATACCTCTGGATTGAATGTCAGATGGAGAACAGGACATTCAGAAAGCTAGGTTTTGCAGAATTTTTCCGAACACCTTTATTTAAAGATAAAAACAGAAGGGAGGACATCTTAAATTAGAGTCTCCAGCTCTAGCTTCTTTCTTCTCTTTTTCTTTCTGCACCACTCTGAAATATTCCTTCAGGCTGGGCATTCTGCAAGGGTGTAGAGTCTCAGTTTGTGCAGAATCACAGAGACTTGTCCATTTTGAGCTTGTTAATTTTGCAATTACAATGCACTGTCTGGTAAAAAGCGTGTCTGTCGTTTCCTCTCTTCTACTTCTATCAAAATTTTCTGCATGGATCTGTGGTGCCTGTGAATCTTTTCAATGTTTTTTCTACAGTTTGTATGACTTAGGGACTTTTCCACTACCTGCACTCTTCTCCCTCTGCAGAAAGTCTTTGTTAATGTCTCCCAGTTCAGTTGGTTACCATTACAAACTTGTGTGTACACAGCAGATTAACTATGGCCCATATTCCCCAGTGCACTGGAAACATAAAGGGTTTCTTCACCTTAATACAACCCTGTATTCTGCCTCTTTACACAGGCAAACAATATCATACTCTTAACTTTCTAACATCAACTAACTATTCTCAGAGTTCTCAGTCATTACAATGCCCTCAGTATTTCATTACCTCTGCTTTTCATTAAGTTCTTCTTCCGGTTTGGACAGATCTGTATTCCATCTCAAAAATTATTTCCTTTCCTCTTTTTCTTTCTCGGCTTTTTCCCACTTCGGTATGTCATATAATCTTTATCAAAATTAATCTCCACAGAAAACAAAGATGTTTAAAAGACAATTTTAAATGTTGTAAAATCTGTAACCAAACCACATGATAGACTAAGTCTTTATGGAATTGAATACCAAAAATTAGTTGTTATTCTTCTGCCTCTCCCTCCTTCCTTAGTTTTCAGAGAGATTTGTAATAATCACATAAATATGCCTCAAAAGACACATTCCACATTCTTTATTACATGTCCTTTAACCTCATACACCTATTAGATTTTACTCATCTTCCCTCTGCAAAACAAATTTGTTGAAAACAAATCTTTGTTTCTGTCTGTGATTTACAAATTTCTGGCGACTTCAGTATGCAGGACTGCAGTTGTTCTTTCACTTAATTAGTTTTCATTGATTGTTTTGAAGCTTTTGCTTACCAATAGGAAAGCAGAACTTCATTGTACAGTCATCCAAAGGAAGGCAAAATTACTCTTCACGTCCACAGGAAGGACTCTTCCATCAGCTGATATGGGTGATCTTTTGGCTAAGGCTGTTAGTGAAATCTGAAATCTGCTCACATTAGAATTTGGGACTGCTTTTTTTTTTTTTTTTTGGCTAGCAATAATACTGTGTCCCATTAACCTGTCCCATAATCCTGACCTGTGTTAGGTCAACCTCTCTGGAATAAAGATGAAATTGTTAGGGGAAAATTCTTGGAGAAGGAGACCTACTGAGGGAGGAAGCAGAATCACACCACAACATGGGTGCTTGCAGTTCATACCAAGAGAGAACATATTAAAAGCAACAGGGAGCTTGCATATGCTTAGTAGTAATTTTTTTTGAACTTTATTTCCACATTTTGAGTAATAGATTTGATTCTACAGTTGCTTTTTCTCTTTACCCTCAAACCCACATTTCAGTGTGTCTGTGCTTTGCAACCTAATAAGCAGGTAGAACACCCTACAAATGATGTTTCTTCATTTATAAAGAAGCTTCTGTTTGCCTTAAGTTAACCATATGCTACACATTCATGAGCTGCATAAACCCATATTCTGATCTGGAAATCTTCACTACCAGTAGAAAATTGTCTTAAAAATACTTCCCTTGGACAGAAACTGGTGACTCCTGGGGACAGATAAGATCTGATTCTGTGGAAAATGTCCTTTTGCTCATAGGAATTTTGGCCTAAAAGCCTTCAAGTATCTTGAAAGTCTTGTGTGTGTTGTGACATCTGCATCTTTCATCTGTTTTATTTCTTCAAAGGTTGCTGCTTCACACTGGCGAAAGGAACCATTTTCACAAACCTTTTGAAACCAGACTTGGCATGAAAGTCAAGGAGAACTAGGTAAGCCAGGTCTTGGCACATGTTTAATAGTTTTAAGATCAGAAGGAGCTTGGCCTTTACAAATCTCATTTCAGAACGGTTCATTTTTGTTCTTCCTGCATCTGCAAATAGCTAATGTCAATCAGTCAAATGCACACCTAAATGCACAGCTAAGCCGTGAAAAATGTATTTGTCAAAAGAGAGACTGAATATTATGATCCTGTCTATTTGTCTTTGAATACTAGTGTTGATGCAGCAGTCTTTTCCCACATATTATCTGAAATGAAGCTTTTATCTTTTCTTGTCTTTTTGGAGAGGCAATGCTATTTTTTCCATTGAACAGAAACAGGGTAAACCAAGACTGTACTAAAAGTTCCTAAGAATTGGGTGTCAGTTGTTTGAAAGAATTCTTGGGAGTATATTCAGTCTTTTTGAGGGGCATTTCGTGGGCCATAAAGGTTATTGTTTCTGACTAAAAGAAGGAAAGGGAGGTTTAGTGAAGGAAAGAATGGGAAAAGGAACATATTAAGACCATTAGAGTAGAAGTCATAGTAATGTCAAGTAAGAGAGTTGGTAATTTTCAGAGATGTTTTGAGAGAGATTCCAAGAGCTTCAACTATTTTATTTTGGGAGGAACCCATAGCAAAATCACTAGACACTTTTGTATCCAGTAATTTCCTGAAAGAAAGATTTTCATACTACAAATTTTCAAGAAAGGTTTTCAATCATTTACTCATAACTGTTATACTTCCAGCCTGTCCTGGTGCCCAAACATGGTCTGTACAATCTTTAGATGAACAAGAGAACACCATTCAGAGACAAATCACAGAAAATTGTTTTTCCATTAACTGATAATGTTGAACTGACAATATTGATGGCTAAAGGATAAAACTAGGAATGAAAACAAGTGCTTCATGCTATAGCAAAGAGCAAGTGGAAAGAAAGTGTCACTCTTCATTTGTTGAAAATCACCCATTTCTAACCAAACTGGATTTGCAAACACCAAGGATGTCAGTAGCTGAAGATTGAACACTTCTATACTTAACCGTCAGACCATTTTTTTATTGATGGAGTCAGATAGGAGAATAAGAACGACAGCAAGGACTAATACAAGATAAAAAACCTTTTTGAAGCTGTTCAGAGGTTTTAAGTCTTCAAAATAATCCTGCTAGGAGTGAATTAGTGTGCAGAAATCTGGCCAACGGTTAAATACTTTCAAAAATTCTGCCAGTATGCAACACAGAAAGCATGTGGCTTTGTTATAGCTTCCCATAACACCTGCAGCTAAGATTATCTTCCCCTTTCTAGGTCAGAGAGCCTCTTCATTATTTAAAATACTCTCAACATTTTAACTTTCGGTGATAAAATATCCCTCATTGGGGGCCTGACTGGGGGCCTGACATTATTTTTTCTAAGTTTGAATGAAAATAAGACAGTTGTATTAAATGACTAATGGCACAATATTTTGTCATTACCATACATCACAAAATTTTATTTCATGGCATTGTATTTCATCAATTAAAAAAAACATTTGAAATTAATCACAGGCAGGGACTAAAGTTTGCATATTTGTACCCAACCTGAGGCAAATCAATTTCAAACGGTAAATATTAAGAGTATGAAGAAACACTGATATGCTTTCATAATTTAATTTTGTCATATATTTCAGTGTTGTTTTGGAGCACACTGTGTGCAAGAAAAAACAATGAGCAGAAAATCACTGTATGAATGTTACAGTTATACATTAATATAATAACAAATCATTGTTTCCTTCACTTTAACTTTCTCTGGCAATTAGTAATTCTGTCCTGTTTTGTCAGGTTTTGCCAATAGTACCTCTCTTTGTTGCTGTCTTAACAAAATATTTTGATTTCGGTTTCCTCCCATTAATAACTAACTACTGACAAAGCTCAATCAGAAAGTGTCAAACATAATGCAGCATTATTACCTATGAAAAAATTGACTAGTACCACTTTCTGTAAGACCCTTCTTTGGAGTTTATCAAGACTGTTGTCCATCAGACACAGGAAAAAATTTCCTGGTCTCATTTATATTCTATATGCACTGTGGAGTTTGTCATCAAAAAGGAAAACTTCTGAAAGCATATTTAAATCAAAGCTAACTTTCTAACCCAACCATTGCTGTAGTTAAATTCCACTCATCCCTCCTTTTGTCTTGACAGACTCGGAATACTGAGAAATTACATTACTTTCCTTCAAACTATTAAAATCCAATTTGCCGGGTATCACATTTTATAATACCCAATGCAATCTGTATTATGTCATTGTCAGAAAAGAAGGCATTTAAAGCATAGGCCTTCAAGGAACCAAGTCCAATGGGCCCAAGGGGAAAGAGAATTAAGTAGAAAGGGAACATAATTCGATATCTGAAATACTGACTGTGTATAAAAAGGTGGATAACTCTTGTCACATTCACAGTGTTCCACACAGTGGAACTTGACTTCCAGCTGCCTGAGTTTTATGCTACTAAACAAAAAAAGGGGAAAACCAATATTTTCAGATTATGAATATTTCTGAAGTATTTCAAATGAGTCAGACAGAAAATGAAACATAAGGTGAAAAATATACCAGAAATGAGATGTAATTAGAGAGCATTATTTTTCATGAGGAAGAATGATAAGCCTTAGGGAAGGGAGCAAGTTTGCTCATGAAAGTCCTGTTTTTGAGTGGGTCTACAGGATTAATTAATATCTGCTGATCCCACAATCACAAAAACATTGATGTTGGAAGGGACCTCTGGAGGTCAGATGATCCAACCCCCTATTCAAGCAGGACTACCCAGAGCTGGTTGCCCAAGACCATGTTGAGTCAGATGGCTTTTGAGTACTTCCAAAGAAGGAGGTATTATGTGCTCCTTTTCTTCTGGTCCTGTCACTGGGCACCACTGAAAAGAACCTTTCTTCTTCTTATCAACCTTCCTTCATGTATTTATATACATTAATAGGAACCCACTTTGATGTCAAATAAGCTCACTGTATCACACCTCCTATTTTCCTATAGCACAGACAGCAAAGAAAGTAAGCTCCTTTAACAATAATAATTTAACATGGTAAAGAAAAGGGTTTTCAGGTAAGGATCCATGAAAAATACAGAAGCAAAGGATTTGAAGCAGCTACTGAAAAAAGTTCAATGCAAACACAAAAGCAAGATGTAGAAAGTTGGGGGCAAATGATACATATTTGGAAACAGTAATTATCAGTGATCCATGGTAAATAATTAGCAGCAGTCAGATTACAATCAGAATATGGCAGGAACAGAGAATAATTATTAAAAACAAAGTAGGAGCTAATTGCTGGTATCTAATATTGTCAATCAATTGCTTAAACAAAGAAAAGCATTTGAAATTAAATAGCAATTGCTTAATTGCAGTAATATAAAGAGATGGTTTTTGGTGACAAAGAAAAGCAGAAGGAAAACGAGAGTAGTAACGGTAAGCTGATAAATCCAGGTTATAGTAAACCTGATCAGGTGAAGTGGCATAGCAGGGAGAGAGATGCCAATGCAAGTTCAGTAAACAGGATGAATAAGGTAGTTATGTGAATAAACATGGATCAAAAATAATCAAAGCTGTGGTTTTAGAAATATTTTTTTCTGCACTGCCTAGCATTCTTCTCGTGGAGATGTTGATCTACAATAAATTTAAGTCTATACATATTTAATATTAATTTGTTGTAGGACTACAGATCTAAAGATTAGATTGAAAATTACTTTTCTGAGGAAGGACTGGAAAGCAAAAATGGCAGTTCTAAAATCCTTAGTTTTAGTTGCAAGTGAAAATATGTGCAATGCTTGAGAACAACCATTATAGTGACAACAGTGCGGATATAAAGAAAGTAAAAGCAGTTTCTGGTACTAAAGAAATAAATGTGCAATAAATTAAAGCAAGAGACAAAAAAATGCAAGGAAGATGAAGATCAAACTAAGCCTATTGTCATAATGCCTATTCTCATAGAAACAGTTTTTACAATTCTTTGCCTTTGTTCAAATAACCCTTTGGACATGAGCCATGGCAGGATGCAAGCCTATTTCAATGAGGTGTCTAATTCCAACCAATTTTCTGTCCACAGGCAACAGTGGAAGCAAATCTGTCAGCTGTGAGAATTCCTTGATTTCCACTGTGGGCTGGGTGGAAGTATAAAGATAGAGAAAAAGAAAGCTGTTTGAAGAAATAGAGTAATTCTAGCTGGTGGATTCTCAAACTCTTACTTTAAGTTTCTATACTTCCTTCTTTAAACTTCCTGTGTCACAAACTTTCATAAAATACTCAAGGTTTTCTTTTTAATATTTACCTTGAGGATCAGTCCCTGAAATTGATGAAAAAGAAACAGAATGATAATATAAAACCACTGAGAAAATGTTACTTGGAGGAGTGATATTTTCCACCTAATAAAATTAACCTTGGTAGCTGGTTTTGGGTTACTTGGGGAAAGAAGTGATTGACTTTAACTAACCCTTATTAATACCACTGTAATAGTCTCTAAACAAGATCTTGTTTGAATTTCTCCCTGACACTGTTGCATTTAGACTTAGGGTGTAATACATTTCAGCTCTCCTATTCACTTTAATATTGTATAAACATAAATGTGGGTCTGTCAAACTGATTCAATAAAATAGCTGTAAACAGTCTCAATCTTTGTATTACAAAAAATTCAATATTCAGTTTCTAAAGAGAAGCAGGTAACCAAAGCACCACATGCCATCTTGTTTAAACTTTCTTTTTGAATTTGGCGATCTTTTTCTGAATAGTGTAATACTTGGTTCTTAAAAGAGCTAAAGATTGTGCTGTACCTGTTTTGAAGATTCAAGTGTAGACTGAATGCTGCAGAAATAGACGGTTCAAACTCTTGCAGTTCATGGAGGTTATGTTCTGAAAGACACAACATTTGGGACTTTGCAGGTGATTCCATCTATTGTAAAGAAATACAAATAGTTATCTACCTATATATCAAAAGGGTATAAATAGAAAAAAGTGTACCCATAATTCTGAAGAGAGTTGTGGTCACCAGTTTACCACTGACAAGAACAATACATCTCATCCATGCAGGAAAGAGATTTCACACAGGGACAGGGCACTGAATAATGTAAAAAAGACTTTTACAGACTTTACAAACTGGTATCAGGGAAAAATATTTTTTTTATTCTTTCTGCTACAGAAGTTCAGAATAGTTTGTATGTGTCTAATTAAATAACATGAGAAGAAAAATATTCCACTGTACTCATTCTTCCCTATGGGAGAGAGATTGAAAAAACAAACACATGGCACATGTTAAGTACGTTCTTTCAGACTTTATTTAGGAAGTGCTTTAATGAGATGAATATGACATAAAAACATATGGACTGGAATATATTTGATAGAAGGATTAGTGTGTAGAAACCACAATTTATGCTTAAAATGTTTTTAAAATTCCTTATAAGCTAGAAGACACATTGCTATTAAATAATTTCAAACACACGAGGAGTTGAAAAGACTGAAATATGAAACAAATCTTAGGAGAAAGCATGTTTTACCATTCATTCTTAGCATAGTCAAAGTCTATGTGATGATCATGATTAGCCTTCCTTCCCACAAAGTTGTTTCCTGTTAATCAAAGTACGGATAATGGAACAAAAAAATGTCTTTGGCTTGAAAGCATACAGAAGACATTTCTGTCGAGCCAGAAGGATCTTCCAGGATACTGTCTTGACTAGGCCTAAAAAAGGGTAGCATGCACAGAGGAGAATTTTGATACTTGGGATTCAGGGCTAAACACTGCTTGGGAAAGCCCCTTGGAGTCTTAAACTTGTGCCCAATAGAACAATCAGTATAGGCTGAACTAACTCCAGGGCTGACAGAAGCTGCAATAATTTGTAATAATGTATTACCGTAGAGTCAAATGCCCTGTACTATAGGTGTGTGTTACAGACATTACAGCCTTGCTCCTTTAGAATCCTACAGCATCTCAATACAAACATCTAAAGGCAAACCAAATTCCCACAATGCTTTAAGTAACAAGTTTCCATAAGATTAACCAGCCAAATTTAACTGATATTTAATTGCCCTTCTTTGGTCATTGTGATTTTGAAAGTCCCCTTGCAATACTTCAAAATGTGCTCCATTTAAGAAAGACAAAGCTAGCAAGCAGATTTAAATAGTAATTTTGTGCAAGTATGAACATGCTGCCATGAATCTTTTTTAACTATCTGGTTCAATTTTCTGTGTCTAGCTCCCATGAATGGGAGGAGGTTTTCTGGCAGAATTATGATTTTTGATCCATATTTCTGATCTGAAAGTGGCTCATCTTTTCAGGGAAGAAAAAAGCAGCCAAACAACAACCCAACTCCCTCTCAAAAAAATAAACCAAAGAAAAACCCACAAGGAAAAAAAAAGTTCAGACAGGCATGGGCATTGTGAGCTGGGTAAAATTTAGGTCTCATGTTTTTTTTTCTGCATCCTAGTGAGTACACCAAGACAAACAGTGTGCTCAGATAAAAAGCTTGAGTAGTCATTGGATATTGATGACGGTAGGGTCTTTAGTTTCTTCCACTCTTAGGAGGGGTCTCCCTTTCTCATCTGTAAAACATAAGGCATGTCAGGGGGAAGTGCCTTTGATGCAGTCATCCAATGGAGCAGGAGAGAGCAAAATACTTTTTATCTTTTTTTTTGCTGGGCAGTGATTTAAGGCTGAATCACAGACTCTGCTGGGAACAAATCTGAATCCCAAAGGTATGGACAAAGATAGGACAGGATTTCCTTCTGTTTGTTTGAGGTGAGTCAATACAGTTTTGAGGAAAAAAAGGCAGCACAAAAGTCAGCAGACAAATGATTGAACTAGAACATAATTTACCTGGGGATGTTCTTGCCAGGGAAGGTAAAGTCCAACCCCCATGGTAGGAATTGTGAACACACTGGGCCATATTGTTACTATGGTGGCAACTCTGAGTACAGCTAATAATGTTCAGGGCTCATTTTCTCAGAAGAGATACACTGATGTTGATGCCAAAAGCTGAGATGCTCAAGAAAGGTAGGTGCCTCAAGAGCTAGATGGGTCTGGCTACAAAAGGCTCTAAAGACTCACACCCTGAGCATTTATATTGCTGTTAGAATGTCACCCTAGGCATCTGAACCTGTGATCTTAGCAACACTAGGCCAATCAGACTCTCTCTCAAACACAGCAGTGCAAACAGGGTTACATGGAGGTCATCCCAAGATAGGTCCCAGCTTGCCACAGGAGCAAGATGCTGCTATTCAGTATCTCACAGCTCTGAAAGATAGATATTGGATGCAATAACCACGGGCAACTTTGCCTTTCTACTGGTTACGACACAATGGGCATAGAAGGAAAGAATCTTTGTGATTTATTTGAGGAGCCAGTTGCCATCCTTTTAGAATTCTCTGATCAACACACAGTGTTGTGGTTTTACAATGAAGATTTCTTACAAAACTGGGTTTGCTACCATACCACAGTACCGTGAAAAATGCAGGATTTATATGTAAGAAGACAAGAAAAAAATTATTTACTACAGGTTCACTGGTATATTTCCAACAGGATTAAAAAACAAATTTTGATGGAAGAAGTGAAGCCATTAAGGTAAAAAATGGAAATAGACTTTTTGCCAAAGCTACAATATAACACTTCTTATCATACTATAGTTGATTTTCCAGACTAAGAAAAACAGATTTAAGTCAAATGACAATACTGGAACCAAACAAGAAGATAAGTGACCATTATTAAATTTAACTCAGAAACTGAATGAAGTTTTCTTTTGCTAAGTTTCCCGACAAAGTTCAGGACTTAAGTTTTTATTTAGAATTTTAAACCTCTACTTGTTTTTCCTCTAGTGGTCCTTAAATATTTTTTACATGGCTATTTCAGTTAGCAAATGTAATTGATGGATAAGAATGTGAACATCAAGTAGAATTTCAGAAGATCCTTTATCACTTGAAAAAAAAAAAAATTGGGCAACTTAAATCAGGAAACTTAATATTGTAGCCTAAATTTTCTGTGAACTTTGAACACCCTAAATAATTAAGAAACCTAACGACCAAGTGTTACATTAGATTATTAAGTGCAAATGCCATTTTGCAGACAGATCCCTCACTTTATCGAAAGATATTGAATAAATATTTTTCTACAAGCCATGGTAAATTTATTTCCATACATTCTTGTAATCTCATTAGTGAGACTGCATGGATGGAATGTTGCAGCTAACATAGGCAATACAGCCTATGTGCTACCTCAGTGTCTTTTGGTGAATCAGGAGAGAGAAAGAACAGGGAAAACAGGTTTTAGGTTTCTCTTGGGAATTCTTGTTTACTTCATTTCTAAATTCACTCTTAAAATTATAGAGATCCATCAGTCACAGTTATTGCTAGGGTGCCAGAACCTTTCATACTTCTTCAGTCTTAGACATCTCAAAGAGGAAAATATAAAGTGATCAGCAAGATGATTAAACGAACAAGCAAGTAGACAATACATATTGGGAACAAATCACCTCTCCAGGTACATAAAATTCCACTAAACAGAAGGTTGTTTTCTCAATTAAGCTATTAAGTCACTTTTTATTAATTGCTCTTTTCCTTCATCAAAAACTAGTGTGTTAAATAAAAATGTTACTGAACTATCTTGGAAGTAATTAAAAGATATCAATAGCTGTGCATTGTATTACTGATAAAAATCAGGCTCATCATTGCAGCGATGCTGAAAAGAAGGAGTATTTAAATACCCATTTCGCAAGATTACAGAACTGCAGCATTATTTATGAGGAAGAGGCAACATGAATTTACAGAGCAAACAGATTACAGGCAGTCACACAATGAACCTCTTCTTCACTTTGAATTGTAGATTATGTCACATTCAAGCACTTATTAAGTATCTGAGCCCCAGTCTGCATGCCCACTAAACAAATATACAGGCTGAGATGAATTGCTTCAGGCAGAAGAAATATCCCCATTGAAATCAACAGGCACAGATGCAACACTTCTTGTGTGACTAACATTAATGTATAAACATACTCTCCTGTTCACTGCCAGTGGGTCTGTCAGGCATCCCCCAGAGGCACACGGAATGCTCCCTACTGTCACAGAGCATAAAACACATCTGAGCATCCAGGTTTCCCACTTTGTACTGTTTCTTCTAGGGCACTGCACTATTATTACCTCCCTGGAGCTCTGCAGATCTGGCTTTCTGATGGGGCTGGGGTGCTCCAGATTTGGTGCACAATACTTGGATTCTCAAGTATCTTGTAACGAGACTGCTTTAGCACTACAGTTGGACTTCCAGGCTACACCAACTGTTATACTGTGCATTAGATTTCTAATAGATGCTACTGATGGATGTTCTACCAGACACTCTCCATGAACTCTTGGTGCAGCACCACCATCAGTAACAGGCCCTACAGATTTACAGAGAAGACACAGTTTGGACTAGTGTTGTGAGTCACCCACTACACACATACCAACAGTGTCATTATATGGACAAAAAAAACCAGCTCAGGTCATGTGTTATTATACTGTTAATAAATTTAATATTAATTACACTTGTCAAGTTAAGAAGAGGTCACCCCCAGCACATTCCTTGGGGCAATGAAGTTAAAAAGAGTATTCAAACATTCTGCAAATTTTAGCTTAGTGCTGTAAAATCAATCACTGTGACAAAGTAATAAAAACTGTCTTACCTTGGAGAGAGAAGTAAAAGATCCCAACAGAGAAAAGTTTTGTTGTTTGTTTGATTGGTTTTTTTCTCTTGCCCTTCAGTACAGAGCAGTTATTTATTTGAACTAGAGATAACTGCACATGTAAATGATATTCCGGTCATTTTATCCTGGCCTTCATTCTTCTAGGAGCATCTTTGCTGTCTTCCATTTAGTTCCAGTAAATGACTAGCATCCTTTGTATTTTAGAAGGATTGAACCCATGCATCAAGAAAACATAAGCTGTTATAACACAGCAAAACACAGGATCCAATACAAACGTGTATCAAAACATGAAAGCTCTCACAAAGAATTTTCGACCATAAAGCTTGGTTTATTATTTATAATTGTTTATTCAGGCTAGGAGGCCATTCTGCATTTGTCAGATTGACAGATAAATAAACACAATAACATCTGATAAATTTTCAGTGCAGAAAGAATTGAAGCTTTCTGATCTTGTTTTCATTTTCAATCACATTTTTCATCATTTGGTGGTGCCAGAATTGTTGTTGATTGTAATGAGCCTAACTAGTATTGCGAAAAAATGCAGCGTCTCTCAAAAATAACTTTCATCCTATATAGCCATCTTCATTACTAGACTGAGCTTAAAATACTAGATGTTAAATAAGTTTTTCCAAATAAGTTTAAATCATCAGTTTAAATCATCAGCTGAGCAGATTTTTTTCTTTCCTCCTGCTTCTAAGTAACTTCCTTCTTCCACAAACCTCCCCATAAGAATCACAGGGTTTGTAGCCTTGAAAAAAAATATGGTTGGCCTTTGAAACAAAGAAGTTTCTGGTGAGAATAAGAGTAAGTGTGAATTAACAAAAAGCAGAATTAACATAACAGACACATGGATGGATATGATCTCTTCCCGATGGGAAAGAGTCAACAGGATATCTGTAAAGAAAAGTCCTCCTTCTTACACCCATTAGAGTTCTCTGAAGGGATTAAAAGCAAATGGATAAAAGCCAGTCTCTTTAAAGTAAACTAAGCAGTGCAATGTTGTGCAAGCCAGTAGGTAAGGCCCTTACTTTCATACAAGTCAGGAAATACACAAAGTAAAGGACCAGCCAGTTCTTGTAAGGAAAGGAAGAATGACCACTTTGGGATCTGTGTTCTTCCTCATATTTATAAACAACCTGAAAAAGAATACAAGATAAGAGGTGTGTAAATATGTTATTGATACTAAATTATTTGGAGTAGCAAAAAAGGGCCAATTTTAAAGAGACCTTTAGGGAATACATGACATGATAATAAATTGTATTTGAATTTCACTGTAGATAAACATGAAATGATACACAGAAGATAGTGTAATCTCATATATAAAATTATGAGAAGCTTTGAATTACTGTTATCAGTCAAGACAACAAGAATCTTGCAATTAAAGTGTTTATTCAGTAGCACTATGTATTTCTTCCCACACATTTTTGAATGGTGCCTGTGGGTGACACAGCTCACCAACAGCTTGAAAAATGTGAAATTCTGATCCTTTCATCTCCATAAGGATATTAACAAAATTCAGAGAAGGACAATAAATTACACAGATACAGAATGAAGAGCAGGTCAGCAAAGTAGAACTGATCAATTTGGAAAGGAGGTAACTGAAGACAAATATGATAGGTGTCAACAAAAACAGCAGTGTCACACAGCAGTTGGGTTCCAATTCAAGGCATAAAATAAAAACAATATGAGAAAGTTTCATAACAAGCACAAAGAGAAAGTTCTTCCCACAAATGAAGAAGGTAGATCTGCAGAAGTTGTTGACATAGGATGTTGTAGGTGCTATGGCTTTTCTTGGATTCAGAGAAAGGTTTGACAAATTCATAGAACAGAAATCTATCTGGTGGTGTTAAACAGAAAAAGTTTCTCTTGGCACTGGAAATAACTTAGAAAGATATTAGGGCTAAATATATCATTTATTGTTCCCCTCTTTAGCAGTGGCCTTTGTTGAAGGCAAAAAATAGACCTTGGTGTGGCATTTTCAGTAAACACAAACAGTGGGTGAGTTACAACAAGTTTTTCCATCAGTGACAGATCTGTCTTTGGATGTCCAGTGAACCTGGAAGAGGCCTCCATACCCTCAGCTGTTGCGACTGAGGGAATGGTGATAATTTTTTCAAATTGATAATCACTTCTGCATACCAGATAAATTTAACAGCTCTCCATCTAATTCACCTAGTAACCTACCATAATCCTGGATTTCATTCTAGAATTCATTTATCCCTAGGAGCTGGCTGGTTCATGAAACACGAAGTACATTGTCACATTGATTAATGCGCATCTATTCCCTGTATTTTCAAAGCCATCTAACAGGCTAAAAATTTTGGATTTGCATATGTGTGTGACTTGAATCACTGTGGTAAAAATTAATGCAATTAATTATTGCAATTAATGTAATGAATGTAAAATGGACTGTGTCTTCAAAGATCAAGTACTCAATCTGGGAAAAATTCTTCACAATAGTTTAGAACTTTCTACTCTTTTGAGTTAAATGTTTTTTCTTTCCCAGCTGCCTACACTGGGCTTGTTTGGTACAGTCAAGCAAATAGCTTGAACCTAATAAGTCTTATCCAAAAATGTAATGATATGATAATAGTTGTTATATGTGTGTGCTCCAAGCCAGATATTTTACCACTGAATTTCGAATATTTTCCTTTAATGACTTTGCTTTATTCCAGAAAATGAATAACACTATTAATTCAGTCTCCTCCCTCAAAAAGGTACTGTGTAAAAAGACTGTTTTAAAAAGAAACAATCTGATGTGAATACTGATGATTATTAAATCTAAAATAAAGACATTTCATTCCCAAAGACCCAATAGGGAAAAAAAAAATATTCTATAAAACAATATTGCAAGAAATATCCTTAAAATGAATTCCAGTATTTTTTACTAGGCACTATTATTGAACAGTACGAAAATGTTTTCCATTTGGTTATTTCAAGCTTGATGAATAGATGGGGTAGTAAATTGTTTGAAGGTAAAGAGCTACTTTTTGCCATGGATAGCTGACCTGCTCTTCTGCGTGCCTGTGCCTGAGAGCAGAACATCAGAAAGCAGCTTTAAGTTTGACAATTTAAACTGAAATGTTGAGTATTTTCAGATCAGGATATAATTACTTAGAAATTATGCAAGAACTTGGTACCTACTGGTGAAGAAGTCAGGAAGAGAAATTTCATTTAGGACAGTAACTAGAACATTAGATCTTTTCTTGTGTTACTCTTTTTTAGGGTCCTTATTTAACCAAATACATCAAGTAAAAAAAAAATTACCAGGCTTCCCTCCTTTTAAATTAAACAGTAGTTTACGAAATCTTTTCAAACATAAATAAATCTAAAAAAAAACCCAAAGAGCACAGAACACAAACAATTCTGACAAAAGTTGAAAAAATAATTTTCCAACAGTTCACAATTTACATACCAGTGTGACAAAAGGGCAACCATTTTCATTCTGAGAGAAAGAGTGAATAAGAAAAAATAAGATTACAATATACAGAAAAAATGCCTGTGAAATATCTATTTTCCTACTTATTATGGCTGGAAAATTCAGCTAGTTGAGTTAGAATATGCAGAGATTAAAAATGACTACCTAAAACAAGAATCAGTGGAAATAGCAGAAGGCATCTGGGACATTTCATTAATTATTTGTTCAGCGGTTATCTTCAACCTAATTTATAAAGACACTGTCAAAGATTGTGAGCCAAAATATGACTTGTTTTTGTTCTGCTTCCAATCAAATAGATGTTTGTTTCCTTTTTCGCTTTTCTTGTTTTACACTGATGCTTCTCATTAGGTGTTAGCCTTGATCTATGTATGTCATCTGGTGTACATGCTCTGCGATATAGATGAGGAACTCCACTGTAATTTACCATGGTTAGTTGTAATGTAGAACACGTCAACTGGAAATAGCTTCCATTTGGCTAGGCGCATTCTTCAGCAGTTAAAGCATTTGGGAACTGTTACCAGAAATGCTGATTCCATTCCTCGAGAACAATAACTTCCGTTACCTTCCTAATATTTTGGCTTATATTTTAAGTTCTTTTTTATGTTGAAGATAACATACTATCATGTCATATTTTGCTTTTTTTTGAAGAGCTAGGCTATTTCTTCACCTTGTTCTAATTCGGGGTTATACGTTTGTTGCTTTGCAGGACATGGAAATGCTATATAAGAGCCTGCACAGATCTGAACAGTCAAGAGATAAGCCACACTAAAACATGCAACTCTGCCTCTATACTTCAGTAGCACTTGAAAAATTAACTACCAACATTGTAATATAATTTACAAAGAGTTGTTAGAATTTTGAAGCCTGCTGTTTACCACAGGTAAATTTTTTTCAGTATTGTCTATAATTTCTTTCTTGTCTTTTTTTTTTGAGGGGGGGGGGGCTTGTCAGAAGTTTTTTGGGTTTTTTTTTTAATAGTGTAATCTCACAAGGGAAAAATAATGCAGTTTGCCAGCTGGGATGCAATGCTTTCATCCCTGAAACCTGTTGCAAAAGGGTAGCTTAATTCAGACATCTACAGTTGATCATGACTCTTGATCATGACGTGATCAACAAGTCATTGCTTAGCGACAGAGTTAAAATACCAATTCTTAGTTTGTTTGTGTGTTCTATAAACAGTGAAAGTGGAGGAAGGAAACATGTTAATCAAAAGAACATTTCCAAAGCATATGAGGGAAATGTTGTTCTAAAGACATACCACCTTTAGTGTGTTTCTCTTCTGATTTGCAAATCAACAGTGAACCTGATATATTATCAGACATTGGGCCTGGGAGGATGAAAGCAGGAAAACTTCAGTTCCTTACTTTAGCACAAGCTTCAAAGTCACTTCAAGACAAGAGAAAACATGAGAAAGACTGAATGGCCTTGATCATGACCATCAGACAGCTGCAAATCAGATCAGCCAGGAGCTTTAATTGTAAAGTTACTGGAGACAAACCACTTTCATCTATCAGTAGCTACTCGGAAAGAGTGGAGTCATGAATGTAATGTCATAATCCTGATGAGCTCACCTCTCCAGAGGTATAGTGAGGATTCATTTCAAGCTGTTCACATCAAAATGGTGATAGAAAGGGTGATAGAAAAAAACAGTGTTTTTTTTCAGTTTGCTATCACTTTACAAGGCAAGGTATAAATCAAACTGAATATCTTCAATATATTTAGAAAGACAAGGTGGCTGTTGATCCTTTAGTTCTGAATTTTCTCCATGTTATATGTTTGCACATGCCTACAATTATAGGAAGGGGAAAGGGGAATCTCAAAATCTGGTTAATCTTCCATAGGGTTTCAAAACCTCTGAAGTTCAAATGTGCCTGGATCATGTTCTTGTTTTGATTTATGACTGTATAGGTGGGAAGGTGCAGCTGCTCTGAAATTCCATTAATGATTCTGGCTTAAATTTAGGCTTTCTGAAATAAATGGATTTTGAATCAGGCCAATTTCTAACTGGTGATTTTCAACAGCTGTGGAAATGGAACAACTTTAAGAAAATAAGAGCCAGATGACAAGGAGGACTCAGAGCTGCCTCGTAGCTATGGCCAAACTGAAATGGAAATAGCTGAATATCAATAAATACAAGTCAAAGTTCACTGTCCAATGGAAAAGAAGATTGGCCTCACTTTGATGAAGGGATAGGAATAGCCTGAAGCCAAGTATACAGATAGATAGCTGAGCTATGAAAACACAGAGATTCCATCACTTGTTTCAAAGTTTTTTAATTCTGCACAGGTTGAGTAATTTCTCTGCAAGACAATACATGCCATGGGAATGTAAGCACAGGTTACAGATTAGAGGGTTGTTCAGGCTGAGGAAAGAGAAAATAATTATTTCCTATCTTATACGTTCCCTTTTTTTTCTACATGGGCTGCTACTATTCATATCGAAAAACCCACCCAAATTCCATCCTTGCTATCACAATTCAGTCCTTGTACTCATTTGTAAACATTAAAAAATTTCTTAATTTCTTATTCAAGGACTGCAGTATTTAAATTATGCAAGTGTCAGGAAAGATGTTCTTTTCCTCTGGTCTTAACATATCAGTTCAGATTATTCCATAGTTTCCTCTGAACACTGACATCCATCTATGTGACAAGAATGCATCCTCTCAACCACAGGATCCACAGAGTTGGTTGTGGAGCAGCCATGTCTCTTGGTGAGTCAGTTACCAACAGGCCTGGTTTTTTTCATATATCTGGGATACAGAATTAGGATGGCAGAAGCGATGGCAAAGGTCATGCAAACCTTGGCTCTGGGACAGAATCTCTCATCAAAAGATCAACAGCAAAGCCAAGTGCTCCAGCCTCTCAGTTCTCAGCTCTTTCAGACAGCTTGACCTTTTGTGGGGCCACCAGGGAGCTGATGTGCTATAACGAGTGCACACATTTGAACAGCAACTTTTGTTTCAGCATTTGCCCCCTTAGTGCATGCACCCAAAGGTTTAAGCAGAATATTGCACATGGTGAGCTGGTAGCCTGAGGGAAGGGACAGAGGTTCCCCAATCAGCAGAAAAAGGCAGCCCTGAGTCTTCTAGTGTATTTGAGACATGGTCATGTTCCTGATCACTTGGATACACTGGTGGTGCTTGGAAGTTATTGCTGGACAGAAGTCATGCCACAGCTCTAGGAGAGGCAGTAAAGTAAGTGCTGGAGAGTATTGTCTGCCATATGAGCCATCATTTACAGGTCTATAGTTCAAGGGATTTAGCAAGCAACAGCTAGTCTTCTCAGAGTTGCTTGAAGTGCATGAACAGGGAATTTCTGTGGTTTCAATAGCAACTGCTATGTGGTATGAATGGCTAGACATTTCAAAACATTTTAATTGTGAAACACAGGCCCCTCAGGTCTTCAAAAATTGTGTTTATGAGGATTAAAGCCATAGAATTATAGCATATGTTGAGTTGGAAGGGACCCATGAGGATCATTGAGTCCAACTCCTGGCCCTACACATATCACACATCACATATCATACCACCAAATATCACACCACGCGCCCTTCTTGAACTCTGTCAGGCTTGATGGTGTGACGACTTCCCTGGGGAGCTTGTTCCAGTGCCCAAACACCCTCAGGGTGAAGAAGCACTTTAATATCTAACCTAAACTTCCCATGACAACTTCATGCTGGTTTTTTAGATTCCTGTCACTGGAGACAAGAGTCAAGAGATCAGTGTCTGCCCCTCCTCTTCCTCTCACAAGGAATTTGTAGACTTTGATGAGGTCTCCCCTCAGTCTCCTCTCCTCCAGGCTGAACAGACCAAGTGACCTCAGCCACTGCTCATACAACTTCCCCTTAAGGCCTTTCACCACCTTTATAGCCCTCCTCTGGATGCTCTCTAGTAGTTTAATTTCTTTTTTATATTGTGGCACCAACACTGCCCCCAACACTTGAGGTGAGGCTGCCCCAGTGCAGAGCAGAGCGGGACAATCCCCTCCCTTGGCCTGCTGGCGATGCTGTGCCTGATGCCCCCCAGGACAGGCTTGGCCCTCCTGGCTGCCGGGGCACTGCTGACTAATATTCAGGTTGCCATTGACCAGGATATCCAGGTTGTTTTCCATAGCACTGCTTCTCATTCCCCAGTCTGTCCATACATCCAGGGTTGCCCTATTCCAGGCACAGAACCTGACACTTTTCCTTTTTGAAATTCATATGGTTGGTGATTGCCCATCTCTCTGATTTGTCAAGGGCTCTCTTCGAGGCCTCTCTGCCCTTGACGGAGTCAACAGCTCCACCCAATTTAGTGTCCCTGGAAAACTTATTTAGTATTCATTCGAGTCCTGTGTCCAAGTTGCTAATGAAGATGTTGAAGAGCACAAGGCCAAAGATAAGGCCCTGCAGAACCCCACTAGTGACAGGTCACCAGTCTGATGTCACCCCATTCACTGTAACTCTCTGTGCCCAACCTGTGAGCCAGTTGCTCGCCCATTGCATGGTTATCCAGCTGAGTGCTGGAAAATACGAAAAAGCTCTGTTACTGCTGTTTTTTATACTTGGAATCAAGAGCTAGAAGAAAGATGAATGTAACCGTGTTGCTTGTGTCTGATTTTACTAATTGGAATATTAATTCCCATGAGTAACTCAGATATTTAAGAATATCTTAGGTCAAAGTAGTATTTGCATAAGAAGAATGGCAGTAAAAATGATTGCCAATAAACACAGCACAAGGATATCTTTTTTTATTAGGTGGCCATTTTTTACATATCTTACATAATAAGTATTTCATTTACATCTATCAAAATCTAACACAGTTTAGATGGAGACAACCAATTCTCATAATTCCTTTTAAAAAAAAAGAAACAAGCACAGAAACGTAATTCTTACATCAGGTAAATCTATCAAAATCTTGGGAAACCCATTTCTGGCAGAATGTAGGAGTTTACTAGTCTGAATTCTTGAACTGAGATATTCTCTACAGTAGAGTAGAACTACTCTGCAGTAATTGAGTATCATTATATAAAACATGCTGAGATGCTTCAAGTCATAATATATGCTTAATAAACCAATTTACATAACTTGATAGTTTAATCAAGACATTCTGAGTGTCAAATATATTTTCATCATCTTTCTTTCAGTTGAGTTGTCTCTCTAACTTCTCTTTTCCCAGTGAAAGTTCAGTGTCCACTAAGATTAGCTAAATCCATTTTTTTTGTCTGGTTTGAAAAAAAAAGCTTATAGGGATACAACTAATCAAAGTGTACCGGCATAATGGAAAGTGCATTCTACTGCCTTTATCTTGGGAAGTTTTATGGTAAGCTTTTTCTTTTGCCAGACATTTTCTTTCCTGAGGTCTTCTGTTCTAAATTTGACTTAAGCACCAATAATTCAAGCAAAGCATGATGGTTGTTCTCCATTTCCTCCTTGTCCAGGTCTCTTCTCCATTATGGAAATTGTAGAGTCCTTGTCCAGGCAGATTACAGAGGAATGTCACACTCATTTCAGGTTCGGTGTGCTGGATGGAGAAGTGGAGTCAGAACCTGTGTTTCTCCCACTGCTCTGCACTCCTGTTATCATGCAGAAAACTAGAGAAGCCGCAGGGTCCTGTTACCTAGTACTAGATTGTAAAATAGAAATATGTAGTCACTAATTCCCTTTAACACCCAAACTACTCTTTACACAATATACTGTATATTTTCTTTCTCCATGCTTCCTAAACTAAAATTAAGATTTAATTGTATCAAATATGTCCAAAGTGAAAGTGTCAATATGGCTATCTCCATAACACTCTAACACACCTTGATGTATTTCATGATGAGAACTGGAAATGCCATGGCCTAGCACTGCCTAGAGCATTAAATAGAGTTCACGTGCCAAGGGAAAATAAATTTGGATTATTGTGTTTCAGTGCTTATTCTGTATTTACGTCTTACAGGATTTGGCTTTTTCTCCTCTGTCTCTATCATGTCGAAATTTGCCATTAGGTGACTGGAAACATCAAGAAAATCCATGAACTTGAGTGCAAGTCTGTTCAGTCACTGAGTCAGTATTCCCATGGAGCTCAACTTAGCACTACTCAGCACCTACAACATTAACATTTCAGAGGACAATTCACAGTTTAGCTAGCAGAATGTTAAGCTGTTAGGTGAGTCCTTTTTACTGTAATTATAAGAAATCTCCAGACTCACCAGAAAGACTTATAAACCAGATTATACTAGGAAGACTCATAGGCTCCAACAAATTCACAGCCCCAAGGCAGTAACTTTTTTTTTCACCTGCTGGCTGAAGAAATAAGGAATTGATGAATAATTGCCCTTGCTGATCAGTCTCAGTGACAAACTTCATGAAACAAATGGATTCCAATTACTAGTCATGGTCTTTAATGCACTCCTACAATGTCTGAAATCCAGAAAGGGGTATAAGCACACTGTACATAGTAGAGAAAACCAAAACCTCCACTAGAATGTATATAAAAGTCATAATCAGGCTTTAAATACAAGCCAAATTATATTTTTTTTTCAGTTAGTACTAAAATCTTTAAAAACATCACCTGTATGTACAATTTTAGTACAGTTGTCTGTACTGCATTTGGAATTAAATGGTGACTGCAGGGAAACTCAATGAACTGTAAATTATGCTAGCATTTTTTGTGTTTTCTATCTGTTGTTCCTATTGACCATTTTTGGAATAAATTATGTTTTTTCCATATGTTTTCATGCTCTTCAACTTATTCAATTCCCTGTGTGAGCAGCACCTTGATATGTGTACGCAACTCCATCCCACGGCACATGAAGTTTCTTCCAACAGTTTTGGAAATCAAATTTTAGCTCCAGAAATTCCTTAAACAACACCTACTTTTCTTGAATGAATGATTTCTTTGAATCGTTTAAAAGAAATATTAGCTACTCCTTTCAGTCTAACACTGTGATTTAAATATTTTCTATTTTTTATTCTGAAGATTTATGTAATCTGGATTGGGCTGGAACAGCTTAATGGTCAGGTACTTGTGTCCTAGACGGTGAAGAGACAGTGCTAATGGTTGTTTCAGAGAGGCTGGAAGTTCACAGTTATTCAAAAGCACATTTTCAACTCATATATTTTGCTAATGGCAATTGCAGAGCATTGTTAGGAATCACATCTTTAAAATACATCAGCAGAATCTAAGGCAGATGTTATTTGCAGGCATACAATTAAACTGAACCAGCATCATGGCTCCGATGTCAACTGGCAAGACCGCAACAAAACTGGCCAAGCTGATTGAGAGGTGACCAACTAAGAGGTATAGTTTGAAATGGAAACTATGTCACTGGAAAAGAAAAAGACTGAATGACAATCATGTTTTCCATTAAGCGTGCCTTTTAACAGAACAGGTGAAATTCAAATTCTGGAAGAGAGAGCAATTTTTAGCACACAGATCTATGTATCTTCCAAGGACTTCAGCCTTTATTAAATGCCACAGGATTAAAAAGAAACTATTACGCTGTGTTGTGCTCACTGTGCTCCCCAGATCATTTACATTCTTGGAAAGAAAAACAATTTAGATGTTAAGAAAGAAACACAACAGAGTAAAGAATAAGACAATATTTTTAAGCAACAGAATAAGTGGGATGGAAAAGACGGGTATAAAATATGTATGAATCTCAACTCTATTCTGTCTTGGTAGAGACTCTCTTAGGGGATATTGGATTATACTCCTTCTATCAGTGTCAACTTTACAGTTAAGATAACTTTCCTCACTGCTGGCATCAAATCATACTATTCAAATGTACTGTAGGGGTTTGTGGTCAATCCTGAAGAGATTTTTCCAAAGCAAAGATTCTAGTTTGCATATAGACAACATGAGTATATTTCATGGGCTGAAATAAAATACCTGTCACGGGCCTGAACAGCCTTTTCCTCTTTAGCATTGACTCCTTAAATCTGCTCCTTCAGTCAGGTCTGTCATTAGTGCACTGATTTAGCAAAGTTTATTTTTGTATTCCTGCAGTCACACAGGAAATATTTTACCTCCTCTGTCCCAAAGATGTGATCCCCTTTTCACAGGTAGCAGGGCCAGGAGAACAACAAATTCTATGCATCTGGCTGAGAACCACGTTTTAGAAGCTCTACTCACCTTCCTCTAGAAAAAAATCTAGTATCACCCTGCAGCAGCAGCAGCAGCAGCAGCAGCAGCAGCACCTGTTTCCAGAACATTTGCAAGTGCCTCCAAGTTCATACATTGCCTTTTCAAGCTTGTCTGGTAAATTAAACTGGGGGTTATCTTTACAGTCAAACTAAAGCCTTTGAAGTGCTATGAAAAAGAGGCCCATATCCAGTCATGTCTCCTAGTCTTCAATCCATATCGGGCTTTGTATCATGTATACTCATCAGGACACAGCACTTCTTTCTCTGGAGATGTTACTCCAACTCACAGATTCCTTCTTTCTGACTGGTAGTTAATCATAGAATCACATATTGATTTGGTTTGGAAGGGACCTTAAATTAGATCATCTAGTTCCAAACCCCTTCCATGGGCGGGGACATTTTTCCATTAGACCAGGTTGCTCAAAACCCAATCCAACCTAACCTTAATCTTTATCACCTTAAGGGATTCACTTGCACACACTCATTTAAACTTCCATGGACATTTTCTGGTATTTCCAAATGGACATCTGGTTGGATACCTCTAAATACAATTCACCTACTAGAAGGTTTGTTACAGGCAGGAGAATTCTCAGAATCCAAAATTTTAGCATGGTTATCTGTATTGCATTTGGAATTAAATGGTAACTGCAGGTAAAACTGAACGACCTGTAAACTGCATAGACGTATTTTGTGTTTTCTCTTTCTTATCCTTACTGACAATTTTTGGAATGAATTATGTTTCTTTCCATATGCTTTTGGAGTCTTCAATCTATTCAATTCCCTGTGTGAGCAGGACCTTGGTATGCACATTCAAATTCATAGTATGACACCCAGCAAGATTTCTTCCAACACTTTTGGAAACAAACCTGTGGGTCTAGGAATTCCTTAAGCAATGTCTGTCTTATTTATAAGAAGTTTTTTAAAGAAATCTTAGTTACTGCTTTCAGTCTAAGACTGTAATCTAAATCTCATCCATTTCTTATTTTGAAGATTTATGTGATCTAGATTGTGCTGGAACAGTATAATAGTCAAGTCCCAGACCATGATGACACAGTGCTAATGGTATTTCAAAAGGGCTGGAAGTTCAGTGTTATACAAAAGCACGTTCACAAAAAGATGGAAAGGACTTTAAAATGAGCTAATCTATTTCAAATCCTATATTCTGCTAACAGCAATGGCAGATAATTGTTTCAGAGTAAGGTAGGACTTAAGAGAGCTCAGTGTAAAGGTGTTAAAACTGTAACAGCTGTTTGGCAGGTTTGGTTGGTAGTGCACTGAGGATAACCTAGCATAAGTTTAAGTAACTCTTTTTTTGATTTGCCACTTCTTTCATATTGCCACATGGCAGTAAGCAATGGAGAGGTGTAATGAAAATCAGAAAGCAATGCAGAAATAAAATCTGGCAATAGGCTGGCAAAAAAACCCCCAAATCTGTCTTTATGATTCATCTCCACCACAGTCATTGAACTCTGTTGTCCTGATTTTGTCAGGAATAGAGTTCATTTTTTTTCTCTGTAGCTGGTGCAGTGCTGAATTTTGGATTCAGTATGAAAACAATGGTGATAACACTGATGTTTCAGTTGTTGCTGAGCAGTGCTTACCCTAAGTCAAGGACTTTTCAGTTTTCCGTGCTCTGTCAATGCACAAGAAGCTGGAAGGGAGCATGACCAGGACAGCTGATCCAAACTGGCAAGAGGGATATTCCATACAAGAGAATGTCATGCCCATTATATAAACTGGGGGAGTTAGTGGGAAGGGAGAGCTGATTGCAATTCAAAGATGGGATCTTGGCATCACCGGCAGGGTGGTTAACAATTGCTTTGTTCATCCCTTTTTTAACCTCTGGTTTTATATCTCTATTTTTTAAATTACTACTACTATTATCCTATTTTATTCCAATTATTAAAGTGTTTTCATCCTCACCCACAAGTTTTACTTTTGATTGCCAGAAGTGAGCAAATGGCTGTGTGGTTCTTAGTTGCTCACTGGGGTTAAACCATGACATATGTGAATTTCCAAAGGCAACTTCGCCATTTTATTTTATTTAGTTTGGAAAGTTATCTCTTACTGTCTCCTGATACAAAAGCTTTTCTGCAGAATGCCCTTAAGAAATAATTTATCTGAAACTTTGATTAGCTTTGATTGCTAGAAAATTATAGCTACATGAAATAATGCTGAATAAATTATTAGTAGACAAATAGAAGATTTTGTGGATGGTCTGATACTAAAAAAAAGAAAAATTATGTTGTCAACTTTTGCATCTGAAGGCAACTGTCTAAAGATTGAACCTACATGAAGAGCTTCTCTGTGACAATTCAAATATGCCTGAGATGTAAATACACCTTGGTATTTTGTTGATTCATCAGGCTGCTTTTGACCTTAAATTGTGACTTTCTCATTTTATACCTAGGAAGATGAGTTGTCCGTTTTTTTAACTAGCCCATGGAATAGATTTATTTCCTGCGGTAGATTTTGCTGAGGATATTAAGATGCTGAATTGTCATGGTAACAAGACGCAAGTACTAGCTGATGGAATAGACACAGGCTTGTATTAACCTTGGTATCAATATATACAAATGCATTAGATTTTGAGTATTTTTGGTTCCTCTAATGAATAATACACTGAGGTAGTTCATGTTACATAGTAAATTTACACTCCATGAATTATAAGGGGTAGTAAATTTTAGAGGAACAAGAGTTTTATTTTTATATGTGGAGAATAATGCAATTGTGTGTGAAGAATAGTATATTCTTTGAACGACTAGTACAACAGACTTTTCTCTGACATTGAATTAAAGTGTGCAACTTTAGGTGAAGGGAGCACTAGCTTTCATGATCACTACCTGGTGATACAATCATTTACAGGTGTGTGAATGGACACATACAGGTTACCAGGGCACCCACCAAACCTCAACCAAAATGCAAAGAGTAGATTTATCTTGTTACCTCACTAACAACATGGCATGGCAGAGACACACAGGGACACAGGCTCTGTTTGGCTGAGTTCATCCCAGCAAACAGAGACACACAGGGACATGGGCTCTGTTTGGCCTAGTTCATCCCATGGTGGGGGTTGCTGCCTGCCTCACTAACAGAAAGCTACGGGCATGTCTGAGAGTGTCTTATGTCTCCACAGGAGTTCTTCTCAAAACAGGCAGAGGATGCACAACACCAGGCATAAGAAATGGCGTTTTCCCACACTGGCATTTTTAGCATTCCCAAATACAAGGTCACTTTGAAGCTATTCCCTTGTCCTTGCCAAATCTTCTGGTTTTAAGCCTTTCCTCCCAACAGCAAGTTTCCTTTTCTGATCATTGACATGATCAGCTCCTTTACCTGCTGGTTAAAGTCTTCTGTGCTTCTTTCTCGCCACTGCATAAAAGCCCGAAAATTTCTTCTTAACTTTCCTTTTCTGGATACAGAAAAATAAAGTCTGCTTTCAACAGCTGTTTAGGATATCATGTGCTTTTGAAAGTAATGGTTGATAACACCAATGGCTGTGAAAATGGCAAATTCAGGGTGACAAACCTTCTAATCCAAACCAGAACATATATGCAAGTTGTGCTAAACTTGGTGGTTTCTTTGTATTTTATGTCATGCCTGCTCAGAACATTTGTTTGGAGCAGGAATCCTTCACCTGGCCCCCAAAATACTCTTGGTTTTGCTCATCCAAAGCCGTCATCAAACATGGGAAATATGCCCTGCATCAATTTGTAAAAAAAACCATTCAGATAAATAAAATAGAAAGTTACTTAACAATCTCTTAGAAAAAGGTAGAGGCAAAACATACTGGTTATTTGTCTAAGGTAGATAGGAAACAAATTAAAAGATACACTAAAACTATAAACACTTTGCACAGAAGCTGTGAAAAATTCCACGCAACATATGTAAGAAAATGCACGTAGCTTTATGCCACTTTTCTGAGTTTACAATCTTGCATGGCTCTAGGATTTACATTTTCTAAGAAAGTCTCTGCCCAAAATCTTTGCTTTATTGCCCTGTCAACTCTGAGGTGAGGAGGCCCTGCTGTGTCCTAACTTCTTGGTAAAGCACAATCTTGCACTCGTCTCTTGGACTGCCAGTGTGTCTCTGTTTGAGACAAGTTTAGAAGGAAAATGCTCTGGAATGAATGTCTCCCCCAAAGACAGGTTTTCGGCACTCTCCCCCCAACAGATGCGAGAGGAATTTCTTGGATGAAAGGGAAGAAACCTATTTAATAAACAAAGTGCCGGCAGGGCACAGAAAAAATGAATAACTGTTAAAATATTAAACCTCCTCGATGCAGGGAAAGCTGGCGGTTTAGAGTTCCCTCTGTAGCTGGCTCAGTCCCTCCTGAGGCCCAAGGCTGGGATGTGGAGTCTTCCTGCCAGTCCACAGGGTCCAGTGATCTGGTTTCTGGATCACAGCTAGGCTGAACAGTTCCAGAAGAAGTTACCAGAGGATTTTGGTACGCCGGTATGCAGTCCTGGGAAAAAACCTCTTGCCTCAGCTCACAAGCTGGCTAGAAGCAGGAACCCACCTCTCCCACTGCAAGCAGAGCCAAGCAATACGGGGGAGTTTGTGTGAGTCCTTGAACACAAACCACGCTGAGGAATTTTCCAGGCTCCCCCCTCCTCTTCCCTTGGACCCAGCTTAAAGCTGCTGGACCCATTTCTGGGCAATAAGCAGACAATATGGGAATACAGCATTATCATAAAATCACCCCAAGACACAGTTCTAGAAGAATTCCCACAAGAACACCCTTATGACAGCATTTTGCCTCCTCAAAAAAGGTTGGAGTAGGAGTGAGAGCATTAAAATGCAGGATTTCTCTTTTACTGTCTTGTAGTGTCTAAGCAAACAGAGCAGTGTATTTACTGAAAGGTGTCACTCTGCTAAACAATACTGATTTCTACTGCTGAGGGTAATTGATTACTTTTATGTAAGTAGTTCTCCTGTTACAAGCACCTATAAATGTCTATTGATATACTAAAAAATAATCTAGCTGATCCTGTAATTTGTCTTAAAATTTATGTTGCAAGTTCTTTTCTGTGCCATCCTCTACTGAATTTGAATTCTAAGAATCGTATAGGAAAATATTTTCTACTAGTTACATAAAATTCTTCACAGAATCATGCAATCATAGAATACGTTGAATTGAAAGAGACCTGTCAAGACCATTGAGTCCAAATCCTGGCCCTGTGCAGGACACCCCAGGAGTCACACCATGTGCCTGAGGGTGTTGTCCAAACACTTCTTGAACTCTGTCAGTCTTGGTGCTGTGACCACTTCCCTGGGGAGCTTGTTCCAGTGCTCAACCTCTGGGTGAAAAACTTTTTCCTGATATCCAGCTTAAACCTCCCATGACACAACTTCAGGCCATTCCTTTGGATCCTGTCATTGGTCACCACAGAGAAGAGATCAGTGTCTGCCCCTCCTCCTCCCCAAGGGAGGAAATTGCAGACTGCAATGAGGTCTTCTCTCCATCTCCTCTTCTCTGGGCTGAACAGACCGAGTGACCTCAGCCACTCCTCATACAGCTCCCCCTCAAGGCCTTGCACCATACTTGTGGCCCACCGTTGGACACTCTCTAGTAGTTTAACGGGTTTTTTTAATATTGTGGCACCTGGCACTCAACGTGGAGCTGCCCCAGTGCAGAGAAGAGCAGGACAATCCCCTCCCTCACCTGGATGGCGATGCTGTGCCTGATGCCCCCCAGGACACACTTGGCCCTCCTGGCTGCCAGGGCACTGCTGACTCAGATTCAACTTTCTGTTGACCAGGACCCCCCGGTCCCTTTCCACAGCACTTGTCCCTTTCTCCAGCCTCTTGTTCATGTCTATACACACAACCAGGATTGACCTGTCCCAAGTGTAGAGTCCTGTGTGGGGGAAAATGCCACTGAAATTTATCTTAAATATAAACTCTTTATATGAAAGGTCATGATAACAAATAAAATTACTCTAAAAAATATGAGATAAAAATGTTACTCTTCTTGTGAGTGGAGTGATCTGCTTGTATTTACACCCAGCAGAATGGGGACAAAAACAGTTTAGAGATCTTAGGTAGTGCTGCAATATGATAGACAACAAACTGAAAATCTGAGGACAGGTTCTGTCCTTCATCTTCACAGCAATTTCTTACCCAAATTTTCACGTGCACACTTGTTTCCAGCTCAGTGTTTTATTTCAAAGAGGGTCTTGCACTGTGGCCATTTGAACAAAATTTCATTCTGTCTGGAATTCACAGTTCCTGCACACACAAAGATGAACTCTGCAGAACTGACATAGAAAATCCAAAATCCAGAATCTGCCAGACCTGCTACTGTGATGGGTATTTAGTTTCCAACTCTGCAGTGCTATGGATACACTGCATTGACAGCATGTGAATAGATTGATTGCACAGCAGAAATGGATCTAAAACATGCTGCTACCCACCATCTTCAGGAGCAATTACACACTTTTCTGCTTAGAAACCAAAAGCAGAAATATAGCACCATCACTTCAACTACCTGGAAAAATTAATATCTAATAATCTTTCTTATTTGTTTCCACATGATACCTCCTGCTTCTCTTCACCCATCTTGACTCGTTTATCATTCATCAGCTGTAACTGCTCTTTACTGTCATAGGTTACTTTGTATAGGAGTTTCTCTTATATTACATTTCTACATTACCTAGAATAATGTCAATCAATATACCTGGGATATTTATATACAAATACAAGCCACTCTCTAAAATAACATAATAATAATAATAATAATAATAATAATAATAATAATAATAATAATAATTATTATTATTATTATTATTATTATTATTATCATCATCATTATTATTATTATTTGCAGCTAAAAGGAATATTTATGTCAGTGTGGGCGCATTTCAGTACTTTATCAGTTGAAGTGCTCAGGACCATTTAGCAATGAGCAAAGTGTTTTGTCATTTCTTCAGTATTATTAGGAAACAGCAAGAAGTTTTATCAATAAAGAGGCCATTAAGCTAAATATCTAAAGCCTCATAAATTAGTTCAAAGCAAATCAGCTCTGATCTTTAGTGGATCCAATTCCCACTTCATTAATTGCTAATTGTCTTGACAATAAAAATATCATCTCAAATAAGAAGAAGTGAATTACAATAACTGCTCAAATGTCCATTCAGATAAGCATGAAAAGACAGAAGTAACTTACCATGAAAATTAATGTGAAAATCCATTCAAAATCCATTGATATAGGTATTAAATTAGAGCTGGTTTTCTTCATGTATAAGAAAATTATACTCTACAGAAAATGCCTACAAGTGGAAAAAAGGTATTTCTGCTAATAGCACAGTAAAAAAACATTGTGATGATCACTCCAGCAGTTTTGAATATTTCACCTAATTTTCTGCTGTCATAGTAATAAATATGTAATTGTGTGGAACGAAAGAGAAAAAATATAAATTAATTAGATTTGCAGCATACAGGCACTTTCAACTGTTTTTTAATTTTTTCTGTCTAAAGCAGGTCATGAAATTTTACAGCACAGTTGAGTTTGATGCTTTTGTGAAACCATATTTCCACTCCCTATTAAATGCAAAAATCTATATTAATGCCACATTTGGAGTGAGGATTTACGCAGTAACAACTTCAGCACGTCTAATGTTATGTTCACATAATAATACTTCTCCTATACACGAACCTAAACTGCTAATAGTTGTTTTGAATTCCAGTTAGGAGATGCCTTTTCAAATTGAACTGAAAGTTTCTTGATTCTTCACTGTCCAGCAAACATACTGAGAGCCTGGAGGGACAATAAACCGTCACTGGAGTCATCATTTCAACTTGCTGTTGGAAGTAAAACCTTTGTTTCTAGTGTGGCAAGACTGATAGTCCTGTGCAGTGTGAAAGCTTCCATGGTAAATTCAGAGTGAAAGTTTTCTCTGTTCTCCTCTTGATGACTGTGACTTCAATATGTTTTCTTAAAAAAAATAAAATTTCACATAGGCGTCCATTTAAAATATCATTGTATGTGTGGTGGCTTATGGCTCCTGTAGTGTAAGATACCTCCTAAGAGAGTAAAAATTTTGGACAGAACTTGTCTCAGAAGCCAGTCTTGAAGCAGTGTTGAAACTTTCTAGCTTGTCTAGAAATTCAGTATAAATGTCCCATCCATCTCCATTATCATTTTCCTTCTAAAAGAAAAGCCATGCTTTCAGCACAGTGAACACCAGCCTGTGACTCACTTATTTTAATGTCTTTGACACTATGACTCAGATTTTCATGTTGACAGGCTTGCAGACTCATGAATAAATTGTAACTGCAGCCTGTGAAGTTCCAGAAGAAAAGTTTTTAAGTTATTATTTTTGTGACACTTCAATTCCTAATCAGACATAATCACTAGCTTCAGAAAAGCATTTTGGCATCATTTTGCTGCTCAGATGTCAGATTACATTCAGTACAGAGCCCAGCATTTCCTATCTCAGCATCCTTCCTGGGCACTACTCAGAGTCACAAATGGAAAAATACAAAGTATTAGACATTGTTTTTATTTAGAAAGTATTCATTATTCCTTTTTGCTCTTCATTTAAGAATGTGTCTTCATTTCACAGTGTTACTTCCTTTCTAACCTATGGGCAGATTTCAATTCCAAGCTTAAATACAAAAATAGCTATAAAAAGAAAGTAATTTATTTCTCCCTCTGGGGTCATCCAATCCAATATCCCACTGGAAGGCTGACAATCACCGACTCAATCAGGTTAGCCATGGCTGTGTCTGGATAAGTCTTATAAACCTCCAAAGACAGAGATGAGTTCCTTTTCTGAGCCATCACCAGTTCCAGAGTTGTATCACACTCCTTGTGAAATGGTGAGAGGAGATTAGACATATTGCAGCAAGTTTTAGGGTCAGAAGACCCAGGCAGATGACTTCAAAGAGCAGCTTATGCAGGCGGTTATGACTTGTCCAAAAAGTGCATTTCTAAACCTGTCACTGTCATCTAAAATGAAGGAAAAAGGAGATTTGCCATGCTATGCCTAAGGAAGGCATACAATTACAGGTATACAGAAGCAACAAGTGTTTCCAAATAATTTTTCATTTTCTTTTTTTCAACTAAATTTTATTTTCATCATATTAGAGTCAGATAGGTCAGGCATCTGCATCCACAGTAGTACAGACATTACTGTGTTACTGATGTGGCAAGCAATTATTTCAGCAAAAGTCAAGAATAATGACTTCTTTGTTGATTTTTTTTCCAGCTGTCATTCATAGAGAACAGAACCCTACTCAGATTGTTTACAGACTAAGGGAAAAGCATAATTTATTTCAATGTACTTTTAGCATTATCCTTCTTACCATCCAATGTATGCAAAAGTTAGTGGAAAATGAGAAAGTCTGAGAAAGAGTGAGATCCACATCTGAAACATATGTGGTCTGAGGTGTCCTGTCAAAGGTGTCCTATTCAGGACAATAGGGCAATAGGCAGAGGATTGTTTTTTCCTTTCAGTGGTCCATATAGGGCATGTGTGAATGGGGAATTAAAATAAGCCCAAAGTGGTGCTTCCCAAGTTAACTTTGGAAGCACCACTGCCAGACTATGTCAAGGCCATCTTCTGTAATACTTATTTGTGTGATGAATCTCTTTAATTTTGTTGTTTTCCACAGAGAAATCAATTTCAGTGGTATTGCCTGGATGAACCCAGACATTGCACAACAAGCTAGTAAGCACATCTGAATTAATAGCTTATTTGCAAGTGTCAAGCTGCAAACAGCGTAGGCATCATCCTTAGCATTGATCATGACTAGACATCATATTCCTAAAGCAAGTTTAATGTGTCTCTGGTAGCTGCTAACTGTGAAATAGTATTCTAAGCACATGCTAAAAAAAATGCATGAACTCGTATGCTTTAAAATAACATCAATTTCCCAAGGCCTGAGGAAGACTAGCATGCATAGAGGCTTCATATTTGGGTCCTATCCAGGATTTTTCCTGGCAAATAAAACACCACTGGTTAGGTTTTAAGCTGTATGTACTTAAATTTGTCCTTAAATGAAAAAACACACTCATGACTGAAATATTTAATAGGTGATTTTTACAATTAAGACAACATCCAGGTAAAACTCCTCACAGCAACTGAAATGCCCATCTTCTGCTGGCAAACCTCCAGGCCAGCCCATCTCTGCCCTTTCAGTGGCATAGACATTCTACACTCACTTTCAGGAGTACTGTTGTCTCCTGCAGACACCTTTAACAGTTACTTTTCCTGTCATGAGAAAATTTATTTCAATAAAGAATAAGATTGTTAGGTGAGGTGGTTTGGAAGAGTTCTCAGGATCATTCTGATTCTGCAAGGACTCCAAAAATAAGAGGTAATCGCTCCTATTAGGAGCTTTTTAGGATGTCTGTTCCACATTTGCTTTTCCCCTGTGAGCATATATGTGACTTGCCAATGAAGAGACGAATACTTTCCTCCTTTCCATGACAATGGAAGTCTAGCTGAAACTTAGTCACCACCACCGCCACCATTTTGGTTTCTTTTGATTGCCTTATCAAGCAAAAGTGCTCTACTTCCATGAGTTTCTTCAGGTGCATGGAAAATTTTCCCTGCTAATTTTGCTCTGAGAACAAGTTTGTATTACACTCCAGTGACTAGAAAGACTAATTTCATGATATAACATCAATCGGATGTCAGCTTGGCAGCCTTGCTAAGTTCTTTGAACTTAACTGAAAAGAAAACAAGCCTCAATTTGCATGTGGTCTTTCAGTACCTCATGAGAAGTAGCCATTCAGCCACATAATGGGGACAGATATCATCAATACTGGGGACAAAACTTAGGCTTAAAAACTGGAAGCACAGAACTTGAAGAATAATTTTTTAGAAGACATTTCTCATTATGAATAGAGGGAAAGAATCAGAGCTGACCTGGCAGCATGCTGAGGGCTCAAATTGGCAAGCACTTTTGACAGGCAAGAATTTCACTGAAAAATAGTTGTATGGGAAGAGGATAACCAGTCTCAGTAATTAAGTGTTCTTCGGGGGTTCAACAAGCATTATTTTTTGGCTGCTAAATAAATTTTCTTCAAAGGATTAAGATAGCAGATTGCTTTTTAAATACGTCTGTACTAATAAATAATACTCAGTACTAAAAATGTATAATGTTCCCTTATAATTCACAACCCTTCCCTCCAAATCATGGCACTTTCTTCTACTCGGACAAAGTCCAAAAGCACAAAATACTTTTCTCTGGAACACCCCTGCTCTTGGAACTCTACCTCTTATAGCTCTTCCCTCTAATCAGGTAGAGCAGATAGGCTCTTCCCAAAATCTAGCTTGTTTCTTTCCAAACTCCTCTGTAGATCTCTGGAGCTGTACACCCTGAAATTAGTAGCAACTTCTAGGAAACCTAGTTAATATGTGCACTTGGGTTTTCATGTATTTTCCTTTTTTTTTGTACATACACTGTAAAAACATCAAGCTGCTCTCTCAATTTCCTGCAGGGACAGGTAGAGCAAAATTTTAATACAAAGAACTCCCATGACAGCAGGACTCACAGCAGAATACAATTATCTGCTGTTACCTAAGACTTCTCTTCATCTCATCTTTTTTATTTCAAATACAAAAATGAAATTAATTTTTGAGTGTTAAAATTATTTTTTGGGGCGAAAAAGAATTCAAATGTTTTTAAGGGAGAAGTGCTTTGTGTAAGGCAGTATAAGAACACTGACAAAAGTCTTCCAGCTGGCATAAAAAGCTGCATGACAATATTCAATTATCAATTCCATATTATCATGAAATTCAACCAGAAAGAATATAAATTACTTCTATTTAGGTTTAGAGTTTTGTTTGCTTTTTGGATCACAGAGAACATATTTGTTGGTAATGGGTAAGCATTCTTGTTCAGTGATTTTTTTGAAAATGAAAAAAGAAAGACAGGGCCAGAGGGCCTGAACATATACTTCTTCAGTCTGTTTTTGTTTCAGCAGCAACTTAAGTAGGTTTGAATTCGTTGGATGTTTGCCCCATGGCAAGTCATCTATTTTTCTGAGAGAGAGTAACAAAACAAGACATATGCATGGTATAATTGAGATGTGCTGGGAGTAGTGCAAGGGGCAATTTTGTCCCAGGTAGGAAGTCACAGAAGCCACAGCCCTGACTTCCAGTGAAAGCTCTGTCCCTGACAGCTGCCACCTGACTTCACCTTTCCATACCTGGACATCCCCATTTTGGAAGCCATTATTCCCGGCGTATTCAGAGCCATCCCTGCGACTGGTTGGCAGGACACAACTACCAAGAAGTGCCTCCCAATAGGAAGCTTATGCCCACTGTATGCAAAGAGGTGACATCTTTGACAACTTTGTGTTTTCACACTGATCTGTGAATGGCTGGTTGCTTTTTCCAGAATCCACCACATGAACGTGATCGCAGATCACCGTCTGATGGGATGCCCAGTTCCTGAGGACTACAGCATCCTTGTACATGAAAATACACCTTTATTTTCATCATCTTTATCTTGATATTGATATGAATGTAGAAACAGGAGATATAGTTTAGCAGCAATGGCTTTCATTCAAGACAGCTCAAAAAAATGCACCAAAGATGAGCTGTATTTCTTTAATTTGAGTCTGACTCAAATTCTTCTCAGCTGATATCTCTATTGCAATTGGCATAGTTAAAATCAGCCAGTGTGTAAGACCTTGAAAAACCTGTGTCAGGACATCTGTAGCAGGTCGATGAAAGAGTATTCATAGACAGAGTATTTGGAATATTATTTAAGAGTGGAAGAAATACTTCTTCCACTATTCAAAAGATTTTCTTTCTCCCCTGTCAATGGCAAAAGGCTGTACTCTTTCCTCTCAAAGCTGCTTCTATTTTATTTTGGATAACAAAGGAAAAAGTAAGGTGACTAACATGGGGTGAGAAAGTATAAACATACACCATAACCACAATACAATAAAATAGAGCAATAAAATATGAAGATTAGATCACATTAAAATTTAGAGCCAAAACAATTGCATAGAAGGAACTTATATTGTTTTTCTGGGTCGAGAAAGTGATGCTGAAACATTGAGACAATACAATACACAAGGAGCTTGGGAGACTGAATATAGGTGTCATTTTTTCATCCAGCAGGTACCAAATTGCCTATAATATATTTAAAAATTAATGCCCAAGGATCTTCCAGTGCTGTAGAAAAAAAAATAAAAATGTTTGCATTGATATGAATGGGGAGTGAATATGAAGCCATGGGCTCAAAATTGTAGTAGAAAGGTTACTAAAATGGTATGTATTGCTGACAGCTACAGCAGTCACTCATCAACATCCAAGCATGCATCAACTGGAGATTTTCATGACAACCAGATCTGAAAGAGTGACTAAATTCTGAAATGTCACAGAGGTGGGACAGGATAGAAATTAATCACAGCTTCTGAAGACCATGATGAGAAAAACTCTAATCCAGCATGCTCCTGTGAAGAACTAAGGGAAGGATGTGGCAAGGGATGCAAAACCTGATGTTCCTTGTCCTCTATGTCATTGTAACCAATCCTTAATAAGTAACTTATTAATCACTTAGTAAAGTTGTGATAGTGATGGAGCAGAACAATTTTTTTTTTCATTTAAGTTGTTTCTAGAAGTACCTGCCACCCATATATGGATTTTTTTTCCCAGTGAAAACATATCTTTTCTCTAAATGGGCTTTCATGTATTGTTGCTGCAGAAAACAGTAAAAAGTTTTTTGTCCCATTTCTGATGTTATTATTTTTTAACTAAGGGTTCATTCTTAAAAGTATGTTGAGGTTTTTTACTCTATAATTCAGTCAAATCTCAACATTGTGTAAATAGCTGCCATTCATTTTAGAAACAATAAAAAAGCCTGAAAAGGTTTTGGCAAGCTGTACAAGAAAACTTAAAAACTGAATTAATTTTCTTTAGAAAAGAATGCAGAAAAGCCAACCCTGAAGAAAAAACTAGTATTGTCATTCCAAAAGCCTCCATAATGTGCAATCTTGTGTTTTATTCAGGCCTTCGAAAATCTTCCATTCTCATTTTCAAAAGATAACCAATAGCTGTATACATTTACTAAGTGCCTTTGGATTTCTTTTAGCAGCATTTAATTTAAGGAAACTTATTAGCTTAACTTTCTTATAAGAGTCTGTGGAAATTTTTTTAGGATCCCCTTTAGGATAGGATGTCCTAAAGTAATTATATCTTGGAGGTGTTCCCATTTTATTCTTTTCCATGTCTAATATAATTCATATTTGATTAAACATTTTTAGGCATTTTGGCTTTCTTCCCATAAGGGGGGAGTAGATATATAAGTGTGTGAAATCAAGCTCATACCACAGGATCCGATGTGAAGTCCTAGAGGAGCGGTGTATGTCTTACATGGTTACTGGGGGGGAACGCCATCTTGGAACCCATGGAGTTTGAAAAGTGTAAATTCTGGTTGCTAATCACAGTCTCAGTTTTCCATGTAGCTCTCTGGCCAGAAAAGGATAACCTAACACTTGTCTGTACATACAGAAGGATAATCCTTCAAAGTAAACAGGATTGTTTGTCATTTGGATCTTTTCTGATTTGGATAGATTTCCAGCTATGGTGTCCATAATTCAAGCACTGGAAGATGGTCCTTAAATCAGAAGTGTCTCATTTTCTTGAAATGCTCATGAAAATCACTTTTTGTTTGATATCTATATATCAGGGAAGACTGCTAAGAAAGTTGAGGCATAACAGAGCTCACTGCTGAGCTGCGTAGGCAGGCAGCCTATGAAACCCAGTGATACCAGCATCAGTTCTTTTTAGTAACTTGCTTTCTCTCTTTACCCCAAAGACCTAATGTTAACTAATGTGTTGCCATTTAATCACCGTCTGAAAGACAGGTGCAAACACACAATAACTAAACTTCTCTTAGATAAGCTAAAATGCGTTATTGCATCAAGGGCTGTAAAAACCCTAACAGGAGATGATGATTTTATAGTAGAGTATATATAACAGCCAAGGTTACGACTAGATCCAACCACTGGAAGCTGAAGGTAAAAAAAATCAGTGCTGAAAAAGAGTTCTGGTTTCTGTATGTAACTTAAAAAAGATTTCAGAAAAAGTAGCATGTGTGAAAGTGTTATGTCTGCTAGTGTTGAAATTGCTTCAAATTGGTTTATAGGAAGGTAGAGAGTCAAATTCTTCTTAATAATATAATTCATGATGCAAGTTATCTCAACTCAAACAATGTAAGTAGCTCACATTATATAATTAGATAATTAGTGCTGAACACACATGATGTCCATGAAGACCCATAAGTCATAAGAAAAATAAGTTTGTGATATGGATTGCTTACATAATGTGCTTAAAAATCTACTGTTCCAATGGATTTTTACAATCAGAGCAGTATGAGATGGTGCTCTGACAGCATGGGATGGTGCATTATTCTGAATTAAACTGAGAAAAAGATTTTAACAAAAGCAAAACATTGTTCTGTCCCTTCTTTCCTGATATGACTTCTGTCATATCAAGGAAAGGGCTTATTCTTGAGAACTAACAAAAGAAAGATATATCTCCTTTCATAAAAACTGTATTTGGCTGGATAAGTAAGCAAAGATGGGGTATCCAAGCAGGTAGACAAAGGGAAGCATTGCAATTAAGAAACTAAGCTGTATCTGCAGTGCCATCAGTAGTGTAACTACATTTAAGCCACCTGTTTGGGGGTTTTTGATCATGGACATGTATTGACACACCGTATCTCTTCTGAGTTTGTTTTCATGTTTCAGACATGCTATCTTTGCAATCACAACATAGAAACTTCTCATACATGCAGGCAATAGTCAAGTGAGGGGATTTTTAAATACTGATAATAGTGTTATGCATGTCAATTCCAGACAAAGAGGAATGTCTTTTTTGAGAAGAAGTCTTTCTACCTGCTTCTAGCAGGAGTCTTTTGAAGCTATTCCACTGTGAAAGTATTCACTCTGTCTGTCCTTGCCAAATCTTTTCTATTAAGTTTTATAATCTTAATCTTTTGGTATTAAACACTAACACTCCTTGTTAGTAAAAATGTGAACTCAAACTGTGCGTGTGCATCAAACACACAAAAAAGGTGTGTTTGCCAAAAACTGACCATGTGTAAGAGAAAGACCACCATCAGCAGGATTAAACAGTAATGGGGGAACTTTAGAAACAAAGAATGAATTCATCTTGAAAGCAGTATAAAAGAATCATGAAAATTCATAGCAGGAATCAGAGACCTTGGATTGGAAACAGCAGCCATCAAAACTTGGTGTGACACCACCGCAATTTGCCCGACCAACATCATCTCTTTGCTTTGGCCAGCAAGAACAGACTCCCCATGAGACACCATGAGATGCCTGCTCTGCAGCTTATGGGACAGCAGTTCTGACAGCAAAGACAGGGACAGACACCTTGGGTTTGTCTGTGCACAAGAACTCACGAGGTGCTTTCTCACCAGCTTTTGAATGAATAGGTTATAGAGAGCAACACAGACACCTACAAAGCTGTAGCATCCATTACAGGACACAATGCAAGTAGGGTAACCTGTGCTTTTGAAGGAGTGATGGTGCTTGTAAACCTTTAAGGGTGCCATGGATGTGATGTGAATATCTATCTCTGTATGTGTTTATGAGTATAAATTTTGGGGACTGCTTATTAAAAAATATTTAGAAATTTTTAGGTGTTTGATAGGTTTTGAAAGTGTCTTGTGTTGTGATTTATATGTTGTATTGCTGATATTGACCCTGAAAATAAAGATGATTGCAGGTTTTGTTTATGTCATTTATAAATCTATATCTTGTTTCTATCCTGATTCAGTTTAAACTAAATAAACTGAGAAATTTTTCTCTACGACATAGTATTTCATCAATTTTCCCCTTAACTAGCTCTGAGGACTTTCTGTCGGAATTTACTGACAGTGCAGCTCACCCTTTTACTGTTATGAATATTAATTCTTTTCATGTTGTTGTGCTACTGGACACCACATTGTTCATACAGGTATGGTCCAGAACACTGTAATTCCAACATTCACACTAGCAATATGTGAAAGCAGAAAGCTCCTCATTCCTTGGGCCATTTCCTGTGTTTTGAAACAAGTGTGTGATGAGGATGAAACACAAACTTCTGTCCTTTGTCAAAGATCTTGGAAGCCTCTCCAATTGAAAGGTGTAGTTGTAAACTGATACACATTTTTTGGCTCCTTTTTCAATAAGTAGATGAGGAGAATACAGCTGTCAGCAATTAGAGATAGATCAAAAATGGAAACATCTGGAAAAAAAGTTAAAGCCTGCATCATGTTTGAGACTTGGAATGTGGAAACACCGTAAATAATATGGGTGAAATGATTTATTTACATGAATTTCAGAGTACCTAGGGCAATAAGTTACGCTGGCTTTGAACTGGAGTCCAGGCAAAACTTTTATTTTTAAGAATCCTATCTTAGTTATGAACAGGGTGACTAACCATACAAAACACAATCACATACACAGATCTTAATATAAGTGATGATACAGGACGAGGAGCAGGAACCTCAGAGTCTGAAACAAGGAAACACCCAATATAAAGGAGGCCACTTCCACTTTAAGCATCTGTCATTCCTAGCATATCATTTTCCTAAAACACAGATGACTCTTTGATGGAAAGATTAGAAACATCTGAAAGTATTGATGTAGTGGATGGTTATTATGTCTCTGCTGAATATCATTCCATTAATACTGGGTCTATGCAGCATATAATTCTAAAGAATAAAAGTACTGGAGCTCCTGTTGAATAACAATCAGGGATTGTAAATTCCTTCAGGGACTCCAGATGATGTACAATTCTGAAGGCTGCTTTGTAATTGGAACAGTTCTTGAACTGCTCTTCATTTGCTTAGAGATGCAAATTTCTGTAGGATCCTTTACACATCTAGCACAAATATTATCCTCATATTTAACTTGCTTGTTCTAGCTTCCAGGTAAATAACCTGATCTTCCCAGTAAAAACTGGGCCAAGTAATCAATTATCAAAAACACCTGAAAAAACATAATTAATAGAAATTTTGCGTATTATTTTATGAATTTCCATGCATTATTCAGATTGCCACTGGCAAAAGTTCTGTGCCTTCATTTCAGTGCTTTATGTCCTACCCTATCATGTTGTCATGTGGTATAAGTCCAAGGAGCAAAACTATAGAATCACTGAAATGTGGAATAATAGAAAAGTCTACAGTGGAAGGGATCTCTGGAGATCATCTGATTGAGCTCTAGATTAAATCACCCAGAGCTCTGTAAAGCACACTCCTGTATGTTTCCAGCAAGGGGTATTCCATCACTTTTCTGGGCACACTATTCCGAAATATAATTGTTCTCATGGTGAACGAACTTTTTTTAGTCCAGGTGGAATATTCCTTGAAGCAACTTGTGCCCATTTTCTATTGTCACTGTAGACCCTTGTGAGGAGAGCATCTTTACATTCTCTTTAACAGCCTTTTAGCTATTGGAAGACTGGACTCCCTGAGGCTCCTTTTTTCCTAAGCTAAACAAACACTGGTCCCACAACCTTTCTCTGGTTGTCACGGTCTCCAAGACTGTGTTCATTTTGGTGGGTTTCATAGGACCATCTCCAGGTTTGCAAGGACTCTTTTGAACTGGGGAAACTAACCTGGACTTCTGCTTGTTACTAAAATGATGCCTTAGGTTTTAACATTTATATTACCTGTAAAATCCTTGTTATTCTTGACATCTCCTGCCAGTTTGAGAGACAGCTGAGGCCTGCTTTGCTCTTCTGGGCCACCACACTTGCTCAGACCCAGGTAAAGAGCAAACAGAAAGCACAGGCACCTGCTGGTCATGTGTGAGGCCTCTGCCCCATGGGTCCCTCCGAAGAACATGGTGAGCCCTGCTCAGCCCCTGTCCCTCAACACTTTCAGTGTGTGCTTTGCTTAGGTCATGAGTGTAGCTGCTACCACACACCCACACTGCTCTCACTACAATGTTTAGGAAGAAATCACGGTCTATTATTTTTTTCCAACTGATATATTTTTATGTATAAGCTCTTTCAAACAGTGGAATTCTCAATCACCAATTTGCTAGAGTGGGGAAACTAGGGAAGAAAAATGCTGCTTTTGTTGCTTGTAAGCTAATGGAAGCAGAATAGAGATGGGCAAGAAAAGTACATGTATATTCATCTGTACCAGACTAGAAACCAATAAAAAGTAATTTGTCTTTCTGTCAAAGAGAGACAGCTGGAAATAACTATCCTGCTCTGCTGATGGCAAGTAACACATCATGTTATAGTGGCTGTATAAGCAGAAGGAACACAATTATGCTCTTTAGAATAAACTCTCATACACCTAATTAAACAAATTCCAGACTGGCTTATACACTTTAAACAGTAAATGTTTTAATATGATAGATCCTTTTGCTTTCATTTTTTGATCACAGAATCACAGAAAGAACTAGGTTGGAAAAGACCTTGGAGATCATCAAGTCCAGCCTATGACTTAACACCACCTCATCAACTAAACCGTGGCACTGAGTGCCACATCCAGTCTTTTCAAACACCTCCAGGGACAGTGACTCCACCACCTCCCTGGGCAGATTCCAGTGACCAATCACTCTTTCAGTGAAGATTTTTTTCCTAATGTCAAGACATTTGTGCAGATCGCTCTGGTCAACACAACTTTAAGAGATGATAAATTAAAGTATTCAAATATGCAAAGTGCATAATTTTTAACCAGTTCTCGAAAGAAACAAACACTATCAACAACAGTACTTGTATGTCATACTGCATTGCTGATGGGTCTGAGCTGAGTGTTTACAGATGAGCAATATAAATGATTGTTGTGAATGATTGAAATTCCCTTTAACATCTGCACACTGAAAAATGTAATGACAAAGTCTGAAAAAGGGTGCTGGCTCTAGTATGACAAATGAGTTGAAGCAGTTGTGAGTCCGTAAACTAATTCTGCACACAGATTAAATATCAATTTCAGTAATAAATGTACATGCAAATGTGCTTGAACAACAGTGTAATAAAGGATAAACGGTGCATTATGTTCAAGTGTGAAGGATTCTGTCTTCTTAATCCAGTATGTTTGTATTACAATGTTGACTAAAAATTAGGTTGTATACTGTACATGGAAGCCATGTAATCTTTTGCTGTTCAGGCAGCATGTGTTGCAGAGTGCTGTAACCTGGCCATTATGGTCATTTTTCTGGAAGAGACAACAATTAGGAAGAGGAAGAATGATTGAATCCACGATCATTCATCACTCTTTTAGATTGTAAAGACTTCCTAACTCATTAAAAGTCAACCTCCCAATCTGACACATTTCACATCAACACAATTGTTAAGTTTGTAGCATTTGAACTACACTGTTGTCACTATCTAAAAACACAATACAAAAAGTACTTCAAAAGATTTTTAAAAAGTCAAAACATGAGATTCCATAGACATGCAAATCTGAACATGCAGGAAAGGCAGCCAGCTCCTTTCATACACTGAAATGAGACTATCCTTTTCGCTATGCTATGTAACATTCTCATCTCTGTGTGAATCTAATATGGAATTTCAAATAATATCATCCACTTTAGAGAACAACTAATGTATATCACTTTGCTGTAACAACCTTTGGTATTCATCATCCCTAGAAATAGCATCTTTGTTACTTGAGTTGAAGTGAAATAACAGGATGCAAAAACAGTTACATTCTTTTTCTAAAAGGAGGCAATGGGTGATACAAAAAAAAAATCTCATTTTCCTGTAGAGAAATTAAATGTGGAATACTCTTTGACATCAGCTGCATTATTTGTTGGTATGATTAGCTGTAGTACAATATTAATAAATATTACAAATGCACAAATGCAGCAAGAAGTAAATGGTTTTAATATAATGATTATAAGTTTTTTTTATTTGATCTCTCTTCATATTAAATTATAATATAGTAAATATAAAATACTAGCTGGATACAATCTATAAATGTTCTGAAGCTTTTTCTAATAACCTTGAAAGAATCTAATAAGAAAGCAATATTTCATGATGGGATTTCATACCTGGAGTATAACATTATGTTGTACCCAAGCATGAAATCTTTCCTTTAGGTATATAACATTAATTAAACCAGTTTTGAGCTGTAATTTAGACATTAAAAAGTCTAGCTTGGTTTTTCAAAGTCAGGAAGTGTTTTTTGCTATTTTGTAAGAAACGAGATTTATGATTCTGAAGATGTGGCATTCTCATAAATGAAAAACATATTTTTTGTGTGTTCCTTGCTTAGATGGTGGAGCTGCTGAATAAAACTTTGGTGTGTCTTCTTCTTGCAAGTTCTATGCCAAAACATTGATTTACATACATAATTACCTCAGCCCCCATGCTCAAGGGGTTTATGTAGAGAGTCCTTCTTTTGCAGACACTCCCCTGCCATCAAGTGAAGAAATATACAAGTCGTTTGTTAGCTCTTACTGGAATAACCCTGGGTAGCTGAGTGTGGAGTGGTATAAGAGATTCTCCTTTCTGCTGCTGCTTAAATTGAAAAGGAAAAAACTTAGACTTTTCAGCTCAGTCTGTCGTTTTCCTTTTCTTTCCCTCCCAGCCTCTCAACACTACTAGATTACTGCATGGTTGCCAGAAGCTCCATGCAATTTCACAAGCAGAAAACTGTATTTTTTCTTTTTATTTCTTCATCCCCAATGTTTTTCCATGTGACACTGTTTCAAACACAAATTCGGTTTCTATGTTTTTTCTAATTTAGGCAGTTAATAACTGTATCATTGGCCAAATTGTCAGTTATTTGATTTAGTGTAATAAAGTCTATTTCCATTCAATCTGTTGTTATTCAAGACTTTACATTCAATTAATCAAAATCTACTAAGTCACTATGCCCTCTTTGAAATCTTTCAGACAATTAATTTAATTTCAACAATTTTATTATATTTTCACAATAATTCTTTCACAGAGATCCCTAAAGGGTCCATACAAAGTGCTTTGATTAAACTTAATCTGAAGATAAAAATGGGATATTATGGTGTAGTAATTGGAAATTCAAGTGAGGATTGAAAACAGTGAAGTCCTATGTTCATGTTTTTCCATTCAGCAATGGATAAGTGCATTTTAAGCATAAGAAATCACAAGATAGCCACCTACAGTATTTCTATGTACATGGATAATATATGTTATATAAAACACCTCTCAGTTCCTTATCTTCTTTTGTAGTTTATGGTTGTTGTAAAAATAGATTAACTTTATTTTTTCATTGTAATTTGTTTTTACTACAATTTTTCAAATGCAATCAGACCCTTATTTAATGAGTCAATATGTTGATGCAAGTTGCAAAAAAAGATTTTGGTTACCTTGTTCCTTAGGTAGGCCAGCTGAGCCTAGAAATATATATTAGACTTTATATTAATGTTTAAAATAGACTTTAAAAAGCATAAAACTTTGGACTTCTAATATTGCAGAAAATGAGTGTTCTTCTTTTCACAAATAGGATTACACATGCATTGATCTCACAACACAAACTGTGTGAGGGGAAATCTTGTACATTGCAAATAAACAACATTAATTTTTATCCATTACATCTATTTAGTTCTCTAAGAAGAATTATTGCATATGCTATGTGACTTAAGCAAAGCCTTATTGAGAAGATAATATGCCTTTTTTTTTTAACTGATGCCCTTGCTGGTTTTTGACATGGGTGTTGTGATAAAACCCCATGAACTTTTTAAAAAAGTTTATCTAATATATTTGGTAGTCAAGAATTTCACTCTGTTTGAAATTCACCCATATTTTCAGGAATCACACAAAGCAAATAGCCTTTTTATTAGGAGTAGGAATCCAGTAAGCCTTTTTTTAGATAAAAAGGCTGAAGTCAAAGTATTGCATTTGGAATACTCACCAAAATTCCACGTAATTCTGAAAAATACCAAGACAGAAGCATTATAGTTTTATATTAAGTCTCATGTACATTGTGAGATGCATGTGAAGTTACTAGAGTATTAGAAGCTGAATATACTAAAATAAGAGGTGGAGTAGCATATTTGCTTAAGAACTAGATGTTTACATGAATAGCATAGTTTGAACACTGATAAGGGGGAGGAAAAGTTTTACTGTTCAACTTAGTTAAATATTAGTGAGAAATAAGAGCTAAATTTTTTTGGGTCATATTGTCACTGCTCTGGGCTGTGGAAGGATAATGCTGTTCTCAACAGCTCTGTGAGCTATACAAGAGAAAACCCTACAGGAGATGAAGAATTTGACAGATGTATTCCACTTTCTGCCTACACAAAAGAGAAATTTATTCCTGCCACAGTGTTGCACATGTCAAAAGACATTTCTGAATCTAGGACTATCATGATGCAGAAGACACTTTAATGCAGGTATAGCCAGGACATTAACACATTTACTATACTATTTTTGATTAATAAAAGTCCTGTATAGGGTTTTTAAACCACCTACATTCTCTCCTGCACAGTCCAGTGCTGCACATCATTAGATGTGAATATATTTCTTCCTGAAAGTCACTGTTATTTATGAGCCTTTGAATATATTTTCCAGAGTTGTGAGGTTTTCATTCGTTTACTTAGCAATTTGGGAATTCTAACACCCTGCTTAATAGCACTTCAAAATTTGAAAAAAAACATCTTTGATAACCTGGTTGTCTCCCCTGCAGAATCAAGAACATGTGAATAATTTGTAATCAACTGTAATCTATATTACAAAAGTACTAATTCTTTTACTGCCCTCCATGGTTTTACTCTGGAGTAAAACCCTCTATGGATTTTAGTCAGTGTTTTTCTCATGATCTTCCTTATTTGATCTGAAACATTGCTTTGAGTCAATTCATTGTCTGATACACTATTACGACAAAACACTTTAAATCAAGCATGGGATGAAACAAAGTTTTCTTTTCTGCAGTAAGTCTCTATGCGAAGAAGGAAGTTCAGGACTTGTTTACTCAACCTGAAAAAAAAGCCTGAAATCTTTTACCATTTATCTTGCCTGTTAAATGCAAATGTGAGATACAGATTTTTGAAAACACAGCAGCATATTAATGACAGATTAACAAAGTATTGCAACTATATTAGTGCAGAAAGGTTAATGGAGGCAAACCTCTTTCTCTAATACAACTTATGTTTTTCCAAAAACATACAGAATTGTGATATGGTAGAATTTGCTTAAATGAGATTTTGGTGACTGGACTACCTCTGAAAATTATTGTCTCCATTGATTAAAAAAAAAGTCAACACATCTCAGACTGAATATAAATATGTAGGCGAAAGAATTCTCTTTAATCTTTTTTCCTTTGGTAGAGGTATACTGTGGAATTGCAATACCATGGTGATTGATGAGGACCAGTTACAGAACACGTATTAGTTAGGCCGAAGAGTCTTGGTTGAATGAATCATTCAAAGCCTTAAGTAGCAGATTCTAATGAATACAGCTTATTCCTGAAAGATTACTTGAAGACAGGATTCTTTGTATTTCTGAAGATGATGGAGCCTTGAAATTCCAATTAGATCCACCAAATGGCTTTTAAAGTATTTTTTCATGTTAAACCCATTGCCTTTTTAGAAGAGCAAGAGATGTGTGTATAACATCCTTATCTAGACTACAGCTAACGAAAGAATAACAGCCCCTAAGGATAAATAAAACTGGCATCAGCTGATTTTCTTCACAGCACAGAACAGAAAACAAGAAGGAGTGGAACACACTGAATTGCCATGGGAGAAGTTAGAGCTGCTTTCGCATTTGGCTTGCACTGCCCCAAATGCATTTTTATCGTAGATCATTTCTCACTTCAGTCTCTAAAGCCAGCTCCTCTCCACTGGATGTTAATGTGTTCAGCAGTCCCCAGAGGGTCTTTAACTAGGCCAAACAGTGTTTGCCCTCGAAGAGCTGCTTTTGGAGCATTCCAGAGCTTGACTATGAACTTGTGGAGCTTCAGCCTTCATGATTTTGTTGTGTTTGATTCATCAGGCTCTGTGCTACAGAGGAAACACAATGGGAACAAGAGATGGTTCACAATTCACAATACTGATGTTGAAACCTACTTTCTCATTTTCTGGAATCATGATCAGCTTGGTTTTATGGCATCAAAGTGAGAATAATGAGCAGCTTTCAGCCTTTTGCATGTCTGATGGAGAAGAAAGTTTCAGCCGCAAGATTCTGAGGAAACTTACCAACCAATCTGCAGGGCATTCACCTCTGTTCAGGGAGTTTTGGGCTCTGTGGTTACTGTGGTGTTCACCTGCTTCATGGGAAGAACTGGGTCCACTGTACTTTAGGTTTGTATCTTGTTTTCCTCTAGATGTCGACACTACAGCCAGAGCATTCTGATCTTAAAACAGAAATTTGACTTTCTACAATAGGTCCTTAACACAGAAAAGGGATCCAAGAAAGTGAATGTTCACAATTTAATAACTATGAAGTTTCTGTAACCAAATCACATGGAAGTGTTTGAGTGGCAAAGATGTCACAGGCTTCAGGATCAGTGTCAGATTCTCCATGTTATTTCCATGGAAATATTAAATCTCATATAACTACATACAGCAGGCTCTGTTTTCCATGTCTGCTTGCAAGAAAGAATAACTTAATTTTTGGTCATCGTGGGAGAGCAGTTGCATCCGTGCATACATATGTATACAGCCTAGGATTGCCTATGTACTGGCACTTGGAAATTTATAAAAAAAAGGAAACACAGCTATTACATCAATTCCTCTAGCTATACAAAACCATTATTTCAATCCAAATAAAGTGATTTTATAGCTTAAAATTCCAAACATTCACAGAAATCTACCCTGTGAGAGCTATTCACAGTGTTACATATTTAGGAATGGAAAGGCATTTGATAGTGTGTAGGGTGTAGTTTGCAGTCGTAAAGGTGTTGATAGCAGGGGAGGGGGGAGGATCTTGCAGTGATGGCCCCAAGTCAAGACTCTTTTTCTAGTAACTAGTGAGTGTTTTCCTAATCTTGATTTTGACCCATGAGTTTCCTCACTCTTACACCTCCCCTTCTCTCTCCTGTCCCACTGGTTGTGTGGGGATGGGGAGGTGAGTAAACACCTGGGTGGGTCCAACAACAGCCTGGGTCAGCAACCCAGAGATAGCAATTTCAAAATTCTTTGGCATTTTAGTCATAGAGGTGGAATTTGTGTATTTGTTAAGTATTTTTTTCCTAATACATACAGTGCATAATGTATTTTCAACTACTAATTTTAAAAGGCCAATCACCAATCCAAAAGAATTTCCCTATCCAATAACTACCACTTTTTTTTCCTTTAATTTTTCTGAAGTATAATAAAAATGCAATTTAAAAAATCCATTCTTTGCTGTTTTGCATTGAGATTCCTGACTGTTCTGCTTAAGACTGCAGCCTCTTCCTTTAACCTTTGTGCTGGCACATTAGTCTGTTCAACCGCAGCTGCAAAAGGCTGGATGATAGCCTTTTTACATGGTAGGCAGCTCCATTTTTTAGCAGACATTTCCCATTTCTCTTTTTCCAAACAGTTTAGCTCAACTCATTTTCTGCCAGACTATCAGTATAGCAGCATAAGGCAGTAATGATTCTTAATTAAAATACAGGGCTACCTGCAGTCTAATTTGAGCAGAATTCAATTGTGAGAGAAGAATTTTAGTGGAATCACACATTTTTTGTATCTCAGAGCTAGTAAAGTGAGTTAAGGCAATTGTCATTGATATGACATTAAGATCTTTAGGGTTTCCAGAGCTTATACTGCTGCAACACAGAGATAAAATATGAGTTTAGTTTTCTAACATTTTGTTGCCAAGTTTTCCGCAATAAGTAGAATAGTAAAAAGCACATATGGACCAAAAATTCTTGTTAAACTTTTGCATACGATATTTGCAAACTAGTCTTGCTTATAGTCAACTGCTCTTCTAAAAATTATATACTGCAGGTGTATTTGTGGGAAACAGAGGAGCAGAAACTTCCACAGGCATTAATGAGTTTAATTTACAGCCCTGGAGAGAGCTTGGGTTGATGTAATGATAAAGGTATACAGACCTCAAGCAGAAGAATTATTTCTATAGTTATAAGTAAGAATATGTATTGGGTGATATGGTGAAGGGTTTTTAAGTATAGTAATGTGATTTTATAGTTTAAGTTAAGAATTTAGATGTTATAATAAAAGAATATGTGTGTATGTGAGCTAGCAAGTCATTGGCTGTGAAACAGATGCAATACAGTAAAAAATACCAAAGGTGATAGGTTATAAAGTCAAAACAAACCTTTGTGTTAATTACTTATTGGACCAAAAAGTTATAAATTGCCATGTAACTTTGAAACCTGTGATTGTCTTCAGTTACAGCGACTTGTTACAAAAGCCATGGCCTCTGAGACTGATGCCTTCTTTGATATTTCAAGTAATAAATCGTGATAACCGTGATGGTCTCATCTCTTTAATAAGGCTTGCCAACATATATTGATACAGTGTTTTTTACATTCTAAACATTAAAATTACACTCCTCTGCTTGTTGAAAAAACAATCTTTTGTTCTGCTGAAGCATGTGAAGTTCCTCAAACACATTTTGACTTATAAGATTTATATTTAAATGAGTTTTATATATGTAATAGAATAGAATATTATTATATTTGTATTTTGATTGGTGTGACTGATCTTAATAAAGAGCCTTAATAAACATCAGAGGCTATGACGTGTAAGAGTACTTTTCAAGCTTACTTTTTATATTAAAAAAATGGTATTTTGTTTAATTTTGACACATTCAGTCATGATTCCATAATCTCATCTGGAACATAGAATTTACTGTGTCAACTCAAATCCAAATGCTGAAAATCGCTATGGATATCCACCATAACCTTAGAGCAAACTTGAACTAACAAATATTTTATTAAGAAATCTATTTATTCACAAAGAATTATACTCTACTACCAGCCTTCCTAAGCCAATTGTTGTAGTTCACCTTATAGTTGTCACTTTTAATTTGAATTTTTAAAATTGCTTTTTCTGAATTTTTCATACTAATTTAAGCATTCGAAGAATGCTGTTTTAAATTTAATGTATAAAATGTTTGAAAATATATGGAGTATAGCTCAGATCTCTTGCATGCATCTTAGCATAAAAAGTTACTCATAAGAAACCATTTTTTCTGCGTCTCAGAGAAGAGACTATAACTCATTTTCCCTTTAAAAACTAATCAGAAAAGTGTGCTTTAAGTCATCTTTTCACATTTAAAAATAAAACCCATGCAATATTAGTTTTACTGATAGATGAGCTGTTACTTAAATATCCCATTTAGCTTGACTACTTTGGCATAAAGTCTTTTGAAATACAAACTAAATATCCTAAAAAGTGTGCTGAACTCCACAGAGTTCTGTTTCAAAGAGAGGTTCTCTGTTTCAAATATTTCTCCTTGATACTACTTCTCTCACAATCCAGCATCAATACTTCAACCATATCCGTAAAAATTCTCAAATTATTAGTGAGGGCCTTTTACCTTCCCTTCCTTTTTTTTCTTGGATTTTTTTTCCCATTAGAAATCTTCTGTAACATGCTCAACTATTTTAAAGAACAAACCCAAATAAGAGATCACTGCACTGTTCACACAAAGCAGTCATCCAAGGAGCAGCATTCACTACTCTGGTCTAGCTGACAGGCCGATGCAGATGTGCAATGCCCTCTGCCCCCCAGAAACTAGGAGAGTATACACTTGATGGAGTGAGGAGAGAAAGCCTGCACAACCTCAGGCATAATGTGGTCCATAAAACTCTCTCAGAGAGAGGAGAGAAGAAAACAACCTTGCATCAACAGAGCAGGTGACCGGATTTAACTTGTAATGAAACTGCTCTGGAATGCCTTTGTTATGCTTTCAAATTACAGTCAACACAGTGTTAATTTGGTGTCCTTCTGGATTTTTAAAATCAGTATGTGCTTTTGCACAGACTTTTGTAGGCTTGGGTTTACTGCATTGCTGTACTTTGAAAGCACTTTTGGGGCCAGATTTTTGTCATCTGTCCTAGTCAATTATTTACGATGGTTCCTAAAAGTATGGCTGTTGGTAAGCCAAACCACCACTTTAAAACATCCTGGGCAAAACCAAACAGACTTTCTTGAGATTGCCAGGTCCATTCAGAATACTTCAAGTAATTGGCAAGAGCCGGGAAGCAGAGAAGGATCAGACGGGATATTGTTGAACAGCTCTGAGCAGACAAGGCGTCCCAGATGGCTGCTCCGTCTGGGTACTGAGCACAGCAAAACACAAGAAATTATGCAGCTGTAGAGGGGTTCTGCCCAGCCTGCTGCCATTCTGGGATAGAGGGAAGCCCTTGATGCAGTCCATGGCCATCACCTGGAACCCATGTACCTGATTCCAGCAGCATCCTCTTCTGACAACCTCCTGGCTGACCAGTTTGGAAATGTCTCACAAGTGTGATGGGTCTTAGTTCAGAGCTCTTACTGAACGAAGCCTTATCCCAGCAGGGATTGTGGGACCTTGGTGTGGGAGAAAAGCCTTACTTCTCAGAGAAAGGCAGTCCCTTCTGACTCCCATTTCTCACCAAACCCGACAAAAATCAGGCTAATGAGTCCAGCTGCTACTGAGCTGGGACTATACTCCCATAAGTCTTCTGCCTCTCACACTGAGCACTTGCAGTAACTTTTGCTCAAACATACATTTCTACAGCCTATAATGTCCTTTTCTGATCTGTGGCAACTCTCTTTGTGCCATTTCTTCTGTGTCTGTGGCCAGAATCATCACCATGGCACAGAAATTCTCTTTGTAGTTACATCAGGGATTAGTTTCTTTCCTAAAGCCTGTGCCATGATTGAGACATTACTCATTAAGAAGCAGAGGTCTGCATTTTTTGTCTCCCCTCTATAGGCACTGAACCAAATTGTTTTTAGACTGTTCAGCTGAAATCCGTACTCTTAAATTAGGTCATTGCCCTGATAAATCCTTCCTAACTATATATCCAGAGAGCTGATTAAAATCCAATCTATTTGACATTATAATTAAGCTTCACATCTAGTTTACAGTTTTATAATTACAGCTCTGCATCCTGAGAAAGATCAGAGGTCTCCCCTGTTCAGCTGAGGGATCAGAACAGTTCTGCTGAGAGCATCTGAGGGGAGGCAGAACTGGTCTTTACACATATGTTGGAGATAGATAAATGCTGCTGAAAGGGGCCCTTGCTGATGAGCAGATCTGCCCAGACCTACAGATGTGTCCTGCAGGAGCCATGTGACATTTGGAATATGAGGGGGAGACTGATTTTTCAATGCAACTTAGCAAGTGAATATCAGTGACCAGGAGCAATACAGGCTGATTCTTTTTTATCAGTATGGTATGATCCAGCTCCCTACAAAAGTCTACTGTTGCCCTTAGTTGTCTAATTTTTGTATGTTTCATCTTCCTAGCCAGTGTTTGCTTTTTCATGTTTCTGAAAAGCAGGAGAGGGCACAAGAAAGGGGGAGAGCTGCCCATAAAACTTCAAGGTTTTGTGCCACTTTGAATTAATTTAAAATGTGCCCGGAGGAGACGGAACCTTGTGCTTTTTCTTCTTCTGACAGCAACGAATCTGAAGTTATTTAGAAACTTAAATGGAGAAGACTGAGATACAGTCACTTCTTCTACACGTCCCAGCAGAAGAGCACCCATCTTCCAGTAAGAGGCACAAAAAATCCCTCACATTTTCCTTGTCAGACAGCCACTTTCATTATGGACAGATTTCTCCTCTTCATTCAGAAGGTTCCTTTGTTCATTCACTGCCTCTTCAGCATCTGACGTGACCACATGCTTTCAACCTCACCCACTGCTAATACCCCAGAACTTTTGCTATTATACCATGAGCTGAAGCATGCATCTCCTTCTGCTGAGAGCAGTGAAAACTGGTGCACAAAAACAATCCATGTGTTAGCTCCAATGGGATTTCTTTAAAAGGGTGGCAACACCTGCCCTTACATACTTTAAAGACCATTTACCTACTTACCTGTTGAACACCTACATGAAAAGCAGTATTATACTTTTCACCACCATTATACTGTTTGGAGTAAGTGTGAACAAGGGTGCATGGGCAGAGAAAAAAAAAAGCCTGGCATTTATATTGTGTCCAATTGAAAACAAAACCTCCATGTAGCCATTTCAGCTCCTCTGTACTTCAGCTTTCCTTTCAAAGCATACCAGAGATTTCTAAATCACCTTTTCCTCAGGTGCTGTACCAGCCCATTAGTCAAAAATTTCCCACTGATACATCTTTAAAAGAGAGAAAAGTTTTATCAGATTATTAGCTTTAGAAAATTTCTGGTCATGGTAGGAAGATAATTTTCACATCTGTTATGTGGCAGACTGGCCCATACCTTGGTTGCATTTTAGGTGTCCCAAGAGTCAGCGGTGGTTTGCATTTACTGTCTGTTCAATTCAGTTGCCATTACTCAGGTTACACAGCATCATTTTGTTAGAAGAACCTTTACCTCTGTATTGCACAGCAGGATGAGGAACATTCACTGATCAAATATTTTTCCTGTTCAAACAGATGGTGTGCTACTCTTCATTACCCTGGGAAGCTTCCCAATTCATCCTAATTTCGCTCTTTACTTTTTCACTGAAAAAAAAGAAAAAGAAAAGCAAAAAGCAAAGCTAAATAGCATTATAGTTAGCTCTCCAAATAAACCCATTTGTCATCTTTGGAAATTATATTGCTTTTAGAAGGCGGTTCTTCCATACATGGCATTTTTATTTGATTTCTGCTGTACTATATACATGTTCACAAAATATTAAATTGTTTTCTTATACTTTTGTGATCAGTTGCTTCAGTGCCTCCAGACCTCTTTCTTAGTGAAGAATTTTATAAGGCTATTTTGATATGCATTGGAAAATCTCAAATAAAGCATTTGCTCCTGCTTTAACATGATATTGCTTGCTCTGTTTACCAAAATACTGTATGTATTTAGGTGTTGCACTGAGGAGACTGGGGAATATCCTCTTATCAGTGCTTTCTCCAGCTGAAATCTCATTTCCTTTTTAGTGCATGCTCCTATACAGTGATCTCCTTTTGTAAATGTATTTCTAAGTATTTGCAATTCTAGAGTTATCTACCCTTTTTATCAGGTAAATATATACTTCAAGAGGACATTAAGTGTTTTCTTTTCTGGTGGGAATTGGTTGCACAGACATATATACACATTTTAAATTTGGCTTTATTTTCTGCATATGGCCAATCACATTCAAATTTTATTTTACAGCACAGACTAACCAGTACATGAAATGCACCTTGTATTACCTCTGGGATCTGCAAAATATTCTGCAGTAAGAAAAATAGGGTTTGTTTTTCCTTCTGAGTGTCTTTTTCTTGTCTGTTTTGATTGGTAATATGCACCTCTTGCTCCATGAGAATCAACAACATTTGTTTCTTACAAATTTCTTTGTTTTGCTTCAGTCACATAACTCAGGTTGTGATTCTTGGGGTGTCCTGCATAGGGCCAGGAGTTGGACTCAATGATCCTGATGGCCCTTTCCAACTCAGAATATTCCACGATTCTGTGATTCTCTTTACTTTTTCAATTTCTGTTTCCCACTATGAGGCATGAATGAATAAAATTCATGTGTTCTGTTGCGTTCCTACAACAGACAGAGAGGCAAAGTTAATGAAATTCATCTAAAAGGACCATTTGTCAAAGGCTGTTGTCTGAGGTCGGTTTCATTCAGTCACCCCTTCCTATTGGGAACTCATGAGCCAGTCAGTGTTGTCCCTCTCAAACACAGGTCTGCGCAGCGAGATGGCAATTAAAGTTAACACAAGGAAGTTTGATCCCCTAGTTGACATTTGCTCTCCATTTACTTAGATCAGTCTGAGTTTCTCTTTTATCCTACTTTCTCTGTGTTTTAGTGCATGTGAAGAAGCTTTGCCCTGCAATCAAGCTTGAAAGGACAGAGAAAAAAGATATTTAGCTAAGTCAATAATGATTTGTTCTAAACTCTGTTCTCTCCATGCAATTAATTTAACTGTAGCCTGCTCTGAGAGGCTCAGACTGAGACAATTCTTCTTACTCATTGTGTTGTGCAACCGGGAAAATATTTACCATTGGTTGTATTGTGTTTGTGTAGGCTCTAGGCTTTTTTTCATATCAATACTAACACTACTGGGAAAGCAGTTAAACAATTTCTTGCTAGACAGTTGTCTAAATCCCTAATTCGATGAAGCACAAAAATTTTATATATAGAAGTATAGAAATATGAGAAAGTGTGTGCGTGTGCGTGTATGAATGTTTTAAGTAAATAATTAGACTCACATAGCTTGATATTGTAATACAGTCTTCTGCCCTACTGGTTTATGTAGCCCATCTTTCCAACTGTTTGACAACAACAGATACTCATATTCATGCAAGAGTAGAAACTAACCAACCACACTTACTAAAATTCTGTCGTTGTTTGGCGAGACAACACTAGCTACTAAAGTCTAATTCCCATCTATATCAATGTAACAGCATCCTGAGGAAAGCAACTGAACACAATAAGTTCAAAAACCAGTATTATTTGTAGGAAAAAACCTGGTGTTTATGATTCAGTGATATTCCCTGCACATTGACTGCTGAATTGGAATCCACAAAAAATGGGTTATAATGGAAGCACAATGACAACAAGCGCAGTGCCTGCATTTAACAGTTATAATTTTTCCCAAATACTAAAATGCTGCATTTTTAAAGAGAAGATGTAGCAAAAGATGGCAAGAGAATGAATAAGTCCCCAGTGCTAAAGCTTCGTGCACTCCTACTATTATTTTGAAGATATTTATATTGAATTTCCATGGGAAAAGCAGTTGCTGTTAGATACAACTTGTGATAGAGAAATAAAAGAACAAAGTATGTAAACTTAGAACAAAAGAAACAACAACAAAAAAAAAGTGTAAAAAAAAAAGGAATAAATTGCTAGTAAAGAAGGTGCTGTGCTGTTTTAAGTACCCTCTATATAACTTCCTTGCTATTTATTTACTTTCAGAAGTCAAAATGGTCATCTAATTAGTTTCTCCACTAGCTGATAAATATTTTTTAATGAAAGACTGACACATAGGAGAACTAAAAACATTTTATCTAGCTAATGAGAACAACAAATTAAGCATGACAGTCCAAGTGTAAAATAAATCCAGTCACGAGGGTCAAGTGTTCCCTGTGTGCACAGGATTTTCAAAGGAGTTAAAAGTAGGTAATTTCTATTATGATGAACATTTTAATGCAAACTTTCTTTTCTTGGTGATATTTCTTTATATTCATGTATCCAAAGTCTTGTGAAATAGACAATTTTACAAAGTCAGCATCAACCTGAGCAAAATGAAGCAGGAAAAAGGAAAGCTGGAGAATGAGTAACATGTGAGCAACATCTAGTGGCTAACATCTCATTATGAAGCCTGGAGGCATTGGGCATTATTTTAAGCCTATTTTTGACACAGAATGCTTCTGTGAGGAAGTGAAGCATATGAGGGGGAAAAGGCAGCACTGCCTGCTGGTGCAGCCTCTGAACTAAAAGTTTCCAAGAGCTACTTTTTACTCTTTCTTCACCTTGTGGCCTCAGGTAATAAACAGCATTTTAAGGATAAGCCAATACCTGCTAATGACTGTGCTTTGGGTTCACTGGCCAGGGGATGTGACACAAAGCCATTTTTTGTAGTGGGCACTATAACACTGCGACTCCATTCCTTCAGTCTGGAACTTGTCCATAACAGCCCTTTCCAGATGTGCGGTAAAAAGAAGTGGGGGAAACATCCCATCCTTGTTTTCTGAGAGTAATTTTCATTCTGCCCGAGCAGTCGCTGAACTTGCATATCAGCCACAGGTAGTACAAATGAGGAAAATGATCCTATTGCAATCCTGCCTCTCATGCCTTCTCATCATCAAAGGCACAGAACAAGGGATATTTAAAAGATCTAGACGTGGATCATTTAAAGATAGCTGTTTTAAAGGAATATCTGATTGCTTCGTACTGCCACAGAAACAGGCAACCCGAGTGATTGAACCCCTAATCTTGTCACCTCATTCTTTTGGACAAACAGAGCAGCTGTAGAGAATGAGATTTCAGTGTTATTCTGCCTAGGAGGGGGAAAAAGTCCATACACAATCATGAATATTTTTTGCATGTTATCATAAAAAAGCGATAGATTGCACATCCACACATGTCCATGGATAATCCTTAAAGCAATGTTAAAAGAATACTGTGAAAAAAACATAGTATGCTCTATGCAACTATTTTTATGCTATCTCATTTCAAAAATTTTTCAGATGTACTAAATAGCTGATTCTCCATGTGTGTATGTGGTAAATATGAAGTAGGAACACACACCTCTAAGCTAATAAAAATCTTGAAAAAAAGTCCATACATCACTTCATGATTGTGCCTTATGAGATAACACCAGGTACATAATTTATTCTGAAGAGTTATAGTTTTTTCATCAAGAATGTTAGTTTTTCCTACACTTTGTCATGATCTCATTCACAGTTCCTTCAAGCAATCATTTTCTATTGCTACTGAACCAAATCCCACTCCTACAGATCTGCCTTAATTTTTTTTAGCTATATGCCAAAAGTAGATAAAAACATACCTTCCTTTAGCAAGATTTATCTAAAATTGTCATAAAAATCACGTAACTTCCCTCCTTAAAATATTTTATGCTTAAACGGTATCTCCTACGACCACTTTTAGAGACAGAATACTGCTGTAGTAGGAATACATGTTTGAGTACATTTTATAGTGTTTTACCTTCTTATCTTTTCAGTGGATTACTGTTCACAGCCTTGTCACTGGAGTATTGCCTTCTTCTGCAATTAGAGAAGATCCCTTTCACCTTCTCTTTTTCAAATCCTCAAAGCCTTATTAGAGGTTGAGAAGGAGCTCTGTGAAGACCACAATCTGGAGAGTCAGCACACAGTCCTCACTGAGAATCCTGGAGGAATGATAAGTCACTCCCTACAGTGACACCAGAGGAGGGCGTGGAGACAGAAGGCTACATGTTTTCATTGACCTATTCCATATTATGGAGGCCTTCTAAAGTAGAGCAGTTATAAGAGATGTTGTTGAAGGACACAACTTGTGCACTCAGTTCCTGTGCAGTGAATCTGGAGCCACAGGTTCGTTTTGCTGGGTTTTGATGTACAGAAACAGACCTGTTTGTCAGACACTCTTACTGAATGTCCCAGTAGTATTTCAGCATTTGTCAGAGTATTTTTCATAGTTCAGTGGGACAGCTGAACACCAGTACCTATTCTGTTCCCTTTGGAAATGCTGAAAGCACAAGAGAAACAAAAAAACGTGAGACAGCAGAATAAGTTTGGAGGCCTCTTGTGCAAGTCATAACTCTCTAGCACAAAGCTGGACAGTTCCCACAGGTCTCACTCAACCCTGGTTAGCTATAGAGATATTATATTTTGTGGAAATGCACACAGTAATTTTAAAATGTTTCTTCTCATTTAAAATGCAAATGCCTCTCCCCAAGCTGTTAAGCCCATCACAGTTTGGCAAAAACACACTTTGGAGAATACATCCTTTAATTTTACAATACATTGAACATAACACCTTTTATTCCATCTTACCCTGCTTTTGGGAAAACAGCTCTGCTTATCTTCAACTAATAAAAGTAATTGAAAAGCTATTTAGAAACTTTCCTTATTTCTTGTTGTATGTCCTCCTGGCAAGCTTTAAGAGGTGACCAGCTGCAGAAGACATTGCTGGGTAACTTCACTAAACAGTTTTCTTCCCCATGACAAAAGCTTTCCCAAGAAAAAGAAAAAGGAAAATACTTCTATATTAACTGAATTGTAAACTGCTATCTTTTGACATCCCATTGTATCATGGATTTAAAAGGATAACTGGGTACGTGGCAGGCCCATTCTGCATGGGAGGCTGTACAAGATGACCGCCAGACCACCCCTCAGTTTCTTTAATTCTGTGAAATAATCCCACACTGACTCTCCAGGCTGATTAATCAGCCCATAAAGGAATCTAGCTAGAAGCAGAATACAGGACTTTTTTATGCCATATTGGAAGGCTTTTTTTTAAAGGGTCAACAACCTTATCGGGCAGTGCCAAAGAAATATAATCAAAGACCAACCACGCTAAATTGCAATAGATTCTAAATTACATATTTTGCACTTTCAAAAGATGATGCACAGTTTTCTAGCTCCTCAGTTGACATGTTTAAAATTGGTGCTTAAAAATGTCTGCCTTTTAGCACCCAGATGCTGACCTCAAACCTGTTATTTGTGCAAAGAAAAGAAAAGGAAAAAAGCAGGAGGGAAAAAGAAGTAGTACCTGAGGAAAGACTATAGTAAAATAGCAGGATAAAGGGGGAAAGAGAAAAAAAAGTGTAGAAATGTTCAAAACAACAGAGGTCAAAAAAAGGGGAAAAAGCAATTAAAATAGAAAGATAACTGGGAAGGGGAATGGAAATGCAGCAAAGGTAATGTAAGAAAGCACTGCCTTATTGAAAAACCTTTGTTTACTAGAGGAAGTACATTTTCTCTATCTGTTCATGTTCTGTAGTAATATCAAGGTGATAATTTGAGGCAATATTCAAGTAATAGCAATATGTCTTAGTTCCAGTTGTCAGCTCCTGTTGTCTGTGTGTGTTCACTGGTCTTTTTTGAGTTTGAACTCTTTGGGATATGACAAAATACCCAGAAATTTTTTGTAGGGAACTTGTTCCTTGGAAATTTTAGGATAAAAGAAAACTGGTATATAACAATATAGAAGGAAGAGCAATGATTTTAATACCTGAAAGATCATGATGACTTCAAGAGAGTCCAAGATTTAAAAACAAAGGCTTGGGCAGCCTTCTAATGTTTATGAGTACTTGATGGAAGAGCCTAAAGAAGACAGAGACAGACTCTTCTCAGTCATTCCAATTAAAGGGCCAGAGACAATAGGCATAATTTAAAATACGGCAAATTCCATTTAGATCTAGGAATTGCCCAGAGGTTGTGGAGCCTCCATGGCTGGAGATAATCAAAACACGACTGTGCAAGGCCAAACATGGCCTTGGGAGACATGTTGAGACTTTCTGGTTTTGGTATTCAGCTTTGAAGACTTTATTTTGATTAAACACTGTGCATGATATCGCAAATCCAAAGACCAAAACACAGTGATTCAATCATGCTGACATCTACCTTGATCATCAGTGGGATTAGCAACATTAGAATCCTTACAACTACTACTATTTGTGTCACTTATGGCAGATTTTTGGCATCAAGAGAGATAAGGGTCTCAGGCTTTACCCTTATGGATCAGTTCATCCACACCCCATTGTTTAGCAGGTATAAGACATGCAGTTACCTACTCAGAATAAAGACTTGTGAAGAATTAAAGCATATTCCTGGAAAAAAGTGCATAAATTTTTCCCACTCTGCTCTATGTATCCATGGAGTGTGCATGAAATGAAATTATTTTCAAAATTAACTTTGGGTGGTTTTTCACTGGGCCATCAAAAAGCATGCCCAAGAGCAAACAAAAAGTAACTACTCTATTATTTAGTTCCAATATTGGTATAGTTAATAATGTACATGTTTCTCATCATCTTATTGTCAGAACTTACTTGCATGATTCATTTCCAGAATAAAAGCAAATCTTCCCTTCAGCCTCAGGCAGAGCATTGACACAGAGAATTTCATTCCCAACTTTTACACTGATAGAGAACTGACCCATAATAAAGGCTATCATGCAAATTCTTTGATAAGATTAAGTAATGTCAACAACCCCCCTTCCCAAATATTTCAATTTGAAGTATGATTTGAAATCCTGAAGCTTCAATTTATTATCCCATTTACTTAGCAGAAACATCTTGGGTGCAATAATACAGTTTTGCTTATAGAGCAGTATTAACTAGAGCAGATTCTCAGTATTAACTCTAACACAGCAGCATTTTTCCTTTTATGGATCATACTAGTCTTATGCCAATACATTTGCCACAACTGAATCTTTTTAGAAAAGTACTAAAAATAATTTCAAGTCCAAGTCAATTATCAGTCATGTGTGTAAATACTAACTGAATTTGAAAGAATGAGTTAGAGAAAAAACACAGGGATATTTTGACCTTTCTACTCTTTTTTTCTGCCATGAAAAGATAATACAGTTAAAACACACTGACACAGGCATAGGGATGTCAAAATAAAGACAAAGGTATATTGGCACATTGCTGTGGTATTTCTGTATGTTCTGTGGATGTTCTGTATGTTATTTTACATTCTGTGTAGAAAGCAGTTCCTTTGCTTTTAGAAGGAAATCCTCCCCACACACATATTGAAACAGAAGATAGCAACTCCCAGAAGAATGAAGAATTCAATCGGTTATGTGAAGATCTATTAACAATATCATATGTTTTTGAAAGATGAACTCAGTGTAGGATGAAATATTTAACAGCTCTCTTTTTCCCAGATGCATCTGAGATAAGAAACAAATCCTAAGAGTTTTATCCCACATAACAGGCAGAGACTGATGGCTCATTTTCTGACACCATTGAAATTAGCATTAATATTTATCATGCAAAATGTGTAGTAACAAACTTTGGGTTTATAATCTATTTAAATTCAATTAAAGTACCAGCTAATAACCAGAATTAATTATTCTGCAAGCATGCATTCACTCAAAGGTCACATTCAGTGAATCCTTCTGCCATTCTCTGGCATTTTGTACACTGAGATAAAATACTTTGTGTCTCCATCTATTAGAAATACAGTTCTGCTGTATAATATGTCCTCTATTTAGACCTGATTAGTTGAGAAGCTTATTATTCTAGTTCACTTATTTTATTCAAGTCAACAGATGATTGTTCAGGGCAAGGAACAGGAAGGTAGGAACAGCTCAAACTATGTCACTCTTCAGTAGTTGCTTGACAGCAGTTTAGCCACCAGCATTGCATATTTTGCCTCCATGCCTGCCAGCCTAAAACAGTATTTAAACCATGAACAGAAGCAGCCACAATGAATAACTAAAAATCAAAGTTTATGAGTTTATGGTTAGTTTATGAGGAAAACTGTAGGCAGTAAAATAGGACCAATTCTTTGAAGGAACAAAATTCAAATCTGAGCCCTCTCAAAAGTATCTCTAGACGTTTTGACATTTCCATTCTTATAATAGACCAGTGTGGAAAACTTTTTAAAAAACATTTCTCTAATGACTTGCATGTATAAATAAGAAAAACAAACAGAATTTTCCTTTTGAGAAGACTGTTTTATCCATGGATTGCAACAGTGCAAGAAGAAACATGTTTTGGACCTCCGAGTAGGGAACTGTTCAGACACCAGTCCAGGAACCAGAGAAGTGGCAAAATTCCACCAAGGAACATGAAAAGGCAAAACTTCTGTCATGTAGGAGGACAACATGGAGATAACAGCTAAAGGTGAATCAAATCCTTTCATATGGATTGACATTTTCTAGGTAAAAGGTAAAGAATTCTTGAATTCTGAAGAGCTATATTTTCATAGAAAGGTATTATTATTCACACAATGAATCTATATATAGGATTTAACTAGAAATTAGTATTGAATTTTCGAGAATAAATGTTGTACTTGCATGGGTGCTAGAACTATGAAACACAGCTTAAGCCACCCTATTAACTCATTATCTTTTACTTTCTTATGCTACCTTCTACCTGATGGTAACTCAGAACTAAGCATGTGTGACATGACTTATCTGTCCTGTATGGGTCAATCTTGCCATAACCACTCTCCCAGAATGAAAACACCCCATACTTGGACTGGGACTAACCCTTCAAAGTGTTTTGTTTACCTCAGTGATGACTTCAATCCTTGTTGCAAACAGTACAGTTGTGCCTGAAGGGATGTTCTGGATGTTCTCATAAAGCTACTAACTGCTATCATAAAGCTTTTGTGCATCTTCTTTTATGGGGTCTAGATCACTGGGTGACTTACAAATGAAACCTTGAATTTAAGGGTGGGGAGAAATTCAGGAAGCACAAAAGCTGCACCTTTTTCTGATGTAGAAATAAAATACACTTTCTTGATGGCAAATCTCACCAGTAAAGGAAAGCCTATGCATGGCAATGTGTTAAAAGTCACAACTGTACATTTTAGACTTTCTGGTTTTATGAGATATTACCCAGTTTTGATACTCAGTCACTTCTCCCTTTGCTACTTCTCAGCTGGCTGTGGCTTAAGGACATATAAGACACAGTTGGTTGGGTTACCCTATCACTCAGCTGGACCTTTTCAATTCTTTCTGTTAATTAGTTTGTTCAATTTGGAAGGCTGGCTATATAAAATAAATGTGTGCTATATAAAATCATTATTTCTATTAAAGCAAAAAAGCAATACTATATATGAAAAATTTTGTTGCAGTTCCAACAGAGTAAGTTATCTGAAAGCCATTAGGACATTTCTCTTTGAAGGTTATTGTACATAAAATGCATTATTAACTTACTAAATGTTTTTGAAATGTACAGTTAAAGTAATGTGATTAAAAGACAGTGACTCTAAACTCAAATTGTCCTTTCCATAATAAAGTAGAGTTTTGTTTTTTTAACAGACTATAGAGGTGCTTAGTTTACTACCAGGAAAATTTTTCATTATAAAAAGAATATTTTATTTCTCTCTCAGCTGGAAATATTCATTCATGGTAAAATCTTTCAAGCATTTAAGGAATAAAGAATAAATCTGAATCAAAGATATTAAAACGTGTTTCAGCATTTTTAATCTACTGATGGCAGAAGCTGATTTGTGGAAAATTATAGAATCACAGAATCATTTAGGTTGGAAAATACCTCTAAGATCATCCAGTCCAGCATTAACCCAGCATTGGCAAGTCTACCACTAAACCATGTCCCTCGGTGCCACATCTACACGTCCTTCAAATACCTCCACAGTGACTCCACAGCTTCCCTAGGCAGCCTGTTACAATGCTTGACAACTGCTTCGTTGAATAAATTTTTCCCAATATCTAATCTAAACATCCAGTCTAAATATTCCCTGGCACATCTTGATGCCATTTCTTCTTGTCCAACCACTTTTTTCTTGGGAAAAGAAACCCACACCCACCTCTCTACAACCTCCTTTCAGGTAGTTGTAGAGAACAATAAGGTCCTATGAGTATGTCACCCCACAGAGACATCCTCAGCACACAAGAAAAGCAACAGACCAACAGGGATGTTGGATCTTGCAAAGTTCTAGTTGCATCCATGCAGTAGAAGGATGCTGACAAGGATAAGTGAGATAGGTTATACGGTTATACATTTGTCTGGGTTTGTACCAGAGCTGAGCAAGTATCACTCACACTTGTGACTGGCAGTACATGTAAGCTACATCCAGAGACACATGTACATGTATCCTCACTGTGCACCAAAGCTGTCGGGGCAACATCTTGCAAACATACTCTTTTTGGCCTTGCTTTTTTGAGAGAAGGGAATCTAATTGAGTGACAAGAAATGTGGTTTACCTAGGCAGGTCCCTTCTCAGGATGGTCAAGGTGTCAGTGCTGCAGAAGATATCTTGGCATATACTCACTCTTGATTCAGCCTAGAAGAGAATGCAAAGAGTGTTCAGAAGGCACAGATTAATGCACTGGGCACTCTGGCAGCTTTCAGACTTCAGGAAATTGACAGACTTCATGAAAACTTGGTATTGCTTCTTTCCATTTAATCAAATCTTCAAATCCTCTAACTTCATTTTTCATTTTACCTAGCTCCTGCATATCTTCTTTTGCAAAACCTCTACTTCTTGCAGAATATCAGCTGTTGGAAAGGATGTAAATATCATTTCTCTACTGACATATGACCTGAATGTCACCAGTGTATTTAATCTGGTTTGTGTTTACATTGGGGCAGTACTAGAGACAACTAAACATAGACGTGTGTCCTGTGTCACATAAAACAAAAAAAAAAGTGCCCGACTCAATGACCCTACAGTATAATCAATAAAATTCTTCATTTGCCAGTGTGTGTTGTTGAGCGACTCTGTGGAAGACATATATGTTAATATGGAAAGTCAAAGAGGGAAAGCCTGGAATTTCTAGTATATACTTGAATAACTCAAGTAATACAATTTCAGTGATCTATGAAGTATCAATTCACAAGGGCTTTGAAACAAATCAAGTCTTTTAGGTCACCTGGGAAAATCCACTAAGTTTTACTCTGTTCCCTGCAGTAAAATGTGAAATTATGGAATGAATTATTTACAGCTTCAGAGGTCTCCATCTGTTCTTATTTTGCAATACTAACATTGTATACGCACTTCTTTATACCTCACTTGATCTGGTATGTCTCCCATTCTTAATACTTCACTTCCAGCCTCATAATCTGTTAATAAGCAGCCAATTCCCAAATTGATGTCTACAAGAGCTCTTCAATGATCCTTGTATATTTAAACCACTGGATAACCACACAAATGTTACAACCAGAAAAGTAAAGTTGTATATTTCTAGACAGCTTTGAAATCCTTAGCCTTATTTATAACATTGTTGCAACAGCTGTTGTGCATCTGAAACTTGAGAGTTGGTGGTAATTGTATAATACACTAGTCAAGAACATGTTTTATTAAATCAAAACTGTATTGAAAACCAGTTCAAAATATGTACATATTTTTATATTAAGACTTGAAAAGAAACAGAGAAGCTCTTTTTGTTGGTTTTGGTGTTACTAATAGTGAATTGGATATGCACAACCTTCAAGGTAATCTCCTATCTTTTTAGAAGCTCTAGTTTTCCCATTCTTTCCTGATAAACAGGCCACATGTGAGATAAGATCAAAGGAAAAACTAATACTTCTTTCAAGAACAGTACAGACAACACATTCACAGGGTTTACCTACTTAGGTCAAAGGTGTTCACAAATGACAGAGAGGAAAGCAACCAAAAGATTCTCCATTAAAAATAAGCAATGAGGAATGATAGATTTCAGGTTTTAAATGGAGAAACATCACGCAATTTCTTCATGTTTTTAAGACATTAAACATGGAAGGTTATGTCTCCTTTTCTTTTTACCCTAATCCTAGTCAAGCATATGCCAAAAGCCTGAGTTTGGACAAATGTTCAAGCCATTGTACTTCATCTGGAGTTGTTTACTCAAGGAAAAATGAACAATTGCTAATACTGTTGTGGTCTCATGGGTCAGCAGGCCACCCTTTGTTGCTGCTGGCTTTCATTGTCAGCAAATGGATAGCAATATCCTCAAGAAAAAAAGAAACTTACATTCTTGGTTTTAATAGGATATCATCTAGTGGTTGTGTTGCATGCTGTGTTTCACTACAGCTGTCAATGCAGTGTCTTGCACTGAGCAACATGTATTTCACAAAATGCTTGCTCCCAGTACTGCGGCTTGAACTAGGCAGTTTTCAACTGTATGTTTATTTACTCTAGAGTTGTGTCTATGCCTTGGTGTGCAATTTCAATTCTATTATAGTTTTTTCAGATTCTTGTTCAAGGTTAACTGTTTTAACTGACTGAAAAATATCTCTGTGTCTTGGCAGTACCCAGAGCCTACATGGACCGAATCAGACTAGACAGTCAGTGTTCTCACTGATATTAAATGTGGGGGGTTGTTTGAGGTTTTTTTATTATTTGCATAACAAACCAATTTACTTTCTGTTTATTGCTTTACTTACATATGATTCACTTTTCACAGCTTGGTAGGTGAAAGGACAGAGAAAAATTACAAATCCCTCAACCATTTAGCCCAAAGCTACAAATTCCAGTCTGAGAATTTTTGGGGTAGGTAGGCTCAGAGTTGCAACCTCTTGGACTAAAGTGGATGAACCAGCCCTTCAGATTCAGGTAAATTATTCTTATAACAGAGCCCTTTCAGGCATTATTTCATTACCATACTTGATTTTTACTTTTAAATGTGTTGATATATGCTTTTCTCTATGGATATTTGGGAATGAAAGGCACACTCTCCAGTGGTGTTTTTTCCCAGTGATTTCTCTTTCTAGCTAAATCTCGAGTCTTAGGAAGACAAGTTGTGTATGTTATCATTGTGTATGTTATTATACCAAGAGATATGTTCAAAACTTTTGGCAACATGAGAGAAGGACAAACTTTAATACTTTCCTTTCTATTGTTAAGCATGTTGACACAAAATTATTCTTTCATATATCTGAATGAAGGTATTGTTTTGCTATGTGACAGGTATCTTTTACCTCTAGTCCAAATATAATTGAAATATTGTTAATACTGAAAGGCTGAATTCACCTCCATGTGAAACTCCTTCCATACCTTAAAGAGGATATACTACTAAGTCTGGGGTTTGCATCTTATGGATACCTCTCAATTTCTCTGTTCAGTCAGTTACTTTCAGGAAATTTATGCAGATGAAATGACCTCTTCTGATTTTATATGAGTCCAGTCTGCCAGAGAGGTACAGTATATTTGCCTATTCCTTTTTTTCCATAATTAATTGAAACAATTTGTCCTTTAGTACTACACAAAGAATGGGAGCATAGAGAGGTTATTTAAATTTCTGGCATTCAATAAATGTCAGTTACAGGTAGCTCCAGTGCCAAGCTCTGTCTTTAGTGAATCACTGTATGGAACTGCATGTGGGGTGCCTCACAGGGAGGTGGAGCCAGCAAGCAGCTGGATGGGGATTTCACAGTTAGCCAAGGCTAACCCACCACAAGAACTGAAAAGGATTTCTGCATAACAACAGCCCTGAAACTAGCACTTGTCACCACAGCTACTCACCAGGAAGAAATGTTTGCACATGCATGTAGACAGTTGATTTTTTTATTAGATGCTACACTTCTTCAAGCCAGGCATCACCGTTTCATGAGAAACAGACAAACCATTGCATCCTCCATCATCAGTGACCTAAATTACAGGTATATCATTTATACCTTTATGGACAACTGTACCTTTACACAGATTTCTGCCAAAAATCTGGTGAACTGAGTAAAAATATTCTTCATTCCATATGTGGGTTTTTTGCTGCAGTTGAATACGGTTACTCTCCCAGTGAATATCAATAAATGTAGAAAATATTAAGCCAAGAGTTAGATCTTTAAACCTTCAATAATTTCAATTTTAATTAATTTGCTGATTAAAAGACCTCCCTATCTGTAGACACTACTCATTTGGAAAGAACAAATGAAAACATGTTTAATAGGACAGATTTAGAGAACACACTCATAGCAATTGTAAAGTCAGATCAAGCTGCTTTGAAAAAGCCAGTCACTGTCTCAGTGATAACACAATGAAAAAAGAGATAGAAAAAACCACTAGGAAAAGGGAAATAGTATCTCTGTTACATTTATAGAAATTGCCTAGTTCCTGGCTATTTTATAATAAGCAATTAAAATTTTTGTCCCCTATATATATATAGCTATTCCAAATGAATTCATAAAATAGACAAAATATGAAAATCACTAATCAAAATATCCAAAAAGAGAAATGAAGAGCAAATAAAAGTTTCTAATTTGAGGATAGGGGTTTGCTTATCAGTCTTCAAAAAGTAAATGCATTTTAATGTTATCTTGCTAGTTAGTTATTAATAGAAATGTATTTTTAAAAATAATTGCTATATCTAGGAAGGCTAGATCCAATGATACTACATTTTTTAAAATTGTGAGTGAGTCACCATCAGGCAGTGACTTGAACATGATAATCATATATTCCTTGAAAAATGGATATGCATATTTGCAGAGATTTCACAGAGCTGTTTAAAAAATGAACACAAAGCCTACAGGTTGGAATGAACCTCAATGGTGCATAAATACAGAAAAATTATGATCCTCCTAACATACACCCAGTTAACAGAAGAAGATAATTTAACTGAGTAAATTATTTACTTATCTTCAATCTTAAACAGTCTTGCTAAAATGACATCATTTCCAACTCAACAAATTTTAAAATGATTAGGTTATTGAAGTTATGTTTCTATTGCCATTGTACCTGTAATAAACTTCTCTTACACTCAGCAGTTTTATCTGGCCCAATTATTGCTACAGTCTGTAAATACAGCCCTTATATTTTGCCATCAAAAATGGCACTGAAACTTACATGGCTAAAAAATTTATGCACTGTAACTTTACTGGAATGAAATTATAATGTTCCCATAAATCTTCAGTATTTAGTATGAAAATACACTCCCATATTATTTACTATGCTTTTTATATATTTTTATATATTTTATATACATTTATAAATGTAAAAGGAACAGAAATCTGTGAGGTGATCATTTTACACCTGAGTTTTTTGCGAAGAGTAAATTGCGCAAAATACATGATCTGCCTGTAATCATAATTGCTATCTAATAAGATTATTCAATTGCTAATTAAAGGTATTGAAACCTCTGAATTGTAAAGGATTAGGGATTCTGTAAAAACTACTATTCCTGTTAGAAACAGTCATTCAAACCCAGGAATGGGAAGACTCAGAGCATGCATTGTGAGTGACTTTTATGAGATCAATCTTGATGGGAAGATACACACATTGGGAATTATGAAAAATTAAAAGAGTGTAAGAAAACTAAAAAAATATTGAAAGTAGAGTACATAGTGAGATCTTAGCCCAAAACATCTAAAATCCCTGATTATGTCCACATAACTAAAATATGATAAATATTTGATAACCTTTTATACTTTAGTGGCACTACAAAATATATTGTCTTCTAGGATGTCACAGTGTGCTTTTAGAGACAGAAATTCAGGCAGTGCATTTCTCTGGTGTAGTATATTAGTTTAAAAAATGTTTTTTACATTTATTTTTCACCATGGAACTATACAAGACTGTTGATTTGTCTCTATAGCACTGGATGGGAGGAGCAGAATCCCCTCCCTGCCCTGCTGCCCACGCTGCTTTGGATGCAGCCCAGGATACATTTGGCTTTCTAGGCTCGGAGTGCACATGGCTGGGTCATGCCCAGCCTCTCACCCACCCTCAAGTCCTTCTTGGCAGGGCTGCTCTCCATCTGCTCATCCCCCAGCCTGTGTTGGTACTGCAGGTTGCCCCGGCCCAGGAGCAGCACCTTGAACTTGGTCTTGTAAAACTTCAAGAGTTTCCCATGCACCCACTTCTTGAGCTTGTCTGAGTCCCTCTGGATGCCAGCCCATCCTTCAGGTGTGTCAACCACTCCACTCAGCTTGGTGTCATCTGCAAATTTTCTGAGGGTGCATTCAATCCCTTTGTCTATGTCATTAATGAAGATATTAAATACAGCTGGTCCCAACGCAGGTTCCTGAGGGAATCTGCTTATCACTGATGTCCATCAGGATTCTGAGCCATTGACCACTACCCTCTGGATGCAACCATCCAAACACTTTCTTATCCATCTAACAGTTCACTCATCAAATCCTTCTCTCTCCAATATGGAGAAAAGGATATTGTGGGAGACTGTGTCAAAGGCCTCACAGAAGTCCAGATAAATGTCACCTGTAACCCTTCCCTTCTCTACTGATGTAGCCACTCCATCATAGAAGGCCATTAGGCTCATCAGTCAGGACTTGTCTTTGGTGAAGCTGCGCTGGTTGTCTCAAATCACCTCAATATATTTCAGTCTAACTTCTAGGAGGACCTATCCCATGATATTCCCAGGCACAGAGGTGAGGCTGACACGTCAGTAGTTGCCAGGGTTGTCCTTTGTATTCATTACCAAGACGTACAAATCCATATGATCAAAACCTGGGGCCCAAAGGAACAACTTTGTCCCCCTTGCTTGTTGACTGTTGGCCAACTGCTGTTTCAACAAATGAGCTACTGATATATTTCTCTTTTTCAGGAGTACCTTCAGTACGAATCCAGGAGCCTTACCTTCATGGCCTAAATTTGAAAATAATTCACTTTTATGCCAGTCAGAAGCTTCAGAAAAAAAAAAATTGATTAATTTATTGTGTTGATAGTCTAAGATCATTAGATAAGGAGTCTAAGCTCCTTTTGTGCTTCTAGACTGTCTTTGTGTTCCTGAATAATTTACACAGATACAATTTTGAACTATCTTTTGCTACCTGTAGATTGTGTTTAAATTACTTTATTTCACTCTTGCATTTCAAGTTCAGGACAAATCTCATTTTTCATTAAAAATATGTTGAGCTTACTTGGGTAGAAAAGCAGCAAAAGGGGAAAACTGACGCATAAGAAACGTACTTATTTAGGAGGCTAAAAATTTTGAATTAAGAGCTTGATACACTGTTGCACGTACTATGCATGATGTGCATATTATTTACGAAAGTAGATTGAACAATCGTAAGAGCCTATTTGCATTTGAATTCAGCTCAATGCTTCATTTTACCATGGGGATGAATAAAGAGGCTTGTCTAAAACAAGTAATTACATAAGACAAGAGTGTTCTTAAAGTTTTGGAAGATTTGATTAGCCTATTAATTTCTTCATTGTTTTTGTACATTTGTCCTAATCTTTAAAAGGTTTCAAATGGATAATAAAAATAGAATGAAAAACAGGAAAAATGTCATAGAATTTCAAGCAATGCAAATAAGCGTATTTTGTAGAATTCCAAGGGACTTACAGATGTTTACCTTAACTGTGAAAGTGGTCTATTCGTTTTTCACAATTGAGTTTAAACAAGCAGTATTTATAGTTTATCAAGGCAAAAAAAAGAGTGCATATATATTATTATTATTATTACTTACCACCTTATCCAGACAACCTTAAGAAAAAGGAGAGGAAACAAATTGCATGAACATCAATGTGTTGAGCCAAACAAGAGGCACAGGATGTCAGTCACTTGCACATGGATAATGGTGTCCATCAAGTTTGCTAGAAGTCTTTTCCATCAGTGGAAAAATATCAAAGCCTTGTAATGATTGTAAATTGCGTGGATTCCCCATTCTCACGAGCTAGCTCTGGTTTGGATATTAAATCCACAGCCCATACAAAGGTTTCTTTATATAAATATCAATCTTTCTACTGGTGGTGCATGAAACATACCTTGCAACACAAGGTATTAAGATCATCCATCAGCAGCATTTCAAAAATGTTTCATCACTTTCTTCTGTTGGCTGGCTTTTCTAAAGGCCAAATAGAACTTAGCTGGATATTCATATCTCAGAGAAACTGGGGGCCATTAAACATGTCTCTGTACCTAAGGATTTGTATGAGAAAATGTTGACATTTGCCCTGGCAGGAATAGCACTGATTAAAACATTTTGCTTCCATTCTTAATATTTTCTTGACCAAGAAAGGACAGATCTTTAGAAACAGTTATCCCTCAAATTCCCCATGTTATTGAAGTTCTTTGTTTTGTAAATTTACTGTTTCTCAATTGTGTAGCAGGGAAGAGAAATATTACCTTGTTAGCACGTCTCTCTGTCTGATAAACAAATATATTTTGATGTGTGCTAAAAGAAAAGTGAGGGAGAAAAAGTATGTAGGTGAGCAGTCATGAACTTGTAAAATAAATTATTTCTTATAAAATAAAATTGAGGAAGTGAGGAACTTAAATAGAAACTGCAAAGTTTTAAATTTAATCTCGATAATAGAAAGATTAATTAATTCTCTCCTAGTATTTCACTCTTTCTGTAGCTCAGAACTGAAAAGTCAACACATTGTTCACCATGTCACAGTCTTTTCTACATACTAATTTACCACACCGGTAACTGAAAATATAGTGGATCAAAGTATTTGAAGATAGTCACAATTATCTTGTTCCTGTGATTGCTCATGTTTGACCAAGCTAATTATTCCTTGCTTCTTTCCAGATTTATAGTAATTGCCAAAGCATGTTTTTAGAAGGATAGCTGCCAGAAGGGCAGAAGAAACAACTCAGAGAATGCCAATAGGACTTATAAACAGCAGTTTTTCAAAGGCGTGTGACTTGTCATACCAGAGTGTCTGACTGCTGCATCTTAAATAAGAGCAGGGGAGTAGGGCCACTAGTCTGATTTCGTGATTTGACTTGAAATTGATGACACTGCTTCAATCCACAGAATAACAAAACTTATATGGCAGAGATCATAGTATTTATGATTTGCTGGAAGCAGTAGGTGTTGCCCTAAAGTTCCTTTCAGTACTTCACTGGCAATGTATATCTTTATGTATAGCCAGATCTATAAGTTTAAAAAAAAAAAACCAGATTAATTTTCAATAGAATATACTTTTTTATTTTCAATAGGCACTTGATTTTAAAGAGCAACCAAATAAAACTATTTTGTATAAACCCTGGAAAAAATTTGAGGATGGCACAGCTAAATCATGCAGAAAGTGACACAGAAAAAAAATTGATGGAAGCTTTGGTAGGAGGACTAGTTAATAGCTTACTTCTTCCCACTGTAAAATAAATACAATTCCAAATTTCTTATTGGATCAGCAACAGCATATTTCAATATCTTGAATTTTTAATATCAGATTATCAACATTCATGAAGCAAAGTGTTTGCAGCCAAACCTTAATCGAGGAATATTTTTTAAAAAGTAAGAGCATAAATTTAAAATTCTACTAACTTCAAAGATATTACCCTTTGCTTAGACATTCAAGGCAATAAAAAGTAGTTAAAGCTGAAATGCACATTCTTTAAAATGTGTTGTTTTTTTGTTCTTTAAACACACAGAGATACTGCTGAAAGCTGCAGCAACACAACTCTTCTAACCCACATTCTCTGCTTCCCAGCAATACCGAGTAAATGACTGGTGCAACATGGTAAAGAAGGAAATTTTTAGAATGTAACATTTTAATAGTCATTAGTACAAATCTCATAGCGATTAAGCTGCTGCTATTACCTAAGCAAGGTAGGTTCTTAGAAACAAATCCATAATATAAGTCAAAACATAATATGGGTCCAGCCATGACTGAGATTTAAAGTTGCAAAGGTGATCCATTTTAATGCAGTAATTTTGCACTAGGAAATTCCTGACCAATCCCAGGCCAAGGTTATGGAAGACAGGTCCAGCTCCACCTGCAACTTGATACGGCTTAAATTCACTCTTTGAATATCCTCAAAGGCTGTTGGCCATTGAGGGTGAAAGCACTGAAACTGATGATTTTTGTTAAAATATTCAAAAGGCACTAGACCAGAGAAAGGAATTGAGAACAGCAGTAAGCATGACTTCAAAGATTAATGATTAAGCAGGTAGGATCAAAAGAATCATTACTGTCAAGTGCTATTCAAAGAATTGGTAATGTTCTCCCTACAGTGACTTCATCTGAGAACTATGCTCAAATTTCCTATTGAGGACCTTCTTTTTGTCATGCTTTGACCAGCTCATTTCATCTAGCAGTGACCCAAAGAGGAAAGGAAGTGAAGGATGTGCTCTGAAGACCCAGCAATTGACTAGCAAAAGTCCATTGGAAGTACAACCTTTGTGTACACTACAGAGTGCTATTCTTGTGAATAGTTAGTTGTTTACATGCCCATTTTAATTCTTAAAATTCCAATATTTTGTCCATCAACATATAACACAAGAACTTTTGCTTTACTTGTCTCTTTATCTGACAATTTTTGAAGTGTTTCTGATTCTGTAGAATACACCTGAGGTAAGAAACTACTGTTGCCAACACCTAATTTGTATTGACTGCACTTTGTAGAAAGGTTATGAAATTTTATGGTACTAAAACATTTAGTTAAGCACCAGCACTCAGCCTCCAAGCACTGTCTTACTGTAATATGAATTACTTTCTTCTGACATATCAGTGATTTTATTCCATTTTCTTGGATATCATTAACATATTTAAGTGCTATAGCTAAAAATGCAATCCTAAGATTGTGGGTTTCACTACGCCACTGGAAGTACTGATCAATCAGTATCTAGGCAGAGATGAAGCCAATTTACTTTAATATCATTGAAAATGGTCTGCCTATACAAGATATATGAGCTATTTAACAGCCTAAATACCCCCTCTATTGGATTAGTTTATTTTATCTGTTTTGTACAGGAGATGCAGTGCAGTAGTGTCTGAAAAATCATATATGGTATTTTGTGATATTTTAATACCTTTGGGGTGCTCATCTAACAGACATTCCAATTCTGATCTAATTAGTTATGGGAATAAGCTAAATGTGGGAATGATTTTCCATTTTTTATACACTCAGCTCAGTGAAACAGTGACAGTAAGGGCAATGGGGTGAAACTGCTCATATTGCTGCTTTCAGAGGATTCTTTCAATATGACCCTTTTCAGCTAGACCATGCAAGTCTTGTTGATAGCATTATATTACTGTGACTTTATTTATTGCAGAATCAAGAAACAACAAATGCTTATATTTTTTAATAATTTCTTCCTTACAAAGAAAAATGCTTGCTATGAATGAACATCACATTGAGACTATTCATCATATAACTGCTACAAAATACATGTTTTTTTTCCAGGCAGGGTTGATCTTGTACTGACATTGGTTCTATTATTTGTTGGAAAAACCCTTCAGGAGTCTTCCTCTTGCACACAGTGCTGGAAGACCTCTTGTCTAGTAAGTCCTCACTGTCAGCAGATCCTTCCAGGGTTGCACAGACAATATACTCTCTCTGGGATTTGAACAGAATGGCAAAGGCTATTCTTTTTAAAGTAGAAGTACAATAAATCAGTCCCCAAACAAGGACAATTTAAGCTAGCTTTCTAATTCTTGGAGTGAAAGTTACATGAGAGAATTGTCTAAATCATATGTACTTGGATTTAATGCAAGATAAGCACTAATTTAAGCTGGATAAACATCTCCTTGCAGTATTGATATTGATTTACAATAGCACCTGGAACACTGGTAATAATCCAAAAGACTGAAATAAAACAAATATTGTGATCATATTTTGAAAGAGAAAGACAGGCAAGAGAAATGGTCTGACAGGAATATAATCAGCACAAGAAATGAAAGTGCGAAGTCTTGCGCATGGGGAGGAACAACCTGATGCACTGCTGTGTGCTGGGGACATCCAGCTGGAAAGAAACTTTGCAGAAAAGAACCTCAGAATCATGATGGACACCTAGTTGAACATGCCTGACCAGGAAATCATTTGAGTCCCCATCCCTGGAGATATTTAAGATGTGTAGTCATGGCACTTACAGACATGGTTTAGTGGTGGACTTGGCAGTGCTGGGTTAATAGCTGGACTCAGTGATCTTAAGGGTCTTTTCCAACCTAAATGAACCTATGAGCCTGCGATGTGCACTTGCGATGTGCACTTGCCACAAAGAATCCTGATGATATTCTGGGCTACCTTAGGCAAAGCATTTTCGGCAGTTAAAAGGAGGTGATCCCCTTTATTCAGCACTGGCAAGGCCATGTCGGATATACAGGGTCCAGTTCTGGGATCCCAGTGACTGTGACAGTGAGGATAGAATGAGATATCTGTGACTGCTTAGTCTGGACAATAGGAAGCTCAGAGGAGATCTTAATATCATGAATAAATGCCTCATGGGAGAGAAGAAGATGGAGGCAGGTTCTTTTCAGTGCTGTCCAGTGGCAAGACCAGAGACAATGGGCACAAACTGAAACACAGGAGGCTCCCCCTGAGAATCAGAAAACACATTTTTATTATGAGGGTGAGCAAGTACTGGCACAGGTAGCCCAGAGAGGTTGTGGAGTGTCTGACATTAAAAATATTCTAAAGCCATCTGGACACTTGTCCTGGTAAACTGGCTCAATCTAAGTGGCCCTGCTCGAGCAGAGAGGTTGGACCAGATCGCCTCCAGAGAACTCTGCAAACCTCAACAGTTTTGTACTTCTGAAATTGATAAGATTATTTTTTGTTCTGTCAGCTTAACATTCACTATAGAGAAAAAATATATATATTTTAAAATATATATATATATATATATAAAAATGAAACATATTGTGATAACACATGTGTGTTTTAGGTGTTCATTTCATATTGCAGTGTCCAATCCTTAAAGAGGAATGTGTCCAGATCATGTGGATTTTTAGGGAAGGAGATAGTGGATGGCTTTTTCTCTTTAAAATATCTGAATTTTCTAACAGGAAGACTTAAATACAGGACAGAAAAAGCAGAATTATTGAAGGTGATTTTTAGCACAGAGTTGTGTACCACTTTTAGCAATGATCAGAAAATACGTTACTGGTACAGTTTACAGATTACACAAAAACCGAGGGAATGGTAAATAAAGGAGAGAAAAAATCAGCAAGACAAATTCTGGGTTTCAAATATAAATAGTTGAAATATATATATATTTCAAATATAAAGTCAAAGCTATTTAACAGCAGATGGTTTGCCATGAATCTCTGGCAGAAAATATCTCTGAGAAAGCCTTGTTAAGAGTGGTAAACTTTCATAAAATTCATTGTGACCTAGGAAAAGTCTATATGACATGGTTATGTGAAGATGTTAATTGAGACTTACAAAGATAAAGACAGATTAACTGAATTAGACGGAACCCTACCAATTAACATTCCTGCAAGTTGTCAAGAGCAAGCACCAATGGTAAAGTAAAAACCTAGAGTCAAATAGAAACAAACTAAAAATAGTCATGAGTGAAAATCTTAGTGACAGGCTTTCTTATCTTACATTATTTGGGTTGTTAAGGGAGATTTCACAGTGGGGTTGTGTTTTCTGGAAACAGCATTGATTGACATCAGTTCCAGACAACATTGACTTAGTTGACAGAAGCCTGTCAACTCTTTCACAGTGGCCAAGCCAACTACCTGAACTCCAGGCTACCACAGGCAGAGCAAGAAATAAAGACAAAGATCTAAAAACAGCGTATACTATATTGCCTTCTCCCTACCCTACACATGAAGAGAGACTTGGTCCTTCTGCTTCCCTTCCTTATTTCTCATGTTTTTCTTAATCTCACACTTTTTGCACTCCACTATGAAAATCCTACCTCAGATAGGAAAAGACATTGTTCCTCACACTATTGTTTTGTGCAGGCGTACAGGAAAAGAGAGTATCTTGAAAAGCACCGCTGTGCAAAGCTGTCAGGATTCAGAAGACCGTTGTTTCCAGAAGTAAAGTTGTAGGTGAAGGTGTAAAGGTGAAGGTGTGCAAATGAAGTTGTAGGTCGACCCCTTCACATACTTAATTTAGCATTCATGATTTTCTCCTTTTATGAGCATGTTTATTTTATGGTAAAAAAGACAAGATCAGAGTTTTACAATGACCGTGAAAATAATATCCAGCTTATTTTTGAGTAACTTTCTCATTATTCAGGAAGACTAATTATAGCTACTCTAATACCATTAAAAAGGCAAAACCCTTGGCTGCCTTGAAAAGTAATAATGAGTCTTATAAAGAAATGCTTATTTAATATATAATATTTTGTTATTATAAAGTTTTATTTATCTTCGTCTTTACTGAAGAGGATTCTAAAAAAAGTTTTAAAAATTGCCGGTTGCTTTGCAACTGAGCAAATTGAGTTCTGCACATTTGAAACGCCAAATGTTACTTAGCCATTTAATATAAATGTTATATAACTATTTAATATTGTACATGAGTGGGTTAAACTGATATTGTTATTCTTCTTGGCCAATTTATTTAATCAGAAGTACTACAGAAGCTTCAAGTGCAATGATTATCCCAAAGGAATTAAGCAGTACTCTGATTTATAAACATGGAAATCTCAAATGGCAGCAGCTGGAGTCCTTACATCTGAAATTGGCACTGCAGTTGATGCTGAGCACAGTCATGGTTTCCCAGCAAAAGACGAATGTTAATACATGGTACCTGGATAAGTACTGAAGAAATCAGAATTATTAAATCTCTGGGAAATATTTAGAGCAATATATCTTCCAGTTTTGTATAATGAGAAGAAGAACAATTTTCTTAATCATGGTCCCTACGTAAATGTGAAGAGAAAGAATATTTTATTTATCAAGAGCATTGCAGGAGCCTGTGGATAAAAACTGACAATGAAGAAATGCAAACCAGGATAAATCTGCTATATTGTAGAAGGTATGATATTTAACCATGAAACCAACTCTTTTTTTTTTTCAAAAGTGCTGTTAGATCCCTTTTTCCATAGTGTTTAAATTCTGATAGAAATACAAGTATATTCCTGTCTTAGACCTGAAATCAGACTACATTGTCACAGCAGTCCATACTAGTTTTCCAGCCTGTGATCTGAGCAGTGGCCAGTGTGGAATACATATGAGACAAGGTTCAGAATCCAAAGGAGTTACACTTTTTTTGTTTAATTTCCTCCCCCAGCCCTTTGTGGGAAATAAGTAAATTACTCTGTAGCTTCAGCTTCATAACTTAACACTCCTTTTAGGTTGCTGGATGTACTTGGACTAGGGTAGAAACCAGGTAAATCACATCACACAATCTTTCCGTGCCCTCCACAGAAGACTTTGTAACATTCTCAGAAAGTTTGACTCAATTTTCTCCAAAATATTACCTAAATTACTTATGCTCCAGTATGGGGTCTGTGGTTTTTTGGTCTCTCTCTCTCTTTTTTTTTTTTACTTAATCTTCTGTATTATGCCTTGTAGAGTCTAACTTCCTGAAGAACTTATGAAGATTAGTACTTTTAGTTAAGAAAATCTATCTTTTATAGATAACTTTAACTTCGTGGCATTTCCTTTGGCATGGTACAGCTATTTCACCTCAACTTCATGCACTACAAAATTAAAAGATTCCTTACAGATAATTTTCAAATCTGCATGTAACAGCATAAACATATCTGTATTACAGTCATAACATGATGTTACCCAAATAGACAATGCAATTTTTTGTAGTTTAAACTCAAAAGGATTTATACAGAACAGTGGACAGTGTATATTTCTGTTTAAGAGGCAGCAGTCTCATTTACACAGCTTGAACACATGCACCACTAACACAATATTCCTGTTGTGTATAGATTTCTGCATAGAAAGATACATTTTCTAAAACCTTATTGTGTACAAACATTTATTTCAGCTCATGTTTTGGGATATGCTTACACTATGTACATGATCTGAAGAAGTCAACAACAGGCAAGATGGGGCTAGAAGGATGCAAACACCACATCAGAGATACATAGAGCTAACTCAAAGAGCTAAGCATAAAACATCTTTCCCTTACATGACATTTGTACATACTCTTTACTTTAGCATCTAGACCTCAGATTCCACAGAACTAACTTAGGCCTAATGTATGAGTGTGCCAGGGTTGCTGACTCAGCAGCTGCCAGTCTCCTCCAGCCAGATAATTATTCTTTAGACAAAACTTAATTTGCCTTCCTGCAAAGGTCCTGCATCCTCTCTGGGACTACAGAGTGTTGATCTTGACATGTATTTATCTTCTTGTCTTTCTGAACAAAATGCCTTATTCAAATGCATCAGCAGTTTTCAACTTGCATGTGTGAGCTGAATACGTGATAGGAACTCATAAAATGTCTGTGAATAGAGCTGGTAGGTCAATGGGAGTCTCCTTCTCTAGCACCTCTGTATCAAACGTAGCTGTACTTTCGACACAAGTGTCTATGAAAATGTTTAACGAAGACATGTTCAGGGTACATCCCTACATTTTAGTGATTCAGCCATCCTTCTTGCATGGCTACACAGTATTTCTGCATTTGTTAACTGATGGTGTTCAGCTAACTGGAAAATAAATCTGGCAGAAAGGAACCTGGATTTTATGCAGGAAAAGTCCAGGAATTCATAGCAAGTACAGGTGAAGAGACAGAAACCAGGACTATCCTCTTTCAAGACAATTTTCTGTAATGTTTTTCTAGTCTTTACATCAAGATACAACAATACTCAGCGGTATGATGTTATCCAAGGCTAAGAGGAATTTTTAGTTCTATTCCCTATTTTGATTTAGCACAAGCTAACTAGATTTGTGTAGGAGGCTTATGATGTTGCTGTTTGTCACCATTTTATTCATGTTCGGCCCCCTGAAAGTCAACAATGACATTCCTGTTCCTTGTTTAGGACTGGGGAGACGCTATAGCTGGCACAGGATTAGATTTTTGCTTTTGTTACAATTTATTACACTTACTTTGCAAGGTCAGTTCGGGTAGCTGTGGAAGGCTTGAATATCAGGCTCCAACTTTGTAGAAAATATGTAAGTATGTAAACTAGCTATCTATGTCACAGCTGGAGAATATATTTAACATTGAACTTGCTTCCAGCGCTTCATGAATAACAGTGAATTTGCCTAAATATATAATTTTGAATTATTATTAATACTGTTTACTTCCTGCAGAGTGTTTACATACTCAATGTAAGTAGCCATAGGTTATTTTCATAGCTATTAAATAAAACATCTTAAAGAAGTAAAAGAATAGATACCATTCTATTTTACTTATAAATTTTAGACAAACGTTTCATGTTTTAATAGGAAATGTCCTTCCCCTTATCTTATCTGCACAGTAAATCCCCCTTTACATATTTTGGTCCCCTCAGAATTTGTAGTGTACTGTAGAGAACATGTACATTCAGTTGGTTAGGCACAGCTACAAGCAACTCAGCAATGAGTAAGACTGGAAAGAAAATTTTTAAAAATCCACCAAATTGAATCCAGTTGAATCCAAATGAAACAGAACTAAAAGGGATAGTCTGACCTGGCACAGGCTGCACAAGGAAATAAAAAATGAAGAGGAATACTGTTCAGCTTTTGTGGTAGCAGGTAATACAGTTCAATATTTATCTTTTCTATCTGTGCAGCCTTGTTGATTTCTCTATTGAAAATTCAGACACAAACAATGATATTTAGGTAGAAAAGCTTTTAGCACACTGTTGACAATTCCATTTAATGATGCTTCTCTTCACAGATTTTAAGTGCAAATAGTAGGTGTATTTTCCACTGATTCTTGTCCTGTCTCCTGTGAATATTTACTGAACATCAAAGGAAAATAGCAATGTTCCCTGGAGCTGTGGTCTTAAAGGACATGAACTCTCTAAAGTGTTGTGCTTAGGATGTCATTGCAGCTTCTGCAAACATTGCAATGAATCCTTCTCCTGCATCTGCAGATTTATGCCTTAATCCATTGCTGACTTAGTAATAATAATGAGACACAGTGATATGGCTGAAAATATAAAGCTAGCATAACTTCCAGCTTGTTTTTCAGCTGACTTAGGGCATTTTTTTGAGCAGCTAATTCTCAGAGTGAAAATGGAGTTCAGCGGTGACCTGGACACAGGAGTTGAGTGCACACTAAAATAAGTTTTCCAACAGTACTAACTTAGGAAGAGTCATTGATTCCCTCAAGGATAGAGGGGCTGTACAGAGACATCTTGATGAAGTATAGAGCTATCACCAACCGTATGAAATTTAAAAAGGACTAATGCTGGATTCTGCATCTGCGATGGTGGAATCCTGCATGTACATATGGACCAGGAGACATGGCTGAAGCGCAGCCCTGAAGAAAGGGATCTGGGGGTTTGGGTTGACTGTTAGCTCAGTGTGAGTGAACAGTTTGTGCTGGCAGCCAAAAGGGCCAGCCGCATCCTGGAGCACACAGGATAAACACAGGTTAAACACAGGATAGCTGACTGTTCAGGAGGGCTGATGGTCCCACTGCACTTGGGACTCAAGCTGCCTCAGGTTGAGTAATGTGTGCAGTTCAGGGCTTCCCAGTCTAAGGAGGACATTCACTAGAATGTGTCCAAAGGAAGGCAAGAAAGATGGTGAAAGGAATAGAGGGCATGCATTACAAAGAGTGACGAAGGATACTGGGTTTGGTCACCTTAGAGGCGAGGAGACTGTGGGGTGCCAGCATTTCTGTCCACAGCTTCCTCACTAAGGGGAGCAGAGAGGGAGGTGCTGAACTCTTGTCTCTGGTGTCCAGTGATAGGACACACGGGAATGGTTAAAGTTGCATCAGAGGAAGTTCAGATGAGCTGTTAGGAGAAATTCTTCACTTGGAAGGTGGTTGGGCACTGGAGAAAAATCACCATGGAAGAGGTCACAACCCTAAGCCTTCCAGCATTCAAGAGGCACTCAAACAGTACTCTTAGATACATGGTTTAACTTACAGGTTGCCTAGTGTGGAGACAGGATTTGGAATCTTGTTTGCACAGAAAAAGCTGTTTATCTTTTAAACTAAGGCATGTCATTCTACTTAAGTCTTGACTCATTTATTTAGTTCTAATTTAGCACAGACAAGTTCTTATTCTATGCATAGATTATTTACATAAGTGAAAAACAGATTCACATGCTTTTCATATTCTGGTTTTGTGCTCACGCACCACCTTTGCCCTTGAAAAGCTTTAACTTCTTTTCTCGTTGTATGCAAAGGTCTTAGCTAAGCTAGTTACAAGGCTTTGCCAGCAGCAGGACCTCTTGCTTACAGTAAGACAAGTCCCAAACCCAGAAATTTTGGGGGATCTCTGCTGCGTGGCTATAAGCGGAGTTCAGTGTTACTCAGCACTGTAAACACCAGTATTAAGAAAACGTGTGTTGTGCTTAAACAGTTGTTGATACAAGCCATGCTACTTTGTATTGTTTTTCTTTTCCTTGCAGAGCACAACACATGGTAATGACACACAGTATGAGTAATTTTCGTCGTCCTTTTCTGCACTGAACCTTATGCAGGAGCCTGAGATAGTGCTTGCTCTCTCATAGTGGTCAGTAGTTTCTCCACAATTAGCCAATGCTGGCAGTGCACTGAGGAAAATCTTTGCTAGCCTCCCTGTAAGTGAAGTGAAGGAATTTCTTAGGACATTAAAATTTTTTCCACATCTTGGTGGGTCTAATTACTTTGTTAAATCATATAAGCATAGTCAGTGTCTTTTAACCATACACAAAGCAACCCCAGCCATGTGTTATGTAAAGGCCAGTGCCCACACCACAGCCTGTCCTAAATGATCTGCTCATGGCCGCATTGAAAATTTGCAGTAGTGTGCAGAACAGAACCAAGCAAGACTGACAGAGTGCTAAATATGGCACACTTCCTACCCCTCAGTTCAGTACCCTTTTTTACCAATTAAATTACCAATATAATAAGTACAAGTTCCAAATTTTACAGATTTTGTGATTCTATATTTCAAGAAATAACTTTCCTTCTCTTATCTGGAGTCCACTGATAAATCATCATACTTCAGAGAATCTGATTTATGCCCTAAAACCAGTTCTACTACTGAAAGCAATATTAGTAAACCTGTTTCTGTCTTAGGGATGAGAATATAGGCTTTTCTTACCTTTGGCGGATTGGGAATATTCAATGATGCAAGTAGTTTTTTTACAAATAAGTATTAAATTACATGTCTTTAAAAAATTTATTTATGAAAGAAGAGCATGGCGATATTAGAAAACTAAATGACAGTTATATAACTGTTTTATTTCCATTTTCTTCATTTAATAATATTAAAAACCTGAACAGTGTGACTTTCAACTAACATTCACTGTATTTAATTTTAGTCTCATTCTGAGTGACAGTAGAGTAGTGCCCTGACCTGAGGTAATAACTGGTTGTATGTTGTAATGGAGAGATTTTGTCCTCTATTAACAAAAAACCAGCATGAACTTCACCATTTACCTTATTGAGAACAAGGCTATACCTACATATCCAGTTTTATACCTTTGGTACATCACTGACTTCTCTGTTTGTTTGCATTGCCTTTTACTGTTGTTTTTAAATTCTTTCAAGAGCATATTCACTTCAGCTTCATGAAGAACATTTGCCAGAGTATTTACTGATCATTGAACTATGTACTATGATTACATAGTGATTTCATATAATTTCATGTCTCTTGAAAAGATTAATGTGACTGAGCAACATGTGTCTGCAGCTTAAAGGCATGCAGATCTGCAAGTTCTCCTTCACTTGTGACCTCTTTCTTCAAATGCATCAATTTCCTAGACTTAATACTAAAAGTCTAGTCATAAAGTGCTCTGAAAGAATTTTCCTCTGGAGCTATTCTGAGATTTTTCCAATTAAGTTAAAAAATGACTGATGCTATAAAGGTCACATATTCCATCTCCTTTTCTGTAACACCACAATGTCAGAGAAAGGTTTGCAATAGTCACATAGGATCCTTTTTTTTGTTCTAGTATTTTTTAAATGTTTCTTTTAATTATGATGTAAGAAGATTCCCATGCATGAAAGAAGTGACAACAAGGAAAAAAAAAGCAGCAAAAATAGCAATATAAAAAATATTTTTTTTCATGGCAGACACCTACATTACTGATATTAGCTTAGCTTCCTAAGCAATTACAGTCTGTAACTGCAGGTGCACGTTTGGCCCCAGTAATTTTTGAACTGATTCAAGATATTCAAACAGATGTCTTCCTACAGATATTGTAGAGGTAAGTTGAGCAGAAAACTCTCATCCCATGAAAGCGTGTCTCAGTCATATCAGATATCAGTGAGATCAACTACAGGAGACTTTCACAGTCAGTGAGATTTTATTAATGTTCTCATATCTACAATTACTTTCTTGATTTAAGTGTGTTAGTTTGCCTAAAAACCTCTGAAAAATATAGAAAAAATTAATCAGAATATTCTTTGGAAAACAAACATTGGTGACTTCCTGAGAAGTTAAGAATGGAGAGGTATGTGGTTTGTAACTAAAATCTGTCTTTGTTATAAACTATAGTGATATTTGCATATTTCAATATGGTTTGCTTTTCAGATTTACAGCTAATTTGTGATAAGACCTTCATATAAATTAGTCTTCACAAGATAGTCAAGACATGAAATAACAAAGAAAGCACTTCTTGGGTTTATTTTTAGCTTAAAAAAGGGCCTTTAAAACTCAGGAAGATTTCTGCAGTTGTTGCTTAAGTATTTATTTTAGGCAATCTATGCCTTATTTCACCTTTGCTTTGCTTTTTCTTACTGTAAGATATTTTTATTGTAACCACATTTTTTCTTCATATCCAGTCATTCTCGCCTAGCCTGGCTATTCTTCTTTGACAGGAAACAACACAAAATATCATCAGATAATAACTCTATTGCTAGTAACCTTCATAAGTTCTTTTCACAGATTTTGAAGATGAAATTTCTTTTTTTGTTTGCCAGTGGCCCCAATTAATGTATTTTGAACAGGGTTTTAGACCTGCTTCAAAGAGAAGATAAGAAGAAAACGTGGTGGAAGAATTTCTAGAGGAGATCTACTAGCTCCCATCATGTGTCCTTGGCACATTTACTGAGACCTGGTCACCAAATCAAGCTCTCTCAGTAGTGAAAGCAAAATGTGGCTTCCTTGACATGTATCAAAGGTCGGCTATCAAAGCAATCTCTCCAGGATAATGGGATATATTTTGTAACGCTGGGATAAGCTTCTATGGAAATCTGGCTGATGGAAAAACAAGGAAGCATGGAATGGTGTCTATGCATAACACTGCCTTATACCATTAGTGTGACCCTGGGAGTAGTTAGGGGTTCAGTAAGATTTAAAGAAATTATAGCCAATATCTGACAGGCTGACACAGCACTCAGAACAATAATAAAACTCCCAGAAGCAGTGTTCTTTTTCCATCATTTTTAAATAAAGTTGGCAAAGATGAAGTGTTAAGATATTTATAGGAACATATTCTATCAAAAACAGAAGGAAGGATTCTGTCATCCACTGGAAAGGCTCGTGTTGTTACTGCACTCTCGTATCACTAAATGCAATGTGCAACACGTTACAAAAACAATCTCATAAGAAATGGGTAAGAAAATTGGAAAAGCCTCTACAGAAAGAAAAAACAAAGTACAGTAACTGCTCAGAAAATCAGTAAAGTGTATTCCTTCACTGATGGCTCAAATTCATCTCTGGATGTTACATGGTTATAAGAATTCCAAGTTTCAGATAAGCACAAGAGGCCCATGCAAGGCCATGCAAAAATCAAGAAAATCTAGGCAAAGCAATGAGCCTCTACTTCTCTGAAGGCACAAAAAGAAGACTGGAGTGTATTGTATTGGACACTTTCAAAAAGACAGATATCCCTGTTGATTTTTTTCAATGTCCTGAGGATGGAGAAATTAATGCTTAAATGAAATAATTTCTTACAGGTAAAAATAAAACAATTCTGAGAAAACATCTAAACTCTGTGTGCCTGCAGTGAATCATACCACAAAAATAAAAATGCTGTTTCAGTGATCACTTCCAAGCCCTTGCTGATTGTAGGGAGCAGAATGCTGATCAGTCCAGGTTGCCCAGATCTTGCCCTCACTTCACAAGGAAGGTTGCAGGCAGTGTCAGAAAACCTATCTCAAGTCTTAACCTGGAAAAAAATAACTGCCTGTTTTCAGATTTAACTATCAAAACTTTCTGGTTAATTTATCACAAGTCCACCAAAGCATCTGTCACTGTATTAAAGCACATCCAGAACAACTGCATTAATTTTAGAACAATAGCACATTCTGCAGTCAGTGAGGGGAAGACTGAGATTAAGAATAACATTGTATTTCCACTTCCTAAGGAAAAGCACCAGGAGAGAAATGTTTTTCCTCCGACTTTTTAAATTACTTTAGTGAGAACATTTCTGAAATCTCCACATGCTTATTAGCAGTAGTACAGGTAACTATTTCTTTGATTAAACAATAATTTCAGTTTATTATACCTTTAATCATTGGATCATTTAATATAAACCATTTAATTTCTTGTGAAATTATTTTGACGTTCTTTTTCTCAACATATGTTGACAGAAGGTGTTATCCATCAGGCTGTCAATAGGATACGACAGAGTAATTTCTGTCTCTCTGCAGTGAACTGAACAGGTCCTGACATGCTAGAAAGCAGTTTTTCAACTTAGCACTCTGATTGAATTTAATATTAATAGCATTAGAATTCTGGCTATGCAAGGAAAGATAATGACACAGGTTATTAAACTTCATGCTGGAGGGAGGAAGCTAATTGTCTGTAGAAGTCAGGAAAGAAGTTCCCTTTACTGCAGTCTATCATCCCACAATAGGTTGTTGTATTACCCAGGAGTTCACTTTCATTTAGACTATCAGCTTCAACCTCTCTCTCAGTGGAGAATACCAACTGAGTCTATGTTCTGCCCTCAACAGGAATTCTTATATTTTTTCATATGATCACTTGTTTCTTATCACTTACTGTTAATATTAGACAACCTCATGTTTGATACCCTACCTGTTATGAATTTCTGCCCCACTCATTTACATGGGAAACACGTCTACTATGATCTCTTCATTTTGGTTGAGAATGCTACTTAATTTAATGTCCTACACTCCCAAAATCACATGCTGAGGAACTACAAAGTGCCCTTAGTAAAGCAGAAATATTAAATACTGTACAAAGTATTTGAAAGCACTTTTCCAATGTATATTGTGCCATTTATAGCGTTTAACTTCTGATGGCACAAAACATTTCTCCATAAATACTAATCAGGAATTCAAAGATGCAAAGCTGTTCAACCTATATTCAAAAAGCATATAACAGCCAATTCATTTTCCTTTAACATGTAGAGACTGCTGCCAGCAAAATTCTATATTTTGATAGGGAAATGAAGCGACACAAAGGGCTATGTTTATAAAGAAACCTGTAAAAATATCTACCTACCTCACAAGAGTACTTGAAATCCAAATGCTCTGAAAACCACTTGATATTCCTTTGTGAAATAATATCTGTTCAGTTTAATGTAACAGCAATACTCCTTGATGTTACTTGTAAGCTGGTTTATCTACCTGTTTTTTGTGGGTGCCACAGAGATATAAGGCACAGAGAGGGATCCAGTATTGATCCCTGCAGGACCTCACTTGTGACAGGCTGCCAGCCTGAGTAAAACCCACTGATTACCACTCTCTGAGTATGACCTGTTAGCCAAAATCCTACCCATCGTACAGACCACCCATCCAATTTGTATCTCGCCAGTTTGACCATGAGACTGCTATGGGGAACAATCTTGAATGCTTTGCTCAAATCCAGGTAAACAAAATCCATTGCTCTCCCTGTGTTGACAGAAGATGTTATTTTGTTGTAGAGGATGATTAAGTTAATCTGGTATGGTTATCTTTTGTGATACTCCTCACCAGTGTGTCTGAAAACTTCCCTTCTTTCATTAACTGCCACTTTTATGTTGAGGAAAGGCACTTCGTATTAGTCTCTAATTTGTTCAGGGTGTAGAAATCTCATTCTAAATGTTGTTATTTTCTTCTTGAGGTGACCTCTTGAGAATAACTTTCTGACTAAGAAAGACAGGCAGTGAAAGTGAGTGAGCCTGTCACCAAAATGGATTTCTTGCTATAATCTAATTTCATAATTACTTTACTTCCAGGACAATCAGTTCTATTTTCAGACCTTCTTTCTCACCTATCAACTCTACTAGGTGAAAAGTGGAAAGAGGATACTACTAATTACTGCTTAATGGCCAAGTCAAAATTGTGTTGCACTTATCTGCTCTGCCTCTGCAAAGAAGAGAATGCTGCATATGCTTTCTCTGCTGACAAATCCTTCAGGATAGCATATCAAGAAATAAAATAAAGTGGATAACTAATTAATAATTCTCAGCAACCTCTGGGCTTTCTGTTTGGGAGGGGAAGTGATGAATTGTTTGCAAATAACTTTTAATTGCTCATTTTTTATTACTTTTAATTGCCCATTCCAGTGAGTTAAGAGTCAGCACAGGCTGGTTGAATTTACACTGAGCTCAGGGATCCATGACAAACTCTTGACAAACTGTACTTGCTCTTTTATGCTTGGTAGGCGACAGAGCAAAGACTTTAACTTACCGAATGTGTTTACAGCAAAACTTTCCTTTCATTTAGTATTTTAAAAGTCTTTTCTGTATGCAGTGATATAATTTGTTTTGTCACAGTGTTACCTTTCCATTAGTGCCCAGAACATTACAGCAGCGATAAGACTGATCAGATCTTGAACTATAGGACAGTTACATTGTCAGCAGTGGAACTCTACATATCAGTATGCTTAGAAGGATTGCGAGCTTTGGGTTGTTCTGAAATCTGATGGAGAGTTTCTTTGCTATCTCAGATGTTGAAATTACAGTCTTGAACTAGAAACTATACTTTCAAAATCTTTGCTAACAACTTGTTACAGAGAAGTCAGCCTTTTCAGGGGCTGTACTTCTTCTTTTTCTGTATGTATCAAAGCCTCTCTTACCTCCTTCGTATAGGGGTCCTCAACTATTCAGACTGGATTTGCAATAACTTCAAAAGTAGGAGACAATATTAGAAACTGTTTTTCAGCTAAAAGTAACTTATGCTTTCACTTACCATTTTATTACTGGAATCAGACAACCATGCAGAGGTTTGCTCTGGAAGTTAACTCTGGAGGTCTCGAGTTCAAGCTCCTTCTCCAAGAATGTCTACATTCAAAGATATATCTGTTTGCTCAGGACCTCAAAGAGACGCTGAAGGTCTTCAAGGATAGAGATTCCACAGCTTCTCTGGTTAAAATTTCCCAGTGCTAAATCATTTCCATGGTGACTATTTTTTTCCCTTGTCTTCATCCAGACATATGACCAACCTGCCAAGTATGTATTTGTATTGCATAATGATATCCAAAGGCTAACTGACATCAAAAAGACGTGTAAGAAAGAAATATTTACAGTCCCACTGAGGTACGAGAGAGGAGTAAAAAAGAAAAGAAAGACAACTACTTAAGAAACTAACTTATTGATAAAGATATTTGTATTGGGAAGCAGCTGGTTGCTATTTAATTCCCTCTTCCTTAAGGAGATACAGAATCTTCTTGCCTTTTTTGAAATGTCTGTATCTAATTCTTGATTCTGACTGTGTTTGCCTTCAAAGAAGAAAATCTGATCACAAAAGAAAACTGTAAAGCTGTTGGCATGAACAGACAACAATATCCAGGTCCTTAACTCATTGTGCCTGCAATTTGTCTTGTAACAGTGTAGGTGATTTGACATGGTGTTGATTTCCATCATAAGTCAGTCACCTTCTCTATTAAGCCTTCTCTTGTCCTCTTTGAGTGATACACTTGGCTTCCCAGGTAATGCTCAGAATGTCATAAATTTGTCATACTTAACTGTCCCCAGACTGCTAGCATATAGAAAATTTATCAATGGTTTTGATAATCTGTGGTCTGCCTGTTTTCTATGTTGGTGCCCCTTCTAGCATTGTGTTAAACCACCTGGACATTGAAGCAAATATTAAGCAACCTTATCAAGGTTATCAATATTATGACCTTATCAAGGAAATATCATCTCAGGAACTTGAATCTAGCAGCAGCCACAATATTGATTCACTGTTGTAAGCATGTGCTTGGAGCCTCAAGGTTTATTGCCGAGTCATATGAAGTATCAAGCAGAACATAATCATGGGCAAATTCTGTTCATTTATTGCTGCATCCCAAGGGTGCAAATGCTGGCAGAACATCCCAGTTTTATCTCTTACTGATGTAGTTCATTGGGTTTTTAACATGCTGTTCTCACAGGGAAAGTTTACATCTGCTTACTTAGAAATTGACTGAAGCCACCTTCCCCAGTAACATTTTATAAGCTTTTTTCTTCCAGTATTCTCACTGATTTTAAATTTGAAGCAGTAACAGATTTCCTCGACACCATTGTAAGGAATGCGAAAAACTTTTAGAAAATATTCAGTGGTTTGAGGGATCCTAGGGAGGGCCCCCAACTTCTGCAAAATGATTAGAGGTAGGTTCTGGCCCTTAAACCAACTTTGACCTTTGTACTGAAATTAGTGCTACTTTCGTATTCTCTCCAACAACTTTATTTCCCTATACACCCCGACCTACATAGGATCTAAAAGACTCATCACTCCAGCTGTGATTTGTGTTTCAGGCAGGGAAAGAAATGGAAAGCCCTACAGTTCAGCGTGGCCTCATCTGTTGTGTTTTTCCATAGTTTGCAGCATCAGCTGCAAGTCCATGTTCTTCTTCCCCATTCCTTCTTTCATCCTTGTGCAAAAACCATCTGCTAACTAAATTCCCTGGTCTACGAAGCAGCCATCCAGATCCTCAAAAATGACAAATTTCCACGACACTGACTATTTTTCAATTACACTGACATTAAACAATGGCAAAAGGAAAACAACCATCCACTTTATTGTGGCTTCAAGAATGATGCGTTATGTGATTACTCCCCAAAAGGGAAGACATTGTGCCCATCATTTACCTCTTTCTGGTGTTCAGAGCCATCTTCCATGGTTCTTCCAAGCCCCTGATGGTACCCTGGTACAGGATTAATTACAAGCTGTTTGTGCTGAGCACTGCTGATGGGAAGCTTCTTTCTGCATTTCTACTGATAAAATATTGGCACTACTCAAAGTTCAGGTTCATGACTTGTTTTTAGTCTTTTTGTTACCATCTTCTTCTCAAGGGTCACAGCAGTCTTCTCCATGGGCCTGGCCCATCCACCTTTATCCTTACAAACCATGAACACCACCTGAGTGCACTGTTAATAGAGGCATCACAAATGGCTAGTTCCAATCCTGTTTACGTACAAAAGAGGATATTCCAAAATCACTTTTCTTCCATCCATGAGAAAAGAAATAGGTACTCAGGTTTCCAAAATTCTGCTGAGAAGTGCTCTCAGTTTTCCATGAAGTTCACCTTTCAAACTGTTTTCAAGTGTTTGCTCCATGATTATACCCACCACACCAAACCAGGCCCTTGCTCTGTGTCCATTAGGAAGAGCAGTGCAGGCAGTATTCTTTGCATATATCTAGTCTAGTGGCTTCCTATCTTCTTGCCTGGTAATAAACATATGGACAATTAACTGTTTCCTCATTCTACCTGACAATTCCAACAAAACAACTTTGTTGTTTGTTCACCAGAGTATTATACTACTTATATCTTATATTAATTGTGAATGCTTGCAAATGATCAGGTTGCTGAGGTTAACCCAAAGAACATGGAGGACTACTGCATATGATATTAAAAGATATTAGATGTGGCAGATAACAGTATGAAAAGCTGCCAGAAGTTAGATAAAACACTGTGAAAGATGACTGGACTTCACAGGTTGCTGAGGAAAAATCAAGTGAGAAAAATGACCAGATTTTACAGATCATGGAAGTGGAATATCAGAGACCTTTTGGGGAGTGAACCCCAAAAATGTGGGCAGACAGTACATATGTAATCATATTAGTAATATAATTTTTGCTAGATGCAAGGTAAAAGTATCAGAAATATGAAATTTTGTTGTAGTAAAATCAGGATTAATGGGAAGGAAGTAATTAAGAGTGGGTTGTTTATTTAGCAAGAAGCTGGCTTGGAGAAAGTATGCTACAAGAGCAGTGAAAAGGAGGATCAAAAAAAGTGAAAAAGGGTTAAAAAAATCAAATCATGTTACTGGTGTTCTCTGGAGTTACTTATGGGACAGCCCCAGTGCTATCCTGCAGGTAAAGCAGGATAACAAACTAAATTTGTTGTTCTGACCATGACACACATGTCAAAAATATTTCCACAGTCAAGAGGAATGGAGCAGAAACTTTACCTGTCTGTCAGGAAAACACCTGGATGATCAGATGGAGCATTACTGTGTCGTTGCTCATGCTAGACCTAATGGCATTGACATCTTCCCAAGCACTTCCAAACGGTGCGTTATATCCTTTACATTTTTGTACTAGTTCCTCAGGGAAACCTGGGTGATTGTTTCAGTCCAAATCAACCTCTGCTTGGAAACCCTCTAGGAATCGAGCAAAGGAAACATGAAAAACAAGCGTGAAGCTGAAGAATCACTGCCATGTTTTCATTTTATTGCCCTGGAGTACCATTAAGCTCTGACATTTCCCCAGCTGTTTACTGGAGAGATACAGAAAATGTAACTTTCCTAATTTTCTTAGTACAATATTTGTACAGCCAAACTTTCTAATGATCATTTTCAACAAACATTCACACAGAATAAAAGCCCACAAGTTTGATATGTCACTCTATTTAAAAGTTCCTACCAATGGAAAGTACTCTCATGTCCTTTTTATCTTTCTCTTTTTTGGTAGATTTATTTTTAATTTTTTGGTTAATGTAACAGGATTACCCTGTAACTTGTCAGATATTCATAAAACACCTTCCCACAGTTCAACTGAATTTTTCCCAGGCAACGTAGAGACTTTGCTTCTGTGGACAGCTTCGCTTTGGGGAGTTTGTTTTTTAGTGCAGTTGGCTATGAACACTCATATGTGTAAGTTTAAAAGATCCATGACCTGATTTATGTCACTGGTTGTGTAGGGATTGGAAAGCACTGCCTCTACCTACAAATGAAGTTTCCCAGCACCTCCAGTGCTTAAATATAAGAAACTTACGCACAAAATTTAGAAAGTGTGAAACCAAAGGTAGGAATTGCAGCAACACCGTTTATTTGACATTGTCTTATATTTTCTTCTACATATGATTTGCAATACAATCTCTGATTACATGTTCACACAGCATTTTTCCCTTAGGACCCTGTCTTACTTGGTACACGAAGTAGTACTGCTGTATTGATTCCTTGCCTTTTTATTAGAAAGAATTAAGGAAGTGTCTGTCAGTAGAACCTTTGCCTGTTTTGTTGCAGAAGCTAAAGGTTTGTTAACAAATGAGAGAGGAATTGCAGGAGCATAAAAGAGGGCTAAAGTCAATGAGTATTGGCTGAAAAAATGCTGTAATGTTCTTATGCCAAGCTTATCCTTTTTTTGCCTGTTAATCTAAAATATTGCTAACACCTGGGACCTATGTAGCCCATGCTGGCAGCCAAACTTATATGACACTAGAGGTCATATTCCTTCTTGCCCTTCTACACAGAGTGAAGATTATGGTATTTTCTCACCTACTTGTGCAAATGCATCATTTTTGAAGCATTCAGGTCTCTCAGTTCTCCTATTTGTTCTCCATTCTAGCTTCAAATGAGCAAACACCAGCCAAAATTGAGTTTCCCCCATAATATTGTCATGTCAGCATTTCCTTAGTTGGGGAAATATATTTGGGGTGGTCCCTTTCTGGCTTTATTTTTTTGAAGTCTCCCTTGTCCACCTCTGTAGAAACAATTCTAATGGACTATTTAAATCTGCAATGGAATCACTCCTGAAACAGGAATGGGAACCTCTGGGCCAGTCAGATTTTCTACCCAGGATTTCAATTAACAATTAATAATAACAACAACAAAAAAAACAGTCTAGGCTCAGCAAGAAATTCTCTTGAACTGGCAAAAATTCTCCACAGAAACTTCTTTAGCCATCTGTCAAATACTTAATTCTTAAGATGGTTGTATGTTCAATTACCTAGTTTCAAGTCAGTCATCTAGGGAAGAGTTTCAGCATTCCTCTGAGTCGTAAATGAAATTAGGTCCTTTTATTGAACCATATCTTTAATTGTAAGACACCATGATGCTCTGGTTACTTGTTATTTTCAGGATCCAATGCAAGCCTTATTCCAGTTAATATTTTCTCTAATTACTTTAGCAACACATGAGAGAACACATTCATAGGTGTGTGGAGGGAGAGCAGCAAAACTTTACTTTTCAGCTGAGGTACTAAATAAAAATTGTTGAAAACCAGTAATCATCCTGACCACAGATGAAACCTTTTAGTACAGGTCTTTTCTTCAATCTGGCAGCCTTCAGAGGGTTGAGCACACTCTGCACAGGTCCACTAATTCCTAAAAAAAAAAATTTTGGGCTGTTACCTCATTTCTAGGCTATGTGTGGCTTCTCTGCCTCCCTCAGAGCCTTCCAGCTTGCAGATTCCACTGACTTCTACTGTTTGCACCATTCCCCTGCCTTCTTCAGAGATCTGTGCAAACCAAGGTGTAATATCCAAGATGAAGGAAATAAAGGGCCTTCAAGCAAACGAACTAGAGTCCTACCAACTTTTCTTATTATAATCACCTTAACTTAAAAATATAAATTGTTTGAGGCAAAGGGCCTTTCAACCCTCCTGCTTCTTTTCTAGGGCCATTGTTGCCTTGACCATTAGTGCCCAAAGCATGCCCACAGGGTCCCAGAACAAGAATGGAGTCTGCAGTTACGAGGCAAAGCCCCAGAGGTCCAACACACAACACCGGCAGAGAGGCACTGGGATGGTAGGGACTTCACTCTGCTCTTCCCCTCAAAGGTCTTAGTTAAAGCTGTGCCCAGTTTTGACTGGCTCTATGTCTAGCTTGGGGTAATGTAAATTGAAAATTTTCTTGTGAGCTTTCTCTGTCTTGTCTGAAGTTTGAAGGAATTAGGATTTCTTAAAAAAAATAAGCTATCAGGCGAGAGAGATAAATTGCCATTTGTGACCACCAGAAAGGTGCGAGTGGAAAAATGAACTTAATCTACAAAAAGACTTGTTAGCAGGGTGATGGGAAAAGCTCTTCTACTGCAGGATGGTAGAGGACTGAAACAGAAAACCCAGGGCTAAACCGGGTGAGTGTTCTTCCGTGTTTGAGACAGGCCAATGTCTGTCAAGAATGGTGTTCTCCTTCCTCAGGGCATGGGGTTAAGATTAGATCTCTTGGAAGAGGCCATTTCCATACCTTCATTTCTGTGACTGCTATTAATGAAGCTGCATGAAGTGAACCATGAAAAAATTTTTAAAATTAAATAAATAGAGCTGCAACTGGGTATCCATACACCTCAACACACACACTGAACAAACAGCTGTTTTCAGTTGGCAGCTGCAGCAAATACAGGGTAAAAATGACATGTGGAATAAACTCTCCTTGATATAGAACATCTTTAAGTCTCCTTCACCTACAGGACATGCTTATACCAACTATCATTTCCAAAAAGAGTTGAAAATGGTTCTAATAGGGTTATTTAACCCAGAGATGGGGTATTGAGCCTACATCGTAGGCAGGTACTGTTACAGCAGGTTGCAGTAGCATAGACAACCACCAATGGAAGATAATAAATACAATCCAAGTAGGAATGCTTCCTAATAGGAACCAATAACAACTTTTGTTTGATTCACTTCAAATTCATGTATTCATTCATAGGTTCATTTATGTTCTTGTAGCTGTTGCTTAACCTTGAAAAATCTTGGTAACATGCTTTTTTATTTAATGACTGTGTATGGAGGACTGAAGGCTAATGAGGCATTAATATGATTTATCCACTTTAAAAACGCTTAGCATGAACTATTCTTCTTGTGATGTATCAGCCTTATCTGGTTCGGTGGCGCTAAAAAGGTCAACAGCTGTTGCATACCTGAGTCACATAAAACATAATTACAACATCAGTGCAATTAGCCCATTAGTTCTGTAAAACTAATACATAAAGATGTTACTCTGAAAGATATAAATAACCCTGAAAATGGTTGCACCATTAGTTCAGAAACTGTTAATAGCTTTTTTAAATACAGCTCCTTATAAGGAGGTATTGATACTGTAAGCACTTTCAATTAATACAGCAGTACAGAGGAATTCATGTTGAAATCCATTTTGCTAGGTCAGCAAGTATCTTAGAATGTATATGCAGAGCAAGTTCCTGTTAGAGGTGTTTTGTTCATAGTGGCTCATGGCCATGACTTCCGCCTACAGGGGCGGTTCCTCAGATGACACAAACTGTTGTAATATTGGTGGCTTTGCCAGCATTATGGCAGTGTCCAAGGGCCCTGGCCCCACAGTTTTGGCTGCCTTGTAATTCCTGGTAATTGCCAGCACACCTACAGTCTGCAGAATTAAGGCATTGGGGGTCAAGGATGCTCTAAGTCCCCAAGATATAACATAACATGACATGATATAACATATAACACATAACAAAACATAACAATATAGCATCATAACATAACATAACAAACATAACATAACATAACATCATAACATAGCATATAGACAATACATAGTACATGACTCTCCATACTCTTCCATTATCAAGAGATATTTTGAAAGAAGCCGGGTAATGAAAACAGCAACTGGTTGCATCGACCATAGGCACGCATCTGGGGTTCTGTGCTCTGAATGGTGACATTCTAAACCCGCTTCCAGCTCACTGAGGAGCTCCCACAGTATCAAGGACACCTACTTTCCTTACAGTCAAAGTTACATGGTTTATGTCACCCTACCTGTATTATCTGGACTAGAATACAAGTTTTCACTCTTTTCCCTAACCTCTAGCAAGCAGGCTTACTGCTCATTGTTTTGTAATAATGAGATACCAAGCTTTCTACCCTGCACTTAGTGAAGTAGATATTGCCATAAAATTCTCACTGTGTGCAGTTATTAACATCTGTGCATGTTTCTCTTTTTGAAGGACTGACACAGAGCACTGTAATCTGGAAACTGCAAATGAGCTGTCAGTTATGTTACTAAACCTATCAAAATTCTTACTGTCACATGTCATAATTCTAAGAGTCATAGCAAATTCCTAAGTAGAATTGAGCACAATGATAATGAATAGAACAAGAATATGGGGCATTAAGTGTATTATCAAATTAAAATGTGAAAATCATTTACCAATCTACACCTGTAGCACAAGTTTTTTTTATATCTCATGGTGACAAGTGATCTTTTTTCCCATGCTTGCTAAATGTTTGCTTCAGAAATATTTCACACAAGACTTGAACCTATAATTTGCCTTTTTCAATATCGAATAACACCAAATTGACCTATTATTTCAATAACATTGTGTCAGCTACTCCCACAATTTTACAACACATTAGGAAAGTTTTGTTAAAATACCTTGCCTTATTTTCTTTTTAAGAGAAAAAGAACATCTTTCATTTTGTTTGAACTTCTCATTTTTAAACAATTCATTTAATTGACTGTAATTCCCATCACACCCTGAGAAAAGGGCCCTAGGAGCTACCCAGCTGTCAACCTCACCTCTGTGCCTGGAAAGGTCATGGAACAGATCCTCCTAGAAGTTTTGCTAAGGCACAGGGAGGTGATTCGAGACAGCCAGCATGGCTTCAACCAAGGGCAAGTCCTGACTGACCAGACTGGTGGCCTTCTATGATAGAGTGACTATATCAGTGGAGGAGGGAAGAGTGACAGGTGTCATTTATCTGAACTTCTGTGAAGCCTTTGACACAGTCCCCCACATCATCCTTTTCTCCAAATTGGAGAGTGGTAGATTTGATGGATGGACTGTTGAGTGCACAAGGATAGAGTTGGATGGTTTGGTCCAGAGGGTAGTGGTCAACAGCTCAAGGTCCAGAGGGTCATCAGTGACAAGTGGTGTCCTTCAGGGTCCATATGGGGACCAGCCCTGCTTAATCTTCATCAATTACATAGTTAGTAAAACAGGGTACACCCTCAGCAAGTTTGCTGGCAAGACCAAGTGACAGCAAGCTGACACACCTGATGGAAAGGATGCCATCCAGAGGGACGTGGACAAACTTGAGAGGTGGGCCTATGCAAACCTCATGACCAAGGCCAAGTGCAAGGTCCTGTACCTGGGTCAGGGCAATCCCAGGCATAAATATAGGCTGGGTGGAGAATGGATTGAGGGCCACCCTGAGAAGGACTTGTTTGATGAGAAGTTCGACATGAGCTAACAGTGTGCACTTGCAGCCCAGAAAGCCAATCTTGTCCTTGGCTGCATCCAGAGTAGTGTGGCCAGCAGAGCGAGGTGGGGATTCTGCCCTTCTGCTCTGCTCTGCTCTGGTGTGACTCCACCTGGAGTGCTGTGTCCAGCTCTGGAGCCCCCAACATAAGGACATGGACCTGCTGGAGACAGTCCAGAGGAGGGCCATGATGGTGACCAGAGGGCTGGAGATCCTATCCTATGAGGAAAGACTCAGAGAGTAGGAGTTGTTCATCCTGGAGAAGTCTCCAGGGAGACCTCCTTGTGGCCCTTCAGTACTTAAAAGGGGCTTATAAGAAAAATGAGGATATACGTTTTAGTAGGACTTGTTGTGATAGGGCAAGGTTTTAAACTAAATGTTCATAGATTTAGACTAGACATAACAAAGAAATTTTTATCACAAATGTGGTGAAACACTGGAACAGGTTGCCCAGAGAGGTGGCAGATGCTCCATCCCTGGGAACATTCAAGATCAGGCTGGATGGAGGTCTGAGTAACCTGATTTAGTTGAAGATGTGCCTGTTCATTGCAGGGGGCTGGTCTAGACGACATTTACTGGTCCCTTTCAACCCAAGCTATTCAATGATTCTAAGAGTAGATCTTAATGCCACAACATTGATTCAGGCTGATTTTGCTGGATTTATTTCTCTGTTCTAGGAGTTGGAGCCAAGAACCTTTTAAAAATGCCTCCAGAGCAAGTATTTCTAATTGAAATATTTGTCTTTTTCCTTGTAATTATGTATTATTGACCACCCTCTGTTTGTTGCAGTACTTTGATTCATGGCACAGTGGAATGAAAATTTTCATGTGACTGTATATTGCCGGAAAAGATACATCAAAGGAACTTGTGCTTTACTATTTTCTTTATCAGTGGTCAGCTGACTCATGATTATTCTCTGAAACTCAAATATATGTTATATAGATGTATTGGAGTTCAGAGATCAGGGAGGAGGTAGACTGAGGCACAAGAGTTTTGCTTGGTACACACAGAATAAATACTTGGAAGATTTCAAGCAGCATATTGTAGAATGCTTCATAGAAGGGTTTACAGACGAAGAATTGTGGCTCTTTTGTCTCAAAGTATTTATTACTGTTTCTTTTTGAAAAAAAACTATCCAGGTAGAGGCCTCCTGGGTGGCTTCTTTTGATTAAAAACCTCTCTTCGTAAAATAAATAGAATCATCTCAAAATAACCTTCAATTTCCAAACTACCTTTGCTCCTAGTGACTTTATACCCATTGTTCAATATTTTTAATTTTCAGTGATTGATGAGTCTTTCTATTCACTACAAAAGTGTTTACCCATTATTCACTGTGCTGTGCTAAAGAAGATAACTGGTCTTTACGCTACTGAATTTCACAGGGATTATTTAAATCTAACCCTCAAAATTATTCATTTTGTTATGTTCCTTATTCCAACCCTCCTGTGTATCTGCCTCCAGACTTTGCTTCATGAAATTTATGTGCCCTGGACTTCGGTTTGTAGATGAATGGTACCAAGAATTTAGATCTCAAGGTCACTTTTAGCCATGCCATATAAGCACTGGCAGTTATTGGATTACATAAAGTCGATGAAGTTAATCAGGGCCTTAAAACCACTTCTAGTAATTAACATGTACAATGTATGCTCTGTGGAAAAACTACATGACAGTGAAAAGGATAGTATAAATCAGACCAGTGCAATCACTCTTCCAAATTAATACAATTCCCAAAACAGTGCATCTGTTATTATATTATTAACATATTAACATCTCTGATAAAAGCTTAAATAATTTCAGAAGTTTCTATAACCAGTGAATACTTTTGAGCACACAATTAAAGACTACCCTAGAGTATCCTCAGGGTGTTTCAAATTTCAATGTACCACGATTTATTACAATAATTAGTTGAAACTACTCAAAAATTGGATCATCGGAGCCAGATATCAGCTGTTAATAGTGATCTCTTGAGTAGAATTGAATAAAATATTACTAAACATTGTACAAGGTGAGCGGTTTAAGTTTCAAGCAGACATACATGATGCATATAATTATTTTCATACAGAATTTTATAGAATTACATACAGTTTAGTCAATAAAACAGAGAATTAAATATGTGAAAAGGCCAAATACTTAGATTCCTTCAAAAGAACACAATGTAGTAATTTTTCCTCTTTAAATTTTAGCCTCTCAAGCAATGACGTAGTTCTTGTAACCTATCTAGAGAAAAAACTATAAAGAATGTCAATACTTATTTATATTTTCAAAGTCAAATACTAATGTCTTTATACAGAACAAAAGCATTGCACAAACAATTCTCAGAAAGTGCACACTTCAGGAAGTTCCCTGTAACTCAATATGAAATATTTAACTATGCTCAGCTGTTGTTATTTTATCCTGGGTCTTCATTAAGATACAAAAGCAGAGGAAGCCCAAGGAAGTAAAGGTATTTTCTACAGGTTCACCACACATAAAATCAGAATAATATTCAAACCTAAGAAATATTTTGTAATTACTGTTGCTAATTTTCTGGAAAGCTAATAAATATAAAGAAGTTTCATTCTTGAAAAAGAAATCCCATTAGAACCCACAAAATTAGAAGTATCACAGACAGGCAATGTATTTTATGAAACTATTTTGCTATAAGGTTTTATTCCATGAGCTGGAGGCATAGATTGCTTTTGCAGCAGCCATTGAAAGCAATGCAATTATATATTTGCGACAGTATTTACCAGCAAACTCCCTGTTGCTCAGCAGAGTTCTGTTTAGAAGCACAACTGCTTCCTTTTGAAGGGCATCAGAGAGGTGTGGAATTTGATTGCTGCCTGCTCTCTATTTTAACAATATCAAACTGTTTAAACTGAGATGCAAGAGTTGCTGAATTGACAAAGCCCTCATGCTCTAGAGCAGTTTAGATATTCTTATTTTAATTTTAGAATAACTCTCTAGGTAGAATATGCTCCCTCTCTGAAGCACAAGGGAGGGTAGAAAGGCTTTTAAACATTGTGCTCAGCTGTCTGCAAATACAAAACTTTTCTGTGGGAAACAATTTTTCTAATATTTGTATTTGTACTTCGTGAGAAGTAGGGGGACTCCATAGTCAGCTTGCGTCTTGCCCGTCTTTGATGTTTGGTGGTAACTTAAAGCTATCATATCACCACATCTATATTGCATTCTCATTAAATACCCTGACTTAACCTTCTCACTCCATAATGCCAATCTTCCACAAAAGTTTTGTGCCTGATTTAGTATTGCCCCCATAAAAAAACTGCATCTTTTCACTTACCTAATCATTCCCCAGAGGCTGCTTCTTCAGCATCCTGACTTTTTTATCATTTTTCTCTATATTCATTTTCAGACTTTGCTGCGGTACAGCCCAGAACTGTGGCAGATACTATTCATAACATCCATGAACAGTAAGAGGCTGATACCCTCGTGCTTGTGTACAACTCACAAGAGCTTTGGCTCTTTACTTGGGTATTTTATACAGCAAAATCACTTGATCACTTGCTATTTGACTCTGTATTGCTGATCTCCTTTTCTTCTTCCCTGTCAAAGACCTCAATCCAGCCAGACGTCTGAGGAAGCCTTTCCAGTGAACTTTGATCCAATCCAGCTTCAGATATTAAATGAGGGTTATAACAACGTATTATAAACACAGCAAACGCCGCTTTTTGTTTGTTTTAGTGTTGAATCCTACCACAAGGCTTCCTTGCAGATATCAGTTTCCCTGTATAGATATAGGAATTTCCACTACTGGGTAATAAAAAAAAGCCAATTTCTTATGGATCAAAAGGCTTGTTTTTCAGCCAGCTCTGCTAACAAAAGCAACTGAAGTGGCAATGATTTTTGCTAGCAAGGCATATTATTTGAGAGATTTATCAGAATGGCTCACTCCTCCTAGAAATTTGGAATGCACAGAAACACGGCAATTCAACTACAAATAATTTGGGTGTCTTTGGATCATTGATTCTTATGCTCATTTTGTTCCCCATGAACAGCTGAGTAACAATGAATTTTGTATTTAAGGTTGAAAGATACATTAAAAAAACCAGTGAATTCTGAAGTCTAAACCCAGACTTCTGAATTTCCTTTCTTTACTCCCCATCTTTGGTTCTTCCTCCTACTTTGTTTTAGATAAATCTCATTAGTGATCATTTGGCACCACCCAAAGTGCAAAACATTACAGAACACAAAGCAGTTGCCACAATTGTTGACTGATTATTTCATTTTTCTGCACAACTTGTAGTAATCTATGCTCTGTTTTAAGCTAAAGATGTGCACACAGTCACATCTCCTCTCGTGGGTTTTATTTTAATAAGAAACAGTCAGCATTAAAAGCTTTCTATGTGAAATCACAAAGAGGCAAACATAGCTGGACTTCACTCCAAACCTCAGTGTGGTTTACATAATTTAGAAATTAAGGACTCTCACTTCCTCTGTTTAAGAAAAAATAATTAATTTCTCTTCCTGCAGGATTTGGAAACGGTGTAGCAGAAGAGGCAAATTGGAGCACTTAATGTTCTTATCCTGCAGTGGGATGGGGCGTAGAATGGGAAGAATGAGAGTGACAGAACTCATGTATTGATATAAAGGCGGTTTAATAGGGAAAGCAAAAGCCACACATACAAGCAAAGCAAAACAAGGAATTCATTCACCCCTTTCCATGGGCAGGCAGCAGTTCAGCCTTCCCCAGGAAAGCGGGGTTCCATCACATGTGATTTGGGAAGACAAACTCCATCACTCCAAATATGTCCCCCTTCCTTCTTTTTCCCCCATTTTACATGCTGAGCATGATGCCATATGGTATGGAATATCCCTTTGGTCAGCCAGGGTCAGCTGTCCCACTGCGGTCCTCTCCCAACTCCTTGTGCACTCCCATCTCCTCACTGGTGGGTGGGGTGAGGAGCAGGAAACACCTTGGCTCTGTGTGAGGGCTGCTCAGCAATAGCTAAAACTCTCCTGCGTTAACAATGCTGTTACCAGCACAAATCCAAAACATGGCCTCATACCAGCTACTGTGAAGAAAATTAACTCTATCCCAGCTAAACCCAGGGTGTTATTAAAAAAAAAAGAAATAGAACTCCTAAGAGGCTTTAAGGTAATCATGAACTTACCTGGTTTTCCAAGATGTCTGTGATGGCTCTTCCCCTTTTTTCTGTCAACAGCAGGATAATAAGTAAGATTTTGAAATGTAATTGCATAAAAAAACCACAAAATATTTTTAAGCACCACTTGGACATGCAGTGACCTGATTTGCATCTACGTCAGTTTGGCTGGAAGACATGGTAAGTGAAAGCTTCTATTATGGCTTCTATCAAAAAAGATATCAGGCTCAAAACTATGGTGCAGCTACCACTAAATATATACAGAATTTTGCACATGTATACATAATATGTCTACATATTTTGTGTGCTGCTCTGTGATGCTCTTACGAGAATTCTTTCTTAATCCTTGGAGAGATTCTCTGTTCAAAGCAGAATTCAAGCTCTGAGTATTCCTAGTGTTTTATATGGCAACAAAACTGTCCGTTTAAATGAAACATGAGGAAACCTTCACAGCAGGAGATTGCTGTGAAACACTGATGTATTCATCTGACATTTTCAGATATGTTGCCTGGGGTTACATCCAAATACTTCCCACACAGTTTTTTTGAGTAGTTTGTTCTTGTGTGACAAAACAGAGACAACATTCAAAATGCACAAAACTATATTTCTATTATTTTCTGCTTTTAAGTGTGAATGTAAGAACAAGGCTCACAATGATGCTGCAAATCAATAGCAAATTCAAGAAATTTTTAATATCATCTCTTTACCCATAAAACTGTCAAAAATTCAGATGAATAAGGAAGGAGGAAGAGTTTGACTTCTCTTAAAACAATGGGTGGAATAAGCATATCTTATTTTCTCCTGTGTTATCTACAGCATTTAGCCTTTTATTTTGTATGTAAAGAAGTAAAACCAACCTTTTAATTTATAAGCATTCAAAGTCCACTGATACCATTTTTGATACTGTTTGCTGGTATATCCTGGAGACTTGGAGCCACAATTCTGATACCTCTTTTCAAACATATTTGATGTGAGCCTTCTATTTTTAGTGACCTGCAGTTTGCTCCATCTTTAGTCAGTATTGTGAATCAATGTCAATGTCAAGGAAATTTCCACCTTCATGTATTTATACAAGATTAGGCATAAACTAATACATAGGTAGGAGGTCACAGAGGCTTATTTGGCTCAAGACATACGGTGTCTCATAAGAACATGTAACCCTAGGTCTTCTAAGTTTTCCTTGCCTTTGCCAGCTGCTTCTTGTTTGTTTTTCAGTGCTTTCATAGGAAAAAACTAAGTCTTTTTAAATATACCAAAGAACAAAACAAGAATCTGGATTTTTAGTTAAAATCCACCCATTCTGATAAGCATATGCGTGCAAACTTTTTCTTTAGAGGTGGAAATGTATCCAAACAATCCAATATCTGTTTCTCAGTCTCTAAAATTTTTAAAATAAAGTACAATATTGACTGATGAGGGCTGAAATATTTCCAGTTTGTAAAAATTATGACAGTGTTGGTTAATACGGTAAGAAGCCAAAAATAATTAACACTATTGAGAAATTGTTCGAGGAAGTGATGTCTCTCTCAGCTAGGTGAAAAAAAAATAAAAAACATAACACAGTTTAGAAACTGGGTTTAGATGAACACAGAAAGAATGCAAAATTCCACTTGCAATTCTTAAAGGTATCCTGGAAATTTTAATGTGTGTTTTTTTAAACTGTTCTGTCTGCAGTTGTGCATTCATAAATAAATATCCAAATGCATCAGTGGCAGACTGAAGGATAGCCAGCAGCTCCAAACAGATAGAAAAGGAACCAGGACTGTCTATATACCTCTGAAAACTGAGGAAGTAGACATTGTTTGATAAAACAGAATTGCTGGAGACAAAAAATTAAATATGTGGTTTGAACTCCTGGGTATCTCATGTGTTAGCATCTCCAGTAAGAGAAAATTGTGCATCTTTGCTCTGTATTTATGTTGGTATTTATCTTTTGTGAGGCTTCCTCTTGTCGCTGGTGAGACATAAAGAAGCATTGCTCTGTTTGCCTCTGAAACACACGACTGTGAGAAAAAGTGGTGCACTGTAGGTGGCACAAAATGGCATTGTAATCACTGATCTCTTCACTAAGGGTGGTCAGGCATTGGAATAGGCTGCCCAGGGAAGTGGTGGAATCACCTTCCCTGAAAGTGCTCAAAAGTCATGTGGGTGTGGCAGCTGGGAATATGGTTTAGTGGTGAACACAGTGGTGATGGGTTAACGGTGGGACTCAGGCCTCTTGAAGGTCTTTTCCAACCTTAGTGAACCTCCAGTTCTATCTCCTGCATGCTCAAGACTAATCTGTTCACCAACAGGCAGGGAATGACTAGGAATTTTCTGCACAGGTCAAGAAATATGACGCCTCATTTTGGAAACTTTAGTGGAATCTGTTTTTTAGGAGTAAGTGGGAGTTGGTATTGCAGGGTCCAGCTATGACTGAGATTGCTCCTAACTCTTTTACAACAAAAGTTACCACCGGCCCGTGGACCTATGGGATTCATTGTGGAATAGGTGTCCTGTGGAACTTTCTGGATTGCACTCCTCAAGGTGACAGACCGGATGTCTGTGGGAGGAGAGGACTTTGAGGTCTCTGTTGATACCACTTTCTTCTCACCCAGCTACGAAATGAAGCTGTGACTCAGCTGCTGCTGAATTCAGCTGACTAATTTCTAGGAGCAGTCTCGTATGAGGGAGAAGGGTTAAGCTTGGAGCAGATACAAAGCAATTCTAAGGGGGTCGTAATTCCTGTGCTTTGCTCCATGGTCCTTATTTCCTGCATGTATTTGTATTCACTTCAGTGAATAGCATTGCCAGTCTCAGCTGGAAAGGGGAAGGGAGGGCAGGTGCAAAGTGCCTATGACGAATCTGGGTCTATTCATCCGCTGGGGTCTCAGAGATGTGTGGTGTGACCAATACTGTTCAGTGAGATATCCTCAGCTGAATCAGACTGTGCAATGAATGCTGTGTGAAAGTGAGGCACACAGAAGGCCCCCTCCCAGATACACACTACTCCTGTTGCACAGAGTTAGTGTTTTAATTCATACATGGAAAGGCAGAGGGTAAGGTTCAGTTCTTACACAGAACATCCCTAAGACTGCAAATGCTCAGAACAGGTCCTTGTTCTTGCATAAAAGGAAGGGTGAAGGAGCAGCTGTTTACCCACTTTATTTAATACATATGTTCTCCTCTTTTACATCTCATATGATTCACTCATTCTTTATTCCCTGCTTGCACCACTCAATCATCTAGTGTCAGAGGATTTGCCCCTATCATCACTGTTCCAGCCTGCTGTATCACTTAGCTCCTTCTCAAAAATAAGTAACCTAAACAATTGCAAATAGCTCACACTTGTTATGGCTATGTATGTGGAATCTCTTGACAAAACAGCCTGAACTGCTTTAATCACCCACAGTGAGTCTTCAGGAAACTTGATTTGCACTGTAGCTTTTGCCTGCCCTTTGCTTGGTCAGTGTTTGTTGCCTGGCTAAAGTAAAACCGTAGTCTGCATGCAACTTTGAGAGCACACAGAGGATTTTGCCTTTGAAGGAAAATGATGTTTGGACTAACTGCAACCATGCTGATATTGTGCTGCAGCTTGGCTTTGGCTCTGCAGGATAGTGATGAATAATACATTCTATACAGAGTAAATTAACCAACAGAAAAATTTCTGGGTATTTTCTCTTGGTAAAAAGCCTGGCATTTTTATGTTAATGTCAAAGCTAGTGTGCCTGCAAGGATCAAGGCCATAATCATGATGTGCGGAAGGAGTAGCCTGTTTCTGCTCTGGGTACTAATATTTAATACTGTGTATTTTTGTCTTCTCCTTATCTGCAGTGCTGCTGGTTTGCTGGTTTTCATACTACCAGTTTTCTTTAAACTGTAAAATTGTAACTGGAAAAGCCAGATATCTATCTCTGTAGGTCTCCATACATTTATCTAGCTATGTGTGTATATATATATATATATATATGTATATATATATATATATATAAAATTCAGCTGAAGAAAGCTGACAGCCATCAAATAATTGAACTAAAATGTTAAAATAAAATATTATTGGAACACCATGAAGGGAATGCCTCAGTAACTCAAACAAAACCTTATAAGAATCACATTAGGAAATATAAAAGCACTTATTATGAAATGTATCAAATTATTCAAAACCACCAAATAACTATCCCATGTGTTCTTGCTGTGACTGAGTGCCTTTTTTTATTAGGTTAACTTCCTTTATCTAAATGTTATTTAAAATACTGGATAGCATGTGGTTTTGGTGTTTTGGGGTTTTTTTTGGTGTTTTGTGGGGGGTTTTTTGTTTTTGTTGTTGGGATTTTTTTGGTTTTTTTTTTAACTTCATTATGAAACATGTTCTTCTCTGAAGAGAAAGGACTGGGGCAAGCAAATCTCTGGAAAAAGGTGAGTAAAATTGCTTGATTCCCCTGGAATAACCAGAGGTTCTTCAGAAGACAAGGTGGGCACTACAGAGTAAGTCTGAGGGAGAGGCTTCCTTGATGAGCAGGGACTGAAGAGAAGAGGATGAATAGGAGCAAGCACACCAATGAGCTGAGTAGCATCTCCGTGAGGACTGAAGAGGAGCACACAGAGTATGTTCCTTTCTAGGAAGACACTGAGTTAACAGAAACCAAACACAAGAGCAAAGGCACGTCCTCTAAGCCTACAGCAGTAGGAGGAGACTGAATTACCAAACCTGCTTTTCTGTCCTGACTTAGACATTTTGGGTTTTCTCTATTCTAAAAGTAAAATAATCTGGTTTACATTCTGTTCATATAGATTTGGATTTAAAGCTTTCTTGGAGTTACAGAGAGGTCTTGAGCTCACTATTAGCAAAAAGTGTAGTTCAGTCCACCTTGTAACACTAGCTGATTTGTCTTCCTGTGATGGAGGTCATCATGGTTTATTAAATGAAGTTTTAAAAAGTGTGTGTGTGTTCACAAGTGTGTGTACATGTGTTTTTTTACATTACACTAGAAATGAATTGGAAATCTGGACACTTAAGGACAAAAATTGGTTGAATATTGTGATTTTACAGTTTAAGATTATCAGTTTTTCACCCCATGTTTCTTTTCTATTCTTTACATAGGAATAATTGTCTTGATCTCCTTCTAGGAAGCATTTGAAATTCAATGGATGTAGCCTGTAAGAGTAAGGAATTATTAGTTACAACTACTGTTAATACACTCCTAGCATTACCATGATACCAGAGATACTAAGTGAGCAGCTGTTTCAAGTGATAAACACACTGGTCCATGTATGATAAAGGAGTTTAACAAAGAGAATGTCCCTTTCTCTTTGCTAACTTCCTCTTCTTTTCCAAACATTGGAAATACACAAGCAACATTTTTTGGTGGGCTTTATAAAATAATGTCAAGTCCTTTATTTCCTCATTTACAGAATTAAATTTTCCCCTTACATTCATTATTTTCTATTTATTTCATTTCTATTTCCTCCCCTTCTCTTCACCTCTTTCTAAGGTCTTTAGGCAGGTCTGGCTTTAAAGAAGGCAAATTCTCAGGCTGATATAAACTATTTGAAATTAAATTGTAATATTTGAATATTTTCTACAAATTCATGAGATGTCTAAAACACAATCAGACTTTGGACATCTGTATAACAATAATAAATAAAAATCATTTCTTCAGCTGGGAGATTTTTCTTTTTTTGCAATGATTAACTAATTTGTTCCCATTTTCTGAGAACTTTAGAATTTTTCAGGGGAACACTTAAATAATTTGGCTCATCTTTTCTTTTTTTCCCACAGAAATTCCTTAGAACAGTTTGTAAGGTGTTTTAATGCTTGCATTTTTAGCAAATAATGGCTTTTATTTTGCTTCTCTTGTGAGTAAACAAGATATCTTTTCACAAAATCACAGAAAGGGTGGATAAGATTGGAAGGCATGTCTTCCTTCCCATTTTCCTCAATAATGCATCAAGGATACCTAAGGCTTGTCATGATCTACGTGTTGTTCTAATGAGAAGATAGACATTTGATTGTTTGTTCACAGATACTGTGAATTGTGAGTGTCCAGAGTGTGCTTTTATTTAAGTAACAGCGTATAATTTATGAACACCTCCTTTAAAAGAAACCATGTGTTAAGTTTTTCCCTTCTAATGATTCTAACCAATCAAGTTTTAGATGTATTCAATTTACATTTTTTAACTTAAAATGCTTCCTAGGCTATTTACCTTACAATTAAAAGTTGCTGATGGTATAATCTCTTTATATGAAATCACAGTACAAAGTCTTTGAAGATCTAACAGAAAGAATAAAAGATAATAACTTTTTCTCACAGTATATTAGAAGCAGAAAACTTAGTTGTAAGTAACTTGGACTAATTGGAGAGCAACATGGAAAAAGAAGGCTCAGAAAAAGATCAGGATCTTGCACAGGCACTAAATCAGTTCTCTGTGTTTACCATGACAGAATCTAGAAAAATTCCCATATTTTATCCCTTATTTCTGAGTGAATAATCAGATCACTTGCTGAAAATGGAAAAGAGTATAGAAGAGAGTAAGAAACAAATTTACAAAATGCACAATAAAAAATTTACCAGAGCCAGATGGCATTTATCCAAGAGTTATAAAAAATGAATGGAGCCAACTGTAGAACTATAAAGGCTGGCATACTGTCTCTTGCTTGAAATTGTCTTGGTCTGACATCAGCTTTTAAAGAGGCTTCCAGTGCTGCTCTGGGAACAATAGATCTGTAAACCTGATGTCTCTAAGGACCCAATAGCAGGAAATTTAATAAAGCAGAGAAATGGGGAGCACTGGTAAACATTATCTAGTTAACAAAAGTCAACACAGCTTTTTTAAAAAAACAAGGCAGCACTTGAAGAAATCACTGCAGTTCTTTGAATTGTTAAACAAACAGGAGGATAAACAAGTCAAAACAGATTTCTGAAAGACTTCACCTCACCTACAGGCTTTTAAGGAAATCAAGCAGTCATGGAATAAAATGGAAGATCCTTGTTTGGATGAGTAACTTCTTAAAATAAAGAAAACAAATGGAAAGAATAAACAGATCATTCTTACTGTGAAGAAAAGCAATCAGAGAAGCTCTGCAGGATTTTGTTACTGTCTGCGTATTGACATTCTGCTTAACTCTCATATGACATCATATCCGTATGGCCATTTGTTGTTGCTGTAAAATTCCTCTTCTTTTGAATCACTCCCTGCGTACTAACTTTGGCAGATTCTTCTCTGCAGAGTCCTTTGTTGATTGAAAATCAATCTTTATTTCTTTTGCACGTGGAGGAATCTTTAACTGGATTCTTATTCTGAACTTCCTTTTTTTTTTTCCCATTATTTCTCCTTTCTGTCCATTCAGGTTTTAAAAAGTTCAGGGTAATTCCCTGTAGAAACACACTGGGTGTTCTCAGTGCTTTGTCACAGCCTTCACAATGATGTGCAAGATGACAGTGCTGATTAGCTGGTGTTGTCAAAGCAGTGGTGCACCATCTCCATCATCAGTGACTACCTGTCAACATTGTTGCTTCATCCTTCCCTGAGCTGAAGAATGGCAGCTCAAGATTCTGTTCTCCAAATGAGTCACTGCACATGACTTTCACAGAAGTTCCACGCAACTGTGAAAAACTTCCTGCATCTTTGTTAGTTTGGGATCTCAGCTAGAAAAACACTGTATTAATACAAAATAAATAAAATGGTCTGGAGGGCAAGACATATGAGAAGCAGCTGAGTTCACTTGGTTTATTTAGTCTGGAGAAGAGGAGACTGAGGAGAGAGAGACCCCATTGCAGTCTTGAACTTCCTCATGAGGGGAAAAGGAGGGGCAGACACTGACCTCTTCTCTGTGGTGACCAGTGACAGGATCCAAGGGAATGAGCTGAAGCTGTGCTAGAAGAGGTTTAGGTTGGATATTAGGAAGAGGTTTTTCACCCAGAGGATGATTGGGCACTGGAACAGCTCCCCAGGGCAGTGGTCACAGCACCAAGCCTGACAGAGTTCAAGAAGCATTTGGACAATGCTCTCAGGCACATGGTGTGACTGTCGGGGTGCCCTGCGCAGGGCCAGAAGTTGGACTGTGAACTTATGGATCTCTTCTAATGCAACATATTCATGATTCTATGAAATTAATTGCAAAATGATTCAAATCACTTTTTCCAAATAAGAGAAAAAAGCAATCTCTGTACATGATGAAAAATCTGATTTGTTTAGAATTTGCTTCTGTGTTGAGTTATAAGCCCACAGAATAACCTGTAACAAATGCTTTCAAGTGTCCTTCATTTCCCCCAGTGTCCTGGTGACGGTTGACCCCCACTGACCAAAGGGGCATTCCATACCATTCGTCACCATTCCCAGTATATACAGTGGGGGGAAGAAGGAGAAAGGGTTGGGGGGGGAGGGTGGTGGAGGGGATATTTGAAGAGGTGATGTTTGTCTTCCTAAATAACCATTGCACATGATAGAGCCAAGCTGTCCTGGGGGTGGCTGAATCCCCTCTGCCCATGGGAAGTGGGGATTGAATTTCTTGTTCTGCTTTGCTTGTGTGTGCAGCTTTGCTTTCCCTATAAAACTGTCTTTATCTCAAAACGAGTTTTCTCACTTGCACTTATCTGGCTCTCTCCTCCATCCCATCAGGGAGTAGTGAGTGAGCAATTTTGTAGAGTTTAGCTGCCAGCTGGGCTTAAACCACGACACCCATTTTTCAAAACATGCATGAATACTTATAATATCTTTGAATATGTTCAACAAAAAAATAATTAGTCTACTTGGAGAGTATTTGCAGGTGGTTGACCTTTGAAAAGTTTTAGTGCCTGTCTTTGAACACATGAAAGCACATGACAATGTTCTTTACTCTATGTCACAATTATGCAACATTTTCTACTGAGAATACCTAAAATTTAAGATTCATTTAAGATATCTAAAACCAGATTGATACATGATTGTGAAACTGGCTCTTTTTAAGCAGTCACATTGATTAAAATAAAGTTAAGTACTTTAAGCACTGCTGGCTGTAATTTCATTGTGATGTCTCTAAGAGGTCTCATGTCATGCACAGCACCAGGAGAACTTACAGAATCTATGTGTGAAAGGCAATATACAAACACAGCAGCAGTGAATACACAGAAATTCAGGAAGATGTTACTGTCAGATTCTACAATGTTCACCAACCTCTGTTGCTAATGTCAGGTGCTGTAGTGAAAAAGTAGGATGTCTCCATTCAGTATAAAAGAAAATTGAATCAAAGTAGTATTTAAACTCTATTCATGACATTCTGTGCAAAGGGACCTTACTTAGTTCTCCAAACTTCACATATGGCTTTACTGTTACTAATATGTACAGAGAAACAAGTGTGTTTGTTTGTTTTTTTTTTTGTTTGTTTAACTGGAAGGTAAGATACTTTTCTTACCACTTTAGGTTTCTATCAAGGTAGTAGCACATCTTTTATTTAATGGAGATGTAATGCACATTTAGCAGCATTTTTCAGCCACTATGGTGCTGGGATATTAATAAACTGGGTTACTATCAGCAATGAATTTAATTTACAAAAGTGTAGTTATGGGCAAGTAAATGTAAAATTGAGAACCCCCTAGATGACAAGATCATAGCATAATTTAAGTTGAAACGGGCCTCTGGAGTGATCTGGCCTAACTCCCAGCTTGCAACAGGCCTTAATTCAAAGTCAGATCAGGTGACTCAGGACCTGTATTTCTCACTTTTAAGGATCAATTTAAACTGCTCTAATGTATTACATGTAGTACTGAAAACATGTATTGGTACAGAAACTGTGGATTGGAGGTTGGGTAGCCATATACAGAATGGCAATGTCTGGCCCACAAGGCACATAACCTAAGTCAGCACAGGAAGCTGAATAAATAATCCAGGTGAACTGATGCAGGCGACTCAAGCAGTGCCAAGACAGTCAGCATCAGTAAGTAATTATCAAGGTGTCAGCTTTTTAATTTCTGAACCCTGCATAAAAGTGTTTAGCACCATCAGTTTTCAGTCTCCTCCAGAAGCAGATTGATCGATGGTTTTTCTTGGAAAGGTATTAGAGAGATCAAGTCCTGACAGTTACAGTCTAGAGACTGAAAGAGGTTGACATTGCAAATAGTACTGCTGAGTAGTGTGGTGAAAAAAGAAAGCAAACCTGATAATGCAGTGATAAAGTCTGATTGTGGCTTCATGGGGTTCTCCAAATTAGCATTTATCAAGCCATATCAGATCCTAACTACGGTGCAAATAACTTTAGGACTAAAGGTGCTGTATTGGACCTTCAGATTTCCTAGTGCAATATGAAAGCTATTAATTTAATGCTCTCCAGTAAAGTCTTTGAAAATGTGAAATAAATGGTTCTTTTTATGACCAAAGGGGGCTATGTGTATCTCAGTCTTGTGGGACTGACAACAAATGTGAATGTTGTTCACTGATGTAAAATTAATAACTTCAAAGTTATTAAACTGTGATTTATTTTGCTACAACAATTAAGTGGTTGAACTCAAGAGGTTCAGTGAGATTTATTATTGATTATTTTATACGTATAACTTAATTTTGCTCTCAGGTCTAATAGTACAGTTTCACAATGAGTCTAATTTAAAACTATAAGTCTAAAATACCATTTATGTTTTAAGAAAGCTCTGAGGAATGGCAAAAAAATATTTGCAATTTTCTTTTCCTGAAATACAGGGCGCACAGTAAAATTAAAATTAAAATTAACTTTAAATTCAAATCATCCACAGCTGCATTGCTGGTTTTTTATGCCTTTGACTCCTCTATTCTACAGAAAATTTATTTCTAAGTTTGCATTAGTTTGCACAAAAAGTAGTTCTTTTATACAGTCTAATAACATAATCAACACTGTATTTGAAGGCCACTTTAAGAAATTAACTAGGAGGAGTCAGCAACTTTATGAATTTGCAATACCATGGCTTTACTCCACACATCTTGATGAATAATTCAACTTCATTGTGCAAGCAAGACAATCAGTTTCAAGAGTATTACTACTGAATAAATGAAAATGATTAAGAAGGGCGTGGACCTGTTAAAGAGAGTCCAAAGATGACCAGAGGGCTGGAGCACCTCTCCTATGAACCCAAGCAGAGATGGGAAGAGAAGGCTCCAGGCAGACCTAATAGCACTTTTCAGTACCTAAAGGGGACCTACAAGTAATCTGGAGAGGGATTTTTCACAAGGACATGCAGTCATAGGAAAAAATGGGGAATGGTTTCAAACTGAAAGAGGGAGAATTTAGATTAGATATTTGAAAGAAATTCTTCGCTCCGCTCTTCAAAAACAATTCCCTTTTAAAAATGTGCTGCGAACTTGGCTGAAACTTACTAAAAAAGTGGGACATGACAGGAGAAATTATTTTTATCATATTTATTGATTGTCAAGGGAGAAGAGAAAGTCCAGTCAGAAAAATTTGTGGGTCCATTCAATTATGAAATCCAAAGCAAAAATAGTAGCAGCATAAGTAAACACAGGTCTAAAATATTTTCTTTTTGTTTTTTCTTGAAACAGGAAATTAATTCAATTAGTTGGAATAGGCCATGCGTGTTTAATGTGACAATTTGAACTGGGAGTGCTACCTTTTAGCCTTGAGAATTCTAATGGCATCATTAAGGTTGTTTATAGAAATCTACAAGATTAAATGATTGCTATTAAACACCATCCTTTCCGATATGGAAGCTGGAATGGCTCCTGGGTCTGATAAGAAAAAACAGTCTTTCATTTCTAGATCACTGCTTTGAATTCGAGCCAGGATAACAACAATGAGAAGTTTTTATCAACAAAAGACAGGCAACGTGTTCTATGAAAGGAGATTATGGTGTCAGGCATTTTCTTAGGGTGCTGGTACCTTCCTGGGAAGCGTGTTTTGCATACAGTGCTGCTCTACAAGGATATTAAGATCAAGCTACTGCCTAGCCGAGAGTACAGTCACTGCTCTGCAGAGAGATCATAGTTGCAAGTATCATCAAATATCCATCTTTCACCAAAATTAAAGTAATTTTATAAACCAGAAGGTAATGGCCTCTAGAATAAAAATTGTTCATGTTTATGAGAAAAAGCAATCTATACCTACAGACTGAACAGCCTCTATGATGGGAGAAATCCTGAGGAATACCCCGGGGAGTGACTGGCATGTAAGTTCATCATATGGACCCTAATGCTCACTCATAGACTTGATTTCCTGCCTTGTCCTTGGGTCTGCCTCACCACTTTCCTGGAGAACACAGCTGTGGCTGATCCTGGTGACTGCATCTGGATCTGACCCAGACCATGGCTGTGCCTTGCTGTCTTGACTTCCTTGTTTGACTTCTTACCCATCGCAGACTTATCAGGGGATGTGGACTTGTGGCTGGACTTAGTGACACCACACCTGTCCTGCTCACCTTGCTCAGGTCTGTGGGACCTTGTCAGTGAGGTCCCTTTGACTTTGACCGCTTTGTTCTTGTGTGTGCTCCTGGCTACCCGTCCCTGGCAGAGCAGTCTTCTCCTGCTGCTCCCTGGCCCTCTGTGTTGGGCATAATCAGCAGGTTTTGTGTAGCAGGAGCTGTGCCCTTAAGTAGAAGGAGGTGATGAACAACCCTGTGACAGTCAGTCAGCTCCCACTGGCTTGGCAAAAACCAACACCGTTCCACTTCATGCCAAAACATCAGCCAAAGGAGAACACAGTGCCCCTGCTGAAATATGTATTTTTAAGAGATAGGGGTGGGAAAGACAGAATGGGCTCCTGCTAGTATCAGGAGACACAGGAGAGGTGAGGACATCCACAGGCAAGCACACAAAGGAGGATACAGGTGGAGGGATGTGAAAGATGACAAGTTGAGGGATACAGCTGGGACACAGCTTAGAATGAGGCACTCCTTGCTAGAGCAGGTACAACCTGGAGGGACTGGAGCCAGTGGAGGACCCATGGCAGACCACAGGAAATGAGTAAGAAGGAAGGAGCAGCAGAAAAAAGGAGTAAGGAACAAGGAATGACAGAAAGAAACCATTTTGTTTCTCAATACCTCCAATCAGAAATTAAAAGTTTATGTTATTTGAAAGTAAAATGAATTCACTGAAATTCCCAGAGTGGAGGTTTGTTTTACTCATGACACCCTGGCAAGGCAAGCGACACGTTCTAGAAAAATGAGTGGATGACAAACAGTGCCACAATAATGGTGTTAAAGAAAACATCTCTTCACACAGTTTGGACTTTTAAGCTCAGATGTGCCATCTTTAAAAATAAAATATTTTCATTCAAGTGATTATTTATAGAATTTGGCGCACTTTTTTTGGCATAAACATTAAGAAATTAATTTTTATATGCTGAGGCCTGTATTTATGACTCTGAAATTAGCTGAGAGAAATGGCACTGAGCTAGTTTAAACTGTTACATTGTGTGCTAGTTGTTCTCAGGGAGACTTTTGAAGTGCAGAGTATGTCCTTGCTTATGTTTTTAACAGCTTCTCTGAGTTACAGCATGCTGGTACAGATTGTATGAAAGGATCATTCTTTGACTGCCGCAGCCTCTGAAAAGAATGAATGGGTTAATAATTTTATTTCTCTTTACAGAATACTTCCATCTTGATGTCATTTAAACTATTCTTTCTTTTCTTCCTCCCAGAGCAGCGTTAGAAAATTGCAGTGGTTATAAATCCTTCACTGTGGCTTTTGAAGCTGGAAATGCCAAGGTGCATTCACCATTTACCTCAACAGGCCTGCTCATGGCAGCTATTACAAATGAGGTGAAATATTTGTCAATGTCATGCAGCATTATTCTGACTTATCGCTGCAACTGTCTTTGTAAATAACCTTTACAACATAAAAAATAGAATCTTTTACTATTTCTAGTATTTAAACACTTGTTTTTAAATGGCATTTCAATAAATTTCTGGTATCCTTCAGTTACAAACAAAGAACTACTGCCTGGAAGCAAATACCAAAGCATGGCTCCAAGTTATTCACACTGTTAGATTGCTTCTGAGTCTTGCTTTGGAGTGAACTAACCAGATCCCTGGGCGTCCAAACCTGTGATAGTTGTGGGGAAAGGATTTTCAGAAAACCCACCATGCAGGTGATAGAGTTGAGATTGCTCTAGTATATCTTGCTGCACTTGGCACAGTCCTCTCAGTCTATGCCAGCCAGCTTATTTGCCCTTGCAGTATTGCTCCAGGGAGTTCTAACCCACAAAAGAATCACATCATAATGAAACAGTACTTTGAGGCATTAGATAACATGCCATGCATGGAAGCTGCATGAGGAGTTGAAGGGATTATGACAGAGGTTTCTAACTCCCTATCTGCAATTGCAGACACCCAGACCTCTTTTGCATGTGAGCGTCTCCAGACACTGACATATATACCCTACGAGACTCATACAGGGTAGAAAGTGGCTTTATACAAGAAAATTTGCTAAGAAAATGATTTAATAGGTAGATTGGCTAGATTGAGATGATCAGGAATAGGGCTCAGACAAGCTAACTGACCAGCAGACTATTTAGACAGCCTATATTTCTGCCTTTTCCCTATTTTCTCAAGTTTATTCCTCTTAGATCCACCCTGACCATAATTTCTCAGCCTTTGGCCCTTCCTTTAGGCTTTCCGTAAAAAGTTCTGTAAAGTCCACAGGGCCCCTCAAGCATCCCATAATACTCAGCCTTATTTCCACCTGCTTATCTGTTACAAGGTTCAGCTTGACCCTCTTCAAGACTGTGCCTGAGTAGTTTTTCAGTGAACTATCAATCACTGTCTGAGCAGTTCTGGTTTTCGTTGCTGTCTCAATTATCACCCACCCGTCAGATTTGTGTATCTGTGTGTTCAATTTATCACCTTTTTTGTTATTTATTATTTAATTTATAATGAATAGTCAGGTAATTAATGAAGCAGATGGTCTCACATTCCCCATACTCTTACAATGATCAATCAGCCTGAATGGTCTGCAAATGAAGTCCAGGATGCACTGTGTGTGATAATAGATTTTTTTTTTTTATGTGCTCTTTGATTTCTAGAATGCAAACGGTACATTTTTGTAAAGTAATGTAAAATGTTGTATTATGTCCTTTGTGAGGACTGGGTGGGCCCCCTGTATGGCCTTCTGCTGTGTCAGTGAGTGAGCAGGCTCCTGCAGGCACAAAACCACAAATGGAGTACTTTTATGTTTATCTGTTGTCTCTGCTGCATGTCCGACTGAGCCAACTGTCCACCTTTGGGCTGGACATGCAAAAGCTGAAAGGCCAAATGCCCCAGCAACTGGTCTGTAAGGAAAGGCAGTAACATTCTCACACAGGTTGTGCCAAATGTAGCCAGAACTTTGTACTCTTTAGGAGATCTTGATGTCCAGCCTCTCCTCAGCATTTGCCACCTCGTAAGCAGCTGGACATTTGCACATGCCAGATTTCTCACCCATCAGCACCCCCAAGTCCTACTCCCTCAGCCTCTGCCCCACACAGCTTCCCGTCCCCTGAAAACATGCTGAGGGTGAGCTCCATCCCCTCTCTGTGTCATTAGGGAAGCCATTTAAGAGCCCTGGTGCCAAGGCAGAGCCCTGAGGGACACCCCTTATCCCCAGCCTCCACCTGGACATGGAGCCGCTGACCACAACTCCCTGGCTGTGCCCATCTGGCCAATTCCTCATGTCCCGAATAGGCCACCCTCCAAAGCCAGGGCTCTGCAGTGTGGGGCTCAGGGTGTGACGTGGGACTGTGCCTGAAGCCTCACAGGGGGTCTGGGCACATCCGGGCTGTCAGAGACTGAAATGTTATGGTTAATGGCTGAAACACTGTTATGAAGGAGTTTTGTCCATTATGGCAAAATTGATAAAGAAGGTGTGACCACCCAAGCCCATCCCTCCTTGGCCTGACTGGAACTGCAGACTGTGAGTTAAGCCACCTAAGAGAACTTGAGATAAGATAATGGTGACACTAGTTTTCAATTACCTCAGGTCTAGGGACAAGTAAAAAAGACTAAGGGAGAAGAATGTATCCACAAGAAAGCCAAACCCAGCAGCTGTCCTGAAAATCATCCCTGCCTGTGTTCAGGGTGGGGGAGGCCATAGCCCACACACTCATCTACTGAGGCCAGGTTTGCAGACACTCCCCCACAACAAAGGGGGAAAGAGCACAGTTTTGGGGGTGTGGCATAACCTCTGGTCAGAATACACTGAGAAAGGACTGTCCCAAGGAGAAGTCAGTAACTACCATGAACTGACAGCAATGAATGCATCTGGAGCTGACAGGTCCTCCCAAGGAGCTGAGTATGATCTTCAGCACTTCCAGCCTATCCCATTTGCAGAGCAGTGGCTACTGGTTTTCTAGCTCCCAAATCTCTCCACACTGTGGGAAAGCTGTGGGCCCCAGCAACTCAGGCAGCCCACCAGACTGATGCTACTGACCATGACTGGCAAACTGCATTTTTAGCAGTCATTCTGGTGGCTAGCCTGCACCTCCTGGGTGTCTTGCTCAAATGGCATGCAAACAACTTGCCAGATGCTGTTGCAGACAGTGAGAGTTCTGCCAGTGGCCTGCAAAAGTGCCATATCAGCCCGGCAAAATGCAGCAGTGGCCAAAGTATCAGAGTTACTAGCAGCCTGCAGAGCAAGAGATGACGCAGCGGGGAGCCTGCCTTTACTGTAGGCAGCAGATACAGACTGCCTGCCTGCACCCCAGTGTGGAGGCTACCGAGGCAGTCACACGTCACACAGGGAGCTAATGAGCAGCGAGCACGTTCTGTATTGTACTAGTAAAGCACTTCCATGGTGGTACAGAGAAAGATATCCCTTCAAGTGCAACGCAATGTGGATATAGCACTTCTCTCCAGAGTGCTTGCAGAAATATATACATGAATGAATCCACGTGAGCAGTCCAGAGGGGCAGTCCAAGCTGAATACCGTCAGCAGCATAGGCACAGAAATAATGCACTTAAGATGGTAAAGAACAAGAAATATGCCTATTTTTTCTTTTCTTTTTCAAGAGCCAAGCAGATCATACACTTTCTTCTTGATCAGATTGAGACACTGTAAAGAAGTAGAAATGCCCTGTGTAGGTGGAAAAAAAAGCAAACTAGATGAAATAATACCCTTATTATTTTTGATGCTGAATTGCAATTCCACAGCACTGTTATAGCAGGATGATTTAGCTCAGTATAATACTCCCAGTTGTCTTATTTTCCTGTTAATGATGTTTGTTTCTATCTGTGGCTGAAGTAACTCTTCAAGTTTCTGCAAGAGTGATGTATGGAAACTTCTGCTAGTCAGTAGTGACTGCTAGTGGAGAAACCACTAAGGACATATTTTCTTCATCCACACTTTATTATTTAGGACATAAACCAACATTTCCTGGTGAAAGGGAGCAGATAAAAAAAACAAGAAAAAGGGAAACACAGGGAATGGCTGAGAAGGTAATTTCAAATTCTCTGCAAATTTTTCAGTAAAACATGAACGTGGAGCAGTTACAATAATATCTAGGATAAGACAAGTCAACCATCAGCCATTGTTCAAATTAAGTGTAGAAAATCAAGGCACTTGCATTTCCAGTAGCCTTGGATTAGCACTTGGGCTGTGCTGTGATATGTCTATGCTGTAAAATTTAAGGCTCTAAAACAAATGTATGCGGTCAATAGCCCCTAGATTTTAATTTTTATTTAGATAAGACAGAGGGTTCCTACTGCAACAACCTCTGCCATGGAAACAGATCTGGATTTACTTGGAGTTGGAGCAGGAGGAATTTTGGAGGTTCTTGTTCTCTCCACGTGCTGGAGAGCATATTCCTGTGTCCACTTCCTCTCCCCAAAATCTTCCCCCTTCTCTTACATGTTTAGACTTAACTGTCTGCCCTTAATTTACAAAATCACACTCCATTGAAATCAATGTTTTTGCCATTGATTTCAATCATATCCACATGCACCCTCTGTGCTTCTCTGACGTACCCATTTTAGGAATATACTTCCAAGTTACAGAAGGAGGCACTCCGGTGTGCTCTTTGATGGAATAAGCAAGGCAAAAACATCTGTCCATACGCACAGGTGTTAAGGGTGTGTGAACAGGGAAACATGGTCCTTTCCGTTTGCCTGTGGTCTTTACAAGAAATTGATTTGTGCCACAGATATCTCTAAACATCACTGAGTTCTCCAAAGTCAAAAAATTGAAAGATGGCTTCAGTTTAAAGTAGAATTTGATAGTTTGAACATATCTCCACCTTGCATAAACCTCTTAGCTAAACCTAAAATATAATTTGTCATACTGTCATGACAATGACTGGTTCTCCCATACCTTTGTTTCTCAGTGATATTGGCTGAAAAAGAAAGGAGAAATCACATACTGATGTCTTTGAACACCACATCTGGAGAGGACTACTTAAAATGTAACATTTGGAAAAAGCCCTTTGATTTGTGGCACTGTTTCAGACTTTCATATTCACAAATTGAGTGAAAAATTAAACTCTTCATTTTGCAGCATTCTATTATTTTATTTTCTGACCCACCAATATGAATAATGTTAATTTAACAAAAAACCACAAAATAATTCCACTTTAGATACTTGAAACATAGTGGATTTTCTGTAGCTTTCAGAATATCACTCCTGTGATATTCCTGTGCTGGTTCACAAAAGGTCAAAACAATTTCAAAGATGAGGTAATTAATGAAACAGCAGAGGCCTTCTAAGTGAAACTGTTTCAGAGCATTCCTGTATCCTATTGAAAAAGAGAAAGATGTGCCTCACAGAGCAGATCCTGAGATTAGATATGGCATTCATTCCTAAGGCTGCTTATGTCAGCATGATGGACTCAAGACCTAAATCCATCAGTAAGGACTTTGAGCAGATACTTTGTACAAGCAAGCTGTCCTGTTGTCTTCATCACCTCCCATCTATAAAAATGTGAAGCAATACTGCTATTCCCTGTGACAGTACAAAGATGTCACTTAAAGCTTATAAAAATGAATTCGTTAAGCATTTGAATATCATAGCAATAAGTGCACAAAAAAAAAAAAAGGACTTAATTATTTCTGTTGGAGAGGGATTTGGATGTGATTCAGTAAATAAAGCATGCAGCCACATGCTCAATGAGTATAAAAAGACATATAAAACAGCTGGTTCCTCCCTTGAGCAGATCCATTCTGTGTTGCAAGGCCGTAATCCAAAGTCAGTGATTGTCACAAAAAGGTTTCAGCTAACAGCAGTCAGCTGCGGACTAACTCTTGGCGAGGAAGACATCTGCTCTAAAATTAGTAGCAAAACATTTCTATAGACTCAGAACATATACTCACACAAACAGGAAGGATCCTGGAATTGTGGAATAATTTGGCTTGGAAGGGACCTGTGAAGTCCTGCAGCCCAGTGTTCTGCTCAAAGCAGGGCCAATTTAATCACTAGAACGGGCTGCTCAGGATCTTTTCCTCTTGAGCTTTTAAAATCAATGATCTCTTTAAAGCCAGCAGGCAGCCTGTTCCAGGGCCCAGACACTCTTGCTGTGAAATCTACATAGGGAATCATCCTTCAGACACTTCCTAGCTTTTTGGTGTTAAATTTTGCAGGTATAATTTTAGAATAGATACTTTTTCAAGTTCATATCCAAGGTCATTGTATATATGTGGGTAAGCTCTCTGAGACAGACCTGCATTTGGCACAAGCTTTGTTATAGTCCATTCTTTATTGGTGAATTCGGTAACAAGTGTAACATCAGCCATAAAATTAGGATGTAAGATAAACAAGGTACAGTCATGTTATATTCAGCGTTACTTTGGGTATTTCAAGCCCCTGTCCCCTTGCTGCATTAAAAGGTTCTTTGCCCTAGAGATAGGAGTGATGTGTCCTTCAAGAAATCACTGACAAAACCGAAAAACACTTTAGAAAATCCCTTTGTTCTCTAATGCAGACAAGAAGGTTTTCCTATGTTAGGACACTAAGAAGGGAGAGATGGCATATATTTTCAATTTAATAATGCACAAGGAAAAAAATTTCATAGGGGGAAGAAAAGCAGCTTTTCTGTCATTAGATCCACCTAAAATCACTGGGTGGTGAAGTACCTGTAGTGACACAGCTGTTTGTTCAGAGGAGAGCTGAAATCTGCCTTCAACATACACACAAAATAACAGAGCATTCTTTCCTCTTGTCGAATCAATTTTATAGATTTAACATTCTTGGTTTATTATAAAAATCAAATTATTTCTTGTTGCCTGATTGATTTATAAATGTTTACATATTCTCTTTTTCAGTGCAATGCTTATCCATGGTCTTTGACTTGGTAAAAGTTGTTAGCCATTTTCAAAAAACAGACTTGCTCTGAGGACTGCAACCAGCACATAGTATCAGACAGTTTGCATAAAGTCTCATTTTCTGGTGTGTTTGCTTTTTGTGGGCCATTTCATTATCATGCAAATGGAGTTAGGCCATTTTGCAGGCAATCTAATTGTTAGCATAATATGTCCTCATTATTTGTATAGTGTAGCAGTTTGCATTAGGCATTACCAAGTGTAACAGATACCAATATAACAGCATGATTTTTGAGAAACAGAGGCTACTTTTCATCAAAGGCTGTGCACACTGGTTACTAAATCCAGTCTAGAATCACCAACAGCCCTCAGCAAACCTAAACTGCACGGCTCTTCCACAGCCTAAACATGCACTATTGGGTCAATAGGAGCAACATCACTTTTCTGACCCATACATTTGAAGTTTTCATCCTCTAATGCTTTAATTTCTGCACAAGCCTTAGTTCTTAAATGTTGAAGGCAGTATTACGCTATGCCTACATAGTTGGAGCAAAGGAAGAAAGATAAATAAAGCACTACTAAAATAGCAAATGGAAACCAAACTGATCTCTTTTTAGCTAGTAATAGGAATGCAAAGCTGAAACTTTCATCCTGTTTCCAAACAGTAAATCTTATCTTTTCAGAAAATGCTGCCAATTTAGCACTGTTGAACTTTGGAATACAGCCATCCACACATAAACACATTTGCACATTATTTTGGTTGGCTCTTTGCTAAAGCCATATGCTGGGGATTTTTTCAATTAAAAAGACACCTCAGAAAATCTTGCAGTGTTCACACAGAATAAAACATCCTTAAAGGTTCTAAAATGTCATCAAAATACTAAAGTAGGAAGAATAGTTTTCTCCCCTTCACTAATGTAAATAACATTTGCAGAGTGAATTTTAACAGCCATTTCTTACGTGGTTATGAAGACACTTTGGTCACTTGTGTTCTGACATTTAAAGCTTTGATACAGGAAGGATCAGTCACATCTAAACCCCATTGACTGAAAAAAAGCAATCCATACTCCTTTGCCAGTTACCAGAGCTGTAATCCTCATCTGGTAGCGCAGAGTATCAAAGCACCTAAAGAGTAAGGGCTGGTTTTCATTTTTAAACAATATGCAAAATTACTAAATGTAATTGAGTAGATGAAAACTGAAGTACCAGAGGAGGGTTTATATTTGTTCACTCTCAATTTCTAGCTAAAAAATGTACCCTGTAAATATATGTGTTGTGCTAACTAAGAATAGATTAGACTGCAACTGCCATGGTACTTCAAACATTAAGGGATTTTTTTCTTGTCTCTTTTCACTTTTGGCACTAAACTTGTGGATTATTGAACAATACTGAATGCATATTTGCTTCTAGTCATCAGGAAGTGATCAATCACTATTGAACCGCGTATATAACTGCAGGGTGTCCAGCTGCCATCGCTAGTGCCACTGTTTCTCAGCCATCAGAGGGGACAACACAAGTTCCCTTTCCTTCCTTGCACAAAACCTCCAACATTTAAACAGACTTCTCCAGTCTTCCAATAGCTTCCAGTTTGCCAATCTCTTTGCTGGAAAAGACCTGAAAGCCTTTCCTTGAATTAAACCAAACTTTTATTCCTTAGAAAGGACAGAGAAAAGGAACAGAAGAACCATCTATATGGGGGGGGGCTCCATTGTGAGTCCTTTTTCGAGTAGCTTCCAGCAACAACTCTGCTGCTGGTACTGCTGGAGCAGTTGCAAGGAACCATGGCTCCATTACCTGTGCTGGGGAGGGTGAGTGGAAGCTTTTTCCCTTGGTATGAAAGTGAGGAAGAACATCTCCTCTTTGTTTCATACAGATCAGTGATCTCCTGAGCATTAATCCAACAGTGATTATTTTAAATGAATATTCATGTCTACAGCAATCCACAGCAGCACAGAAATCTAAATTCTTCAGGGAGAAACAGATGTACTGTCAAGAGGATGTGTACACACACTCTGATGCAACTATGGTAGACTTCTGTAGTATCAGAGGGAGCAGTAATTGGTGTTTGTTCTTTCCTCCTTTGCAGAGATTTCTGTATCTCCCTTTCCTCACTGGTGCCAGTGATGGAAATGCTGGTAACCTCTTAATCTTGTGTCAGGATGTGGGTGGGTTTGGATGTGAGTCAGTTTCTGTAGAGCAGTGGCAGCTGGAAGCAGTCATAGGCTTTGGGCTGATACTGTTTGCCTCACATTAGCAGATTCCTTTGTAGTGTCATCGCTGCTACCTCACCTTCACAGGACTGAGTTCAGCCTTGGTTCAGGTCTCACAGTGTTTCTGCAAATTCTGAGTCTCTTCATCTTCTCTTCCAAAGCTTCCTGTAGAAATACTGGCTGATTGCAGTAGTTTTATATGAGATAAGAAATACAATGCTATAGAACCTTCCAGCAATTTGATTTATAGCAGTGTGAACACTTTGGTAATTGTGTGTAATAATTTACTAGTCCAGACTACAGTATTTTACACTTATTAATGAGGATAAAAACTTTTTATTTGTAAAGATTTTCTGAGTCTTGCCCACTTTTCTTGGTTCATTTTTGATACATTTTTAAAAGGATGCACTGTTGCACTGGGAAAACTGTCTGATGGGAAAGTCCTTCTTAATGTATTTTATGTTTATGCCCTCAGACAGAAGATTTATAAACAATATTTTAGATATATTTGGACATTTTTTTCACCATGCTTATTCTTATCCAAAAGGTCAATAAATATTTCCAGTAAACTTTTGGACTAAATGATGGTATAAAATAATAAGATTCATAGTTATAAATATTTTTGGTAATCAGTGATGGGATCACATCATGTGAATTGATCTCTTCTTCCTGATTTGTGAAAAAGAGTGAACACTTTACGCTTTCCAACTTTTCTGTTTCTACTTGGGTTCATTATTCATCTTGGATCCCTTTTGTTTGGCAATCATGTTACCACTGGGAAGAATCTGAAAGTATACAGTCAATATACCTAATAGTTTTATGTTGTTTTAACCTTTCTCTGTTTATTCCTCTCTTTATTCATTCTCATGTTCTTTGTTTTTTTTTGCTGAGATAGGACTTTTCATTTGCAACCTATAGCAATGCACAGCTCTTTCCACCTGGTACAGTTAATCTGGAGTCCAGGGATACATTTGGTGGTAAATATTCCTCTGGAACTTGTAGTTATCAAAAATGAACCCCACCCGATACCACAATTTCTGCTTACCTGACCAGATATATTAGGGACTCTGATTTCTGGACCATTGTAAGATATGTTAACAAAGTTGAAAGGACAATAAATAAGAACTAAATTTTTTCAGATGGCAGGTTGTTTTTTAGACCAAAGCAGATGGAGGTTTTTCAGTTTTGTTTTCCTCTGTCACCATCTTTTATTAGAATTTTCAGAGAAGCTGTGAATCCCAAGTCATAACAAAAGATCACATAGAAGTAATGGATGCCAATCTTCATTTGGAAGATGTGAAAGATTTTGGAACTAAATTGTCCAATTCATCAGGCAAGAACACAATACATGAAAATTGTTTCTGCTAGAAAAACTGGGAGTTGAACAGATTTCTTCTTCTTGGAACAGTGATTACTGTTCAGTCTGCCCAGGAAGGTAGATCTGCACTTTGCTCTGCAAAAGTAAAATGCCAAACTAGGGAGAACTGAAAGAGCAAAGGAGGAACTGCTGATTTTGACAAAATGGAGAAATAGTCTGAAAAAAATGCAATTTAATTACATCCAGATACAATTAAACAATGGCACATACACATGTCAAGGCCCATTAGGAAAGGCTCTGAAAGGTATTGTACCTGAAACATACAGGAGTACAGCAACCTGCAAGAACAGTAAACAGGGCTCTTGCTGTACTTGGTAATGCTTGAGCCAGGAAAATGTTCATATTGCAGTGCCAGTGAGTAGGCTGGGGGTGCACAAGAAGAATGGAGGGGTCACAGCTGGGGACAGCTGACCCCAGCTGGACAAAGGAATATTCCACACCATAAAGCATCATGCTGAAGAGTTCAGCTGGGGATAGCTGGCCAGAGAGCTGTCCCACTGCTGGGGCAGGCTGTGCATTGGTTAGTGGTTGGTGAGAAATTGCAATGTGCATCACTTGTTTTGGATATTGTCTTATAATCATTATTAACCCTTTCCTTTTCTGTCCTGCTAAACTTTCTTTATCTCAACCCACATGTTTTACTTGTTTTCCTATTCTCTCCCCCATCTCTGGGGGACAGAGTGAGCAGAGAGCTCTGTGATGTTCAGCTGCCTGAAGGTTAAACCGTCGCAAAGGGAGAGGCAAGAGGCATGTTGTGTGTTAGAAAAACAGAATCCTTTCTAACATTCAGCACCAGGTGGGATTGCTGAAGAAGCTGTGAAGCTGCAGGAGCCCTATAAAACAAATGTCTGTTGTGAATATCTTGGGGCACGGCATAGCTGGGATTCATCTTGCCCAATTCTATCTGTCAAAAAGCATTCACCATTCAGTTTATCCTCTGGGAAGCCTTCACGGTTAGTGGAGGCAGACTTAATGCCGGAGACAATTTATCTTATGCTAAATGAGGTATCTAGACTTTATGGAATCACAGGGTGTTTGCTTGGTTAACCCAAAAGGAGTCTGGAGGCACCACAGAGTTTTGGCCCTGTGACTGGTTTCTATGGTATTATTTTAATGGCTGTAAGAAAAAGGAAAAGCATTCACCCTTTTTCACAAACCAGGAAGAGGAGACCAATTCACATGATGCGATCACATCACTGATTAGCAAAAATATTTATAACTGTGAATCTTATCATTTTATACAATCATTTAGTCCAAAAGTTTACTGGAAATATTTATAGACCTTTTGGATGAGAATATGCATGGTGAAAAAAGGTTGAAATGTATCTAAAATAAAAAGCATTACATTGTGCTTATTCAAGATATCTGCATCTTTAGAGATCTGTCAGTGACACAGATTGCTAAATTTTCCCGTGAGTGACTGTAAAAAATGCATGAGTATGGTTTGAACCAATTGTTCATTTGAATGATGGTTCATCAACTTTCAAAAATAACTGAGGAACTCCCAACATTTCAAAATCTTTAGCCTACAGCTTCCTCTGAAAGACGCAATTGTTAACAGCTATGTTTCATTACATACTACTTGCTCATGTTTTGGAAAGCTTAACTAGGGCAGACAGAGAGAAAAACTTGAGTGGAACTGTTGTGACTATCTGCACACCGAAGCAAATGAATAGTTTAAGATAACGGCTTATCAGGAATTCTATGAAAATATAATGTCGTGTATTTTGCACTTACAAATCATATCTGCATTCAAAAATGAAAACAAAGGTTATCATCCTTGAATGGCTCATTTGGCATGAGTTATTTTGCTGTCTTTAATAATAACAACAATAATAAAATTAATAACAATTTAATAATAAGTAGTCCAGGAAAAATCCCAACACAGTAAGAAAGATAAGGTATGAAGAAGCATTGATCCTGAGCAAAGAAGAGAAATTCCAGAAACAATTTTCTCACTGTCAGATGACTTTGTAAAGCTGATATAAATAGGATAGTAAATACTTTAACAGATACTCACATTAAGTACCTCCCATTTGTAAGCAGCTCAGGCAGGAGATTAAAACAGAATGTGTTAAATGTGATATGACCATTGTATATGAAATTGCTTACTTTAGAGAAATACACACACTTTGAAAGGAAAAGGCCATGTGATTACCATCATGCTAATTATTATTGATGGATTCACTAGTAGTAAGTCTTATATCCTAGATATAGGAGAAAATTGTAAAAATTAGAGCACAACTGCCCTTTTCTTTTTTTTCCCAAGCCAGACTGCTCAAGCAAGTTTGCAGTCCAACAGCTACAGTTCATATTAGTGAGTTCTGAGTCCATACAGCTGTTGCTCTTATACCCCATTTCAGGTTAATAGCATAGAAAAAATTTCCCTTTTACCAGTAGTAAGTTAACATGTGGCTGATGTAGGAGTAGAGGGAATACACACTAACTTCCAGCCTGACAACGCACTGGAACCATAAGCTGTCAAATCTCTTTCAACCAGCTACAACAAGAAAACCTTTGAAACCATTAAAGCTTTGATTAAAACATTGATCTAAATCAGTAGAAATAGAAGATTAATTAAGTGTACCCAAAATAATTACTTTAAAATTATCTTGACATTCATGCTGGACACACACAACTGGAAGGACATGCTTTCTTCAGTATAGAATTGAAACAGCAAATTAGATTTCACTCAGGCAGAAAAACTTACAGATTCTAATCCAGGAAAACATATGCTTACAGAATTGGCCATGGGTGTAGTAACTGATTTTGGACAATTGCACTGTAATGGGCTGTCATCCCTTGAGGACTTGTCCTAAAGTTACTAGTAAAATCTGACGAGGCCAGTGACTTGGAAAACTGCCATTAGGGCTCATATTTTTAGTGGTGAAGTTTGTGCAAGAGTACAGCTAAAATAGGAGAGGATATATACCTTACACAATGGTATGAAAACTTCCTGGGATGGTGACACTAATAAATTGTGGGGACACTCTACTTGGAAAATCACTGTGGAATTTTTTTCTACTGACACATAAATCCATGTTTAAATCAATATGAAGTGGTTTTTGGTTTTTGTTTTTTAATTTGGGAGATAATCAAATCATAAGCATTATCATCATAAAGTGGCCTACACATGAGATCACTGATATTGTAACAGGTGGAAGATAGCATGTAGGCAGAAACATGGCAAGTATCGGCCTTTGCAATGTACAACACGTTATCCAAATGATGGAAAGATGAATTGCAACTGCATCTATCTGCTTCTGAAAGATGCTTTTGTTTTTCTTTTAGCAATACATTCAACAGAAAAAGGGCAACTCACTAAAATGTCATTCTGACTACAAATTACTCCTGTGGTGACTCACACAGTTTAACACAGAGAAACTACAAGATGCTAAAAAGATATGGAATTATAAATTATGAATTTAAAATGCCAGTCATGTCTCTTTTTATAAAATGAAATAATGCAGAGTATAAACTGCAGTCCTGGAAACATTAGGGTTGAGATTCATCTGCTACAACTTCAGGCAGCTTTACAGAAACGATCAGATTTATGTTGGAAACCTACATTCAGATAAGAAGAATCTAATTCTGAGATTATATCTTTCAATACCCAACAATAAAAGGAGTCCAAACAACTAACAGTATATTAGACATCTACAGTCTAATACTGCATTATTCCAATTCACATTGCAATGACAAAAAATTCTGTGTGCAATCAGGTGAATGTCAGTCTGAGAGAGTTTCTCTGAATTTGGTAATTTTAGAATTGTTTGCATTCCATTAGAATTAGCAGAATGTCTATGGAAACCAGTATGAAAGCAGGTGTCTTCCACCTCAAAGTATTGTATGTATCAATAGAGGACAGAATACATTTATCTTCAATTCTCAGCACACCGTACAATCTTCAAGGGTGGACCTATCAGAGGCAACAACAGGGAAACATTGAGGGAAGCATGTGGACCATGTCTTCTGCAGAAATACACTTTTCCTATGAGCTCAGGCAAAGCATAGGACTCATGGATTTGCTCAAAGCAGTAGCCCTAAAGATGCAATGCTGACTTCCACACATGCAGTTTGAACCAGTGCTCCCTTTACAGGCTTTACTTTGTGTTGTATTGGGTAGCGTCAGATTATCAGAACGTGGTACATGAGAGATAACACCAACTGCTTCAGAAATATAACCTCAGTTTCAGAAGGGAATAAAAATAGAAAGAGGGAGGGTTCCCTTCAATCATGCGGGGTAAATCTGAGAGTGAGCTTTCTTATATCTGTAGTGTCAGTCACAACCAGGATCACAGAGTTGCATCCTGACCACCAAGCTGAACCAGAAAACTGCTTATGAGCCACAAAATTACTACAGCCTGTACACAACTTTTAGCATTCCAGACCCTCAGCCAGTGGTTGCACTCTATGAAAGAGGTCTTCCAAGCAAAGGTTCTCTGGAGAACAAACAGAATTATTTTAAAATGTTAATTAACAAATAATACATATTTAAATAGAATTAATAATTATTCATTCTTAAATCTTTACTGTGAAAAAAATGTTTTAGGTAATGCATAGTTTGTTCACTTAAACTTGATTTGTATGTGGAGAGGTCAAAGAGCTCTGTGTGGATTGCACCACTGCATCAAGTCATCAACGCTGTTTCAGTATCTGTGTGTAGATAGACCAAGTATGTGATGGCATCAGCTTCCTGTGGTAGCTGTAAAATCTGCATTCTCAGGAGGTATTAACATCAATTCCAGAGGTTCATATAACACCACAGTGGCTGCTGTCTCTAATTGTGCGTATTTTGATACATCTGCCAGGAAAATTTAGGTGCAGTTTTGCACGAAGAAGAATATTTGTGCAAAACCTAATGCTACAAAAACTGTGGCTTATTCTCCACTTTTACTCTTGATTTAAAGATAGCATTTTTCCTGGATATCATAGTTTGTTATTTCCATGCCTTGCAAATCTGAAGGTGAGATGGTGTTCAGTTGTGGGTAATATTTTTTGTATTTTGCCTCGAGCTCAGTAGAGCTGTTAGAGATTTAGAGGGTCACGGCAATGCTTGCTAAATGACAGTGCTGCAATATGCTCTTTTACATTCTTGAAGAGGAAAAAAACACCTATTGCAAATGCAGTAGCCAGTATTCCCTGGTAATAAATTGGATGACATGAAATCTCAGCATATACATGAAACAGGACTTTGGTTTTTCAGTAGGTAAATTTCTAATCCATTTCAGGATGCCGTTGTTTGAATGATACCTAGGCTTCTGGAAACATATATCCTGACTAATTAGGAGTGCCACTTGTGTTTGTTGCTGCATTTTTTATGACTGCTATTCAAACTGTATATTTATGACTGCTATTCAAACTGCTACAAAACAATTCTGTGAAGCAGTCTAGGCTTCTTCTAAAACTACGTACTACACCAAAACTTTAGTATCTCCAGCAATGCTGTGTTCTTGTAGTTTACAAGTATCTCCAGAAATGTTATGTTCTTGTTGATTATGTTAGTGGCTGATGGTTTATGTTGGCCACGATTTCAGTTTTGCTGTCATCTGGCTGTATTCCTCCTGAAGACAGAAGGGATTTCATGTGATTAACTTAGATTTCTGCAGGCTGGATAATATCTTGATTGAACTTCACATAGTCTGTTTGGGTCCTTGCCATCACTTGCATTTCTGATTGTGTTCTGTCTGAGTTGATGCGGGTTCATCAGCCCTATAATAACAGTACCTCCAAAAGTTATTGTTCTTTTGTTGAAACTTTTCACTAGCTGGCCCTAATGGAAAATATAGACAAAAATGTTTACAGCACCTGAGTTTATACTTAAGAAATATATCTTGCTCAAACCAAATTGCATATATCTGACTTTCTTATCCATAACAACATTTTTAACTGCTTTTTTGGCTCCAAATGTATGTCAATCCAGAAACAGAAAAGTTCCAACTCATTATAGCCTGGTGGAATCCAAAAAATGCTAAAAAATACGTAATCTCTCTACTCATAAATACTCCTAAAAAGTAACACTAATAATAAACCCTAATGCCTGAACAAAACAAAACAGGAACCCTGATCTTAAAATTAATCAAAACCCTAAACATAAACCCAAAACCTTAACCTAACCCAAATTTTAAACCTAGCCTTAATCCCACCCATCAACCTAAGACTAACCACACTCAAACACAAAATCCAAATTTTAAGCACAACCCTAATCTTAAACCCTACTGTAATGCTAAAGACAAACTCAATCACTGAATAATACCAGTGAATCATAACTCCAACCTTAAATGTCCCTCTTTGAAGAGCTGGAGTAACCTTGACCCTGAACTCTAAACATAAAACCAAACCATAATCCAAATTATTGTCTGCAAGCACAGACATAACTCTAAACCTAATCCGAACCTAAACTCTAGTTCTGCTCTGCCCAAAACCACAATTATAATTTCAAGCCCTAATACTAAACCTGGCAATAATATTTGGACACCCTGTTAGCTTCGCTCCAGCCATAAATCAAATCCTCATCTTGACATGAAGCATTAACACAAAAACAAACTTAAACTGAATCCTAACTCTAATGCTATCCACAAGATTAGATTTAGGGCTTTGGTGTTACAGCATGAAAGAAGGGCTGGGGGTTAGAGGTTAGGGGTTTGTTTCTGGTTTGGGATTAGGGTTTTACCTATGGGTTGATTTTTTCTTAGGATACGGTTTATAATGGGGTTAGTGATTGGAGTTTGTGATAGGGTCTGGGGCTTGTGATTAGGGTTAGAAGTTGAAGTCAAGATTGCCATTACAGAGTTCTTTTCCATGGCATGGGGAATGTCATAGAGGAATAAATTTTAAATTGAAATGTAAACAGAATATTCTAAGGAAAAAAAATGTTTATGATATCAAATTGCTGGCTCAAGACAATTTTCACTCAGGCATTCCTTTAAAACTGTAGGGTAAAGTAGTTGAGCAAGTAAGCGGAGCTTGTAGCATCTCACATAAAATGGCCAGAAAACCAGAATACAGTGCTAATTTTAATTATATTGGTGGGATCCAGTAACTACAGACCAATACATCTGATGCTTACACAGTAAAATTACTGGCAATCATGATAAAATATGGAGTTAGAGAAGTCATAGCTAGATACTGGGCACTGGAAAAGTCTAGAAAAATTTGTAGGGTTAAATTGGGTATAATTTATCTCTAAAAAAACCATGTAAAGAGTTAGATTGGATAGACATATAATTCACAAAGTCTATGTAGATATGTAAAAGGTATTCAAAAAAGTTAGTCATTAAATGCTCTTTAAAATATTATTCTATGATGGGATAAGAAGCAAATCCTTCACACGACAGAATAACAATTAAAAGGTTGGACTCAATTATCAGTTTTTGGAATGTATGGAAGCTGCAAGTGGAATACATCTGCATCACCATATTGATGGTTATTAAAGTGACAGAGCTTGGTACCTGATATTTGGGATTTTAAAAACAACAAATGAATGTGCAGGAAGATCTTATGAGACTGATTGATACAGAAGAGTGAAGGAGCAAAATCACATTCAGTGTAAAATAGATGCAAAATGACAGAGAGAAAAAAATAACTCTGACTTTGTATGCAGAGTGATTGATTCTGCATATGTGCTGAGTGATAATTGATTACTGGGACTTAAAAAAAGCTCTTCAAAGCATTTCAGAAAAAAAAAAAGAAAATAAACTACCACTACACTCTGCTCTGAAGGTAAAATAACACAGAGCAGAAAACATGATAGTATCAATGTACACAGGAAATGTCTACCTGTTCTTGGAGTAGTCTGTGTAATTCCAATACCTCTCTTACACAAAAGGATGGAGTAGATTTAGGAAACAAAAGAGTGAGAAGGGTACCCAAACAACTGAAATAGTTTCAATACAAAACCAAATTAAATAGACTAGTACTCTTCAGTTTGGTAAAGAGAGCAGGGTTGTGAACAGCTGTTCTGTGTCTCTTCCAGGATAGGAGCAAGGTGATACCAAATACAACTACATTTAAAAGTAATATAAAAATGAAAAAAGTAATGTATAGTTAAACTCAGAAAACACTTTCCTGCTGAATGTTGGAGTAAGGTTGACAACAGTTCACTAAATGGATGGCTGATATGTTGAAGAAAAGTTGATTGCTTTGAGAAATGCACAGATATCTTGTTATAGATGAAGTTTTGTTTTATTGGTTTTTGCACATTTCGATTGTTCCAAGGAGTTAATTAGTTCAAGTGGATAATTAAGAGGATCTATTTTAATTGTGATGTTGAAAGCTATACTTTTTGAAAGTTATCTCTAAAANCTCTTTTAATAGAGACTCTTATAATTAATTTTTCTTGGATTGTGGATTAGCCACGATCCTCCCTAACACGTTCAGGTTTTCTGTGTTGGGTTCAGCCAAGCCGGCATTTTAGGGTCTCTTATCTGCGGGACCTGGGATTTATTTTTTTATCTTTTTGTCCTTCCCACCCTGTACCCTTTTTAATTTTTCCTAATTAATAAATTCTGTTCGTGTGATCCTCGGACACGAGAACTGTCGTTTTCTTTTCCTGTCTTTTTTTTTTTTCCTTTTATGACATATCTCTAACTCAAGAATCTTAATTTACTAGGAGATTTTCTGCAGTATAACAAAATATTTTCACCTATGTATCTATGGTCACTGGCCACTGTAAGAAATAAGATGCTAGCCTAATTATGCACTTTGATTTATCTTGAAGTGACACTTCTAAAACTTCAGTTTGGTAGAACAGATAAGGAACCAGACCCGAGTGGATGGATAAAAAGGATAAACATAAAGGAATCAAAGCAATAGCAGAATGAAAATAGGTCAGATCACAGAACAGAGAATAGAGAAGGATGAAAAAGAAACAGCAGAGCAGGGGTGGAGAAAAAAAAAAATGGAATAAAATACAGAAAACAATACAAGCATCTTTCAACACACATGATCTCTGACTGGACCAAATGTAGAGAAGGACTGCTGGGATAAATAGAACAGGGGCACGTATTAAAGGAAAAGGCAAAAAAAAATTAAAAATTTGTAGTTCCACCAATCTAACTGAAAATGGACCATGACTATGATTTTTCTACACAAATAAGTTTACATACCTCAGGAGCATGGGCTGAAGGATAGTATCATGAGAATGAAAAGGTGTAAGGTGGCCACGTATAGATCAGGAATGGAAATTCAGGCAGCAAAGCAGTGAGGCTCTGAAACAGACTTTGAGTTGGAACAGTTAGTGCTATTTCCAAAATTGTGAAAAAATACTGCAATGTGTCAAAACAGGAGACTAGAATCTGTGAACTCATAGTGCATTACATTTCTAGGTCCCATGTTTTACATGCCAGCAAAAAATTTAAGGGAAAAAACTTCAGACTTGTCTCAGGTTTGGGGGTTTTTTGGGTTTTTTTTGGGGTTTTTTTTTTATGGATGGATTTATGCATCTGTTTACCACATAGCAAGTAGATTCACACAGTGTAGAGCTTGCAGAGACCATTCAGTTACCTGATTTGGTGTCCAGTAATAACAGGCCATTACATTCCCTTCAGCTAACTCCCTCTTGAGTGCAATAAACTCTTTGCCCAAAACATATTTTCTAGGGAGGTATCTGAGTTCACTTCAAGGAATTCAAAAGACTGAGAGTGCACCACTACCTTCAGAATTTGTGCCTTTAGATGACCATGTGCACAGTTAAAACTTATTTATGGAATATTTCTCATTTGAACTTCATTGCCTTTAGGTTTTTACTGTACTATTCTCCATGAGGTCAAAAAACATCTTGGGAACTAATATTTTCTGCCTGTTCAAGTATTTATACAATACAGCCAAGTAACTCAAATCTTCTGGAAGAGATAAAAAAGCCTGAGCTAAGCCATTTGTTGTAAGTTATTTCCTCTAACCCACAAATACTGCTTACGTATCTCTTCTAATTTTTGCGATTTTTTCAGCAATCTTCTTGAAATACGGAGAGCAGATTCATTTGTACAAGCCTTCTGTGCTGGAGTTCATATTTTGGAACCATAGGTCTTTCAAATACAGATATATTGAAAAGTTATGTTTTATTAATCTACAAAATTTGGCAAAAGACTGTTATATCAATGTGTCCTTGTTATATGCACCTGTTTTCCTGGCTCAGTGAGTGATGATTTTTGGAGAAAACACTGAAAAGATGAAGGGAATTGCGGTGAATCATGAATGAAGTATATTCACCTGTGGAAATTTCCACATTCAAGAGGCTTAAAAAACTGTGCGCAACGAGAGGAAAAATGCAGGATGCAGATACCGGCAACAAAGCAAAGTCTCTGATGAAGACCTCTGTGACCTGAGTCATCAGAGGCATCAGAGTCCAATATTCTGATCAATTTGTGTCAGCTATTCCACACATGGAGGATTTAAAGTTCAACATCAAATTTACTGATTTGAATCTCTTTTGAAATTAAATGGAAATTTGATTTTGCAAGGTGATACAGCAACATACTTGAATCACAACACAAGTACTAATAATCAAAGTATACAGCTGGAATAAATAGTTGAATGACAGTACTAACATAATTCTCAATAATATGCTTGCTATCCTCAGCTGCTGGTAAGATATACATGACAAGAATCTAGATCACATCTGTCACTGTTGTTTTTATACTCTGTGTTGTTCACGTTCTGTATTGGGTACCTTATTGAAAGTTGTGTGACTATTTCTGCTCCTTTTATTAGCTGAGGGACAGAAAAGTGGTTGATCAGCTCAGATGGTACTATTGGTTGATTTACACAACTAGCACAGCCAGTTGATCCACTTCCCCAATATAGGTGGCTGATCATAGATCACAGGATATTCTGAGTGGGAAGGAACCCACAAAGATCATGGAGCCCAGCTCTTAAATAAATGGCCCACACAGGGGTTGAACCCACAGCCTTGTCACCATGGTCTGACCAACTGAGCTAACCCACTCAACCGATGTAGCCATTTATACAGAAGAAAGACAACCAGCCAGTCCTCTTTGTGCTGAGTTCAGCTTTCTTTGTAATAGCCATGACGATCCCCTACATCCTTCTCTGAGCTTCATGGGCATGTCACCATCCAAATTCCCTGTGAGCCTTCTGACATTGTTGTGGGTCGTTGATCAGTCATAACCAGACAGGCTCTGGAAAAATTGTAAGGTTAGGAACATAAGAATTGCCTTTTTTTTTAGTATTGTTTTCTGCTACATGACCTGCATTTACATCCCAAAACCTAGTCATCACTAGCTAATTAAATCATTGCTTAAAAAAAGTGACTTGCATTTTCAGATCAAAACTTGAACCTGAGGTGATGGCAGATGGGCTGGAGTTACAATGCTGGTCTTTTGGGACATGAACATTAATTCAAACAAGAGAGATAAAATTAGAAGACGACCTAAGGCAGCCTTGAGTCCAAAGCAGAAGTATATCTTTCATATTTGTGCCATGCAGCTTAAGTCATCTCAGTGTTCTTTCCTCGTGCAACCAAGTATTGTGTTATCCTTATATTGTCACATTACAACATGAGAGCCAATAGTGAGTTGTTATCAGTCGTGCTCCCTAAATTGTTTTCAATGACATTGTTTTCCAAGGTACCGTCTTCAATTTTAGCTCAGTTGGTAAGAGCATGGTGCTAAAAACACCAGGGTTGTGGGTTCAATCCCTATATGAACCGTAAGAGCTGGACTTGATGATCCTTCTGGGTCCCTTCCAACACAGGCTATTCTGTGATTAATTTCTGTGATTAGTTCAGACAGTCTTACTTATGTGTTCGTTATCTTAAAAGATATATAGAGTAATTCAATTTTTTCTGTCTGGAAAGCTCTTTTCCAATACACCCTCTGACTAAATATAGATGTTGCACTCCAGGATAGCTGCTCTGTCTGTCATGGCAGGGACCATCAAGAAGCCCTCAGTGTCACCTAACTCAGCCATGAGGAGCTCTAATGCCCTTGAAAGCTGCACCAAATTGTGCCAGACTGCCATTCCACAATCCAGTGGATCAAAGGGACACTTGTCTTTGGTAACAGGCAATTTGAGCCTTTATGTAAAATTTGCTGTGTGCTAGAAATGAACGTCATAATAACCAAGACTGGTACAAACAGGCAACACAGAAAAGGTTTAACTGTTGGAGGTGGCTCTGGTTTGAAAGTTATAAACAAAGCAATGAGAAGCTGAAGAAGAAAGTTCTAGGATAATTGAAAAAAATTTAACCCTCAAAATGTGTATTTTTAGATTATAGAACTGCTGACAGTGAAACAATCTGAAAGAATGGTAAAAATTTGCTCACCAACAGAAGGGGACAGGAGGTACTGGCAGATCACATTCCTGTGATTCTGTTCAATATATTCACACAACACATGACTGTATTATATATAAGCTGGAATACAATGACAAAACCAGGTGTCTCCAAGTCTACAAAGTGTATCAGACTTAGAAAACATTAGGAATATTTTTGCAGAGCTTCACATTCCTCTTTACCTGAATGTGTTACAGAGTTATTATTAAAACATATGACTTTATTTTAAAGAGGTTTCTTTTCTTCATCTTGCAGCATTTTTTATTTGTTGCTCAAATAAAATAATAAAATCAAATAGGAAATATATGCTGAAAAATGGATAAAAACCTGTCTATGGAAGAATATCACATGCTAACATAGTATCAGAAACTCAACCCAAGGAATGCTGAAATGCGTTTTTCTCTAAATAAGTGACTATGGAAATAGATGTAATCCACATACCAGATGTTAAGTTTAAAAAAACCCAAAACCTCCTTGAGGTTGATTCTATTTTTGCTTCTGTAAATATGTGGGTTTTCTTTATTTGAATTGGGACAGATATAGCTAAAAAACTTCTTAAACATAGTAAGCTAAACTATATAAATCAGCAAACTAGCATGCATACATACGAAACCTGGAATTAAAATAGCAAGATTGCAATATAGCTCCTTTTTAGTGTGAACCTTTAGATGCCATAGGAATGCTAGCATTTGACAAAGAAGTATGAACCTGGAAAACTCACTTAGTATCAAATTTGCTGAATGGGAACTTGGTTAAAATTATTACATCAGATTCAAAAGCGTCTGCTGTACAACAACCTCCACAGAAGAAATGCAGTTTTTAATTATTTGTTTGGTGTATTTAACAAGTAGGTAGACCTGCTCTTACAGACTGCAGTGGATTCTTGAAAGCACAGCAATATTGAGCAGTCTGGATTGAGAGAGAATCAACAGTATCTCAATGTTTCAAGGTTGAAATCACTGTGGCAATATACAAAATCCAAAAGAAAGGAAAACAAAACAAGGCTAATCAGGATTTTCAGTTTAGTTGGGACCTCATTTGGAATTATCATGCCATCAAGTGGAGTTTTCAGGGTAGCTGGTTTTGGCTGGAGCTGGTGTAAGGCAGCAACTCAACAGCAACTAATTTCCAGCAAGGAAACTCTCCCGCTCTGTCTGGCCAGCAAAGATGTCTTTAGACATTTCGTTGGGATAATGAGAATGCTCAGGCTTAGCCTAATAGCTCTTTGCTCACAAATAGCTTTCCAGGGATTGGGCACCTAAATGCTTCCTTTCCTCCTGCTTCTTTTCTCTGGCTCTCTAGCAGCAAATTTATTGTGATATGATCAAGCATTTATAGCTGCAGTTCTTATTTTTTAGAAGCTCTCCTGTTGGAGAGCTGAGGTATGTTGCTAACTGCTGCACTGGGGAGGTGAGGAAGGTATAGAAGGATCATTATAATCATCCTTTAAGTTCTCTTCAAGAATTTGACTACAGGTACTGCGAACATCCCAAGGGAGATGTGCTGCTGCAGGGACCCCCAAGGAAAGCACAGAGCGTCCAAGGACCAGCATGTTATGCAGAACCAGCTTTCAAAGGAAGTTAGGAAAGAGGATCAAAGTCATGGGTAGATAGAAAGTCTGTCTTTGCCTTGTTCAAAAGAGTGTGATACAGCATAATTCTGGGTGTCTTCAGGTTTCTGTGAAGGTCATGACTAGTATTGTCTGAAATCTGGTGTACGAAGTCTTTCTTTCCTCCTTGTAGTCCTTTCGATCATACAAAAATGTAATTTTTCTCCTCCTCACTGTCATAAATTTTCAGCTTACTGCTTATAATTCTGTCCTGATAGTCTCATATCTCTGAGTGGCAGTAGATATGAGTCACGTTAATCCATTGTATCCAGCTTTATGAACTTCTCAGAACCTGTGCCTGGTGCCAATTTGTGTCACTTTGGGTGACTGAACAGATGCACAGCAGTCGTTTGTGTGCTGTTTGCACAAGCAGGACTCTTGCCCATGAAGGCTGTCAGCCCCGTCATCGGATCAGGTCTCTTTCAAGACTCTAAGCCCCAAGGGTGTTAGTGGAAGTATTTCTTCCACATCTTAAGATTCTGCCTGATTAACCTCCCTGTACCTGCTGAATCTGAATCTATTGCATTGAGCTGTGCAAATACACTTATGTTTAAACAAATAAACCAAAACTCAGAAAGGCCATAAACCTTAGAAAATAGTCCTGCTGGCTGCTTCTGCCTGGGACAGAACTCAGTCTAATATACTGCAGAAGCCAAATAGATAAAAGTGAAGAATACACAGCTACGCACTACAAAGCAAAATATTTAGGACCATTTTGTGACATTCTTTAAAGAGAAATGTAAGTGGAGGATAGAAAAAAAAAAAACCAAAATAAGCACGAATAAATGCTTCTACATTTCCTGGTGCTTCATAAAAAAAGTCAAAGTCTGCTTCTTCTCTGTGTGAAATTAATATTATTTTTTGAGTTCTGTTAATCCACTGGGAAGTGGTAGGGAAATATTTTGATGTTAGGGTAATAGTTTCTTTTACCTGAAATGAAATAGTTTTCTTTAATTCTGAATATGCTTTGATACGTAAAGCAGTCAGCAAGAAATTATTAAGCAAAACAATTTCAGATCAAATCAGCTAAACATTTTGTGGTTTGATTTTTTCCTTCATTGAATATGCTTATATACAAAGAAAGTTTCCATTCTTCCCTGGAAAACATGCGATAATTCTAGAATGTATCAGGAAGAAATAAGCAAGGTAAACTGTATGTTTCAAAGGCACCAGGGTGCTCATTTGGGAGGTTGAAGACCCAAATTCAAGCTGTTGTTTCGAATCCAGCATCTTTGCCCTTGTGTTGGCAGTGTGTTAGGCAGCAGTCTAACCACTACTCTTTTCTAAGACGAGCAGCTTTCTCTTTCAACAGAGATGTAGGATATGCTTATATGAAGCACTTGACAGTACTAACAACAGAAAAGATAAATTGCAAATATGAAGGAAGAGAAGATATAAACAATTTGATTACTGACCTCTGGCTCAGCTGCAGTAATAAAGTTACACTAATCCAAGCTCTTCTGCCCGATGTATTTCAGAAGATATTTTTAAATGTCACCTAGAAACTTGAGAAAAAAAAAATCCCTGCAGAGCTTATGAAAATTAGGCTTGTGAAGCATTGCTTTGAAGGTCTTGGTCACTAGATTATTAAAATAAACAAACAAACACCCCCTCCACCCTAAAAAAACAAAGAGAATATTTTAGTCATATTTGTTAAAAAAAAAAACTCAAAAAATTATCATCACAAGCTTTGTTTCAAAGTTGATAACATAAATGGGAGTAAGTCTTTGGGTAAAATTTCCAGTTAAGACCTAATCTTTAATAAGACAAGCAAAAAGTTTCTAACAAACTTGAGGGATTTTTTTTTTACCTTTATGTATTTCAAAATATGCATCACACTGCCAAAAATTTAAGCGACCAGTAACTCAACACCTATTTCCCTATGGAAACTGGGCTCCTCACATTGAAGTAATACTTACATCTGTTTTTCACACCATGAAATCATTTTTCAAATAAAACACATACAAAATACCTAGGGAACAAATACCATTTCAGCAGAATAAAACCTCACCCAAAAATGCTCTAGAAACTGAAACATTGCCATCTGAGCAGCACCTGAGAAAATTCTCTGTCATAAACAGATAGTAGAGAAAAACTACAGCAAACTTTGTCATTTACTCAATGTTCAGGTCCTTGACCTCAATAATTTTTATAATCATGTGGCATTAAGTTACAACACTCCGATTACTTTCATTACTCCACCCAGTTAGGTAAAACACATGAGAACAATTAATTCATCATTTCTTTTCAAATTTACATTTCTTTTATGAGGATTATTGTTTTTTTAGATTGAAATAATTTCTTGCAAGTGAAGGTGCTACTTGCATTGTCTCAAATGAGTAATTCAAGTTTCCTGTCTTATTCTCTTCTTTAACTGACCTTTGCCACATCTCTTTGTACATTATACTTGATGTTTTTCTGCTGAGGAAAAAGATTAATAACTTGAAGGATGTTGCATTTGCCAGCTCAAGAAATCAGATTTTTTTGCTGAGTTAGTTTAATATATGTTGAATTACGACTTTCACATGCTCACTGGAATCAAGAAAAATGAGCAGAAACACATTCTGAACATTCATCATTTTTCTAGCAAGCTACAGTCACATGAGAAACTGTTTAGTATGCACACAGTGGTTACAATTAATTTTTATATATTTGGTTAAGCTTAATAAGCCCTTTCTTCATAGGATATTGTGACTAACTCTTGAATTAAGAAACATTTAAACATATTTCAAAGATGGATGTCAAATATGGAAAGACTAGACCTTTTATCTGTGCCTAGTAATATCATCTGCAGCAACTTACAGAAAGGGCTTGTTTGCCCTTGAAAGCATTGGTGTCCTCTCCACTAGGGACACTGCACCAAAATTCAGAACACCACTGGACGAACCATAACCTATCAAGGGGAGGCCATTCCAGTGCCTAACCACCCTCTGGGTGGAAAACTTCTAAAATGCAACCTAAACATCCCCTGACTCTATGAGGTCTATGTGGTTCCCCCACATCCTACCACTGGTCACCAGGGAGAAGAGATCAGTGCCTCATCATCAAGTGGCAACTGGTCTAAAGTACGGAGGAAATAGAGTGTGTCTCCCAGATGATGCTGACCTGTAAATTGTACTTTCCTAGGGCAGTCACTTTTTTGTATCACACTGTCTCTTTAACCAATGAAATTAATATATCGTAAGGGAAAAGGGGGGCAGAAATCAAAACGTGTGACTGCCACATAGTGTCTACATTCCTATGGTTGTACAGCATCAAGATCAATTACCTACCTTTCTTCTGGTGAGAACCCTCTATTGTGATTTATAAAGCAGTTTACTAACAGGCTGAAAAGAAAATGTTTACAAAATGTGAGACCACAAGTGAAAAAATGCTGAGAATATTGGAATTCTGTTAGAATATTATTATTATTATTATTATTATTATTAATTATTATTTATTATTATTATCATTATTATCATGTTTTTCTTAGCTACAGTCATATGGAACTACAATTTCAGGCTCTGCCCATTAACACCATAAACCACTTTAATATCCAAGTGTATATTTCAAAGATAAACATCTATGTATTTTTATAAATTAGGTCATTATTACACTGATAAAGGTGTCAAATATTTGAATGCCTTAAACAAATCACCATGCCAATGGCATTTTTTTTTCATAATTTCTTTTGTGACAGAAAATAAAAGGTCAGATGTTTTCTCCATTTACATTGGGCTTCCAATTTCTGTGCCTGCAGATGGGCCTCCAAACTTGCCATCTGGGCTTGGGAGCTCCTTGCCTTCTTTTACTCACATTGTAGGTTTCCCACAGACACTGAAAGCAACATCTGGATACTATTTAGATCTCATTTGCCTCTGCCCAGTCCTACCACTTTCTTCCCTAAACATCTCCCAGCATCCACAGGTGTTTAGTACTGTGGTAATTCCATGTCAGTTTCCTAGCTCAGCTCATTGATCCATCACCAGATGAAGCTCTCCAAAGATAAGATCCGTGCATCTAATGCTGCACAAAAGTGGGGTTCCCAACATCTAGAGTACTGTCAGATTTAGTTGTTATCTATATTCCTTTTTTTACCCTACCATTTTATTGTAATCTTATTAAAACATGTGTTTTATGAAGTTATTTGTTTCCAGGCCTGTATCATTGAGCTCAAGAAAGAGCCTGCACTATTTCCCTCTCTCTCACCCCCTGTGCTGGCGCAGACCACTCTGCATAAGCATCTGTGATCACTCTGCATAAGCATCTGTGAAAGTGGCTGCAGAAGGGGTTCTGCTTCAGAACATTGCTTTTTAGTGATTCTGTTTCCCTCTCTCTTTCATCCTAGTGTGCAAACAGTGCACAGCAATACCACCCATATTTGTAATTTAAAAAAAAACTGGCAAATGGGCAAATTTCAGTCATCATTTGGATTTTCTAGTGATATGAGTCCTATTTCCAGCCCCATGCTGAAAATAAACATCATCCTTGTTCATTAGGGCTGGCAGTTAAATTTAAAAACAGAAATAATCTTCAGCTAGCTATTGGAGGGTTCTCCCCTTTATGATGAAAAGAAACATTTCGGTTCAGCTCTGTTTGTGCCTGGCCATGTATCCAGCCATTGGTCCAGATCCTGATCCCTGGCACTGATCTCTCAGGTTCACCTCAGACCTCCCCCATCACTATGGGCTTACATGATGATCAGTGAGCCATGGTTACCATCACTGGATCTGATCCTGACTTCAGTTCATAGCTCAGCCTTGGACTTGCCTTTTCCCCATGGTCTTACCTAACGACCTGGACCCTCAGGTGGCCCTGATCTCCCTTCTCAGTCAGTCCTGCCTGTCTTGAAGTGGTGAGGCTGAACCTCAGCTATCGAGGTCTCTGTCCTGCCCTGACTTCATGCTTGAGCTGGATCTGGGTCTTTCTGCTCCCCAGCATAGCAATGTCTGTCATGCAGCTGTGCACTACTTCGTTTGATCACCGTGTAAGTTATTTGTTATTGAGCACTTTAAAGGATAAAATTAAAATGAATGTATTGGCTGCACAAACCTCCTGGACCACAGATAAAAAAAAAAAAGCAGATTGAAAGTAAAATGAAGGCTCAGTTGAGTGGTTCATCTAACATCATTAAAAAAGCAAGAAGATATAAAAGTGAAGGAGAAAATTAATAAATACCAAGAATAAAACTGACATTTTTTGACTGCATCTCAAACTTTAAATAATTGCTAGAGGCTAGAGGCTCCTGAGATGATTTACAATGAATACTAAGAAAAAAGCTTGTCGACCTTAAGTAAATAAATCCATGACTCTAAAGGGCTGTGCTGGTCTGACATAATTCGATATGCATAGTACAAAAAAAATGTGTAAACTACTCAGCTCACACCTCACATAAAGTAATAGATGTTGTCAGATGAACACTGAAGTCAGGACGTTATTGGTTCTTGAAAGAAAGTTACTTCCAGAACTAAACTCCTGTTCATTCTTTAAGCCCTCTGTAGGGCACTATTTTGTAACTATACATATATATGTCTACTTTGCCATTTCATAATATTTGAGAAACATTATTCAGATCTTTAGTGTTTAATGAAAGTGCCTAAAAATATTCAATGTTTCAGCAAACGAATTTGAGTGTAAATGTCCTTTCCAGTGAAAAGGTGAGGGCAAGAATGGAAAAATCTGAGATATGTCTCAGAGACCTAGCTCTTCAAGGAAGCTGATCATTGTTTATTTCCCCTGTGGGGACTCCTTTTGAAAGATAAACAGGAGAAGGCTGGAGTGGCTCTGCGAACAAATGGGGGTCCAAGGCCTTTGTCTTCTAAAAATTAAGTATCAGTGGGGAAAACAGACTTTAGAATGCTGTGAGTCTTTCGTCACCTTACCTCTGATAGCAGGAGACTTCAAGAATCATACTATTGTTCTCTCCATGTTTTTCTCCTCTGTCTTCAACCAGATGATGAAGGGTACAAGTTAATGGTGTTAAAATAGATTAATTTACATAAGTTTTTCCAACTTTCATTTCAATAGTGTGTTAGAAGACAGAATCTGATGTCAAATTCTGCGTATCTGACCCTTACCACCTGAGGAAAAATGCAAAGGGCTCTTAATTGCCCTTGGCTACTGATACTTTGTTACTGTTCATGTTGCCCTATGCAATAACAGGCTCAGTCAGGATCAGATCCTACTGCGTTGTGTGCTGTAAAATCCAAAAGACAGAGATTTTTCTCTAAAAGTAATGTATTCAAAACCAAAACAAGGGCAAAATCTACCCATGCACACTAACACAAGTCAAAAGTATTAAAACTCCACTTACCTTTCATTGAAATCATGTTTAAGAACAATTAATCTATTGTTAGGAATCACCTTGAAATTAAGCTACAGGGTGTGAATTGCTAACAGAAACAGTAATTATATATACAATTCATATCACTTTTACAGACTCTAAATCTTCATGGAGGTGTTTGCTCACAACTTCAGCTCTAATAGGCCTGTTTTTAATGTCTTTATTAATTTTGTCTTGTGTATTTTTGTAAATGTATCACCATTCTCCTGCTCACTGAGACGAAACTCATCTTTTTTTCTTACTGCTCTTCCCAGGAGGATGAAACACAAATGAGTTACACCTCATCAAACCTCACATTTTTCTTCTGTGATATAGCTAGTCATGTTTTCTTGCTGGTACATAATTCAACTTGCAGATGTCTCATCAGCCTCCCTCTCTCCTTGACACCTGTCAACTGTTTGTCCTCTTGGTGAAGGTGTTCAGTGCATTATTATTCCAGTCTGAGGAAAGTCCTTGGAAAGTGTCTGTCAATAAGGTGTGTAAGACCAATGACATACAAACTCATACTTTTCTCTAAGCCACTATTCAGGAATGGCATGAGTCAGAATGCTAAGGCGATAATGAGAAATACTCATTATATCCCTTATGCATTAGAGACAAATCAAATTGCCACATATTCTGAGGATCCTGATCCTGCAACATGCTCAGTGCATGTAATAGAGAACCTTGGATCATAAATTTGCATAGCTGGCTGTAAGATTTAATTTTTAATTACTTGAACCGTGTGAAACTGCTTAGAAAGTGGCCAGAGTGCTTTTATTTCAGCGCTGAAATAGGGCATCAAAAAACCCCATGCTACACCATATTTATTACCTGGCATGCTTTAAAGGGCAGAAGTAGGCAGTATGAACAAACAGTAATGGTTGACAAAAAAACCCTAAAATTAAGGTAAGTTAATGACAAGGATTGCTAGCCTAAACAGAGATGTCAGTGACTCTCACAACTAAAGGAAAGGACAAGTGCTGACAGGTGAAATGATCACAATTTTGTCAGAAAATTATGATCTGCAGGATTTGTACAGTAACCTTTCCTAGGCATATGATCTCTTGTAAAATCAGTGCAGCATTTCTGAACATGCAAGATTGAAGAGGTAAGTGATAGAATCACGGATTGTTTTGGATTGGAAGGGACATTAAAAGCTCGTCTAGTTCCAGTCCCCCTGCTGTGGGCTGGGACAGTTTCCACTAGACCAGGTGTCTCAGAGCCCCATCCAACCTGGCCTTGAACACCTCCAGAGATGGGGCATCCCCAACTTCTATGGGCAACCTGTTCCAGTGCCTCACCACCCTCACAATGATTAATTTCTTCCTAATATCCAACCTAAACTTACCCCCTTTTAGCTTAAAGGCATTACCCCTTGCCCTATCACTAAGTTCGCTTGTAAATAGTCCCTCAGCAGCTCTCTGTTTGGTTCCTTCTAGGTGCTTGAAGTCCTCAGCATGCACTCACAGAAAACAAAAGCAGCCCAGAATCAGCAGCTCCAGGCCCGTTCTGAAATGACCAAGTCTGGGAGTGACAGAATCATTTAGCCTCAAAACTGTTTCAATGCCTGACCTCTGAAGATACTGCCAAATAGACAACAGTGCCAGTTATAATATCTACTTGTATAATATAGACATCTGTCAGCTGAAAACCATCCTCCCTCTACATTTCAGTGAAGCCACCAAAAAGCTGTCACTCAGAAGCATGCCTCAAAGGCAAGCCTGCCCTAGCCTAGAGTGAAATGTACACTACACTTTCTTCGGTGAAGTTTTTATCTTTCCAAATAAAGGCAAAAAATACTGCATCAAGCATAAGCACACAGAAAAAAAAAATGCATCAAACGCTGCAAAGAGTCACTCAGGTTTATCTTCTTCTTCACTTTATCTTCTCTGAAACTGAGACAATAAAGTTATGACAGAACATTAGAAGATGAAAGAAGGAAATGAGAGAATCAGATCAACAGGGCCTCAGAGACCAAATTTTATAAAGGGCTGGGTGATGACTGCATTTGGAAAAGCAGGAAGCAGAAAGGTGGTGATACTCATTGTATGATAATATGTAAGCCTAAATGGGAAATTTGGAATAAGTTGATGAAAACGAGTTGAACTGGCATAACATTGAAGATGAAAATGCAGGAGCACAGGGATATCTCATGGTTATCTGATGTAAAAAAGCAAAACATGACCCTCAGATTTGGTTGTTAAATATTGTCAACTAGAACAGAGATGGAGGGGAAGAGAAGCTGTGAAATGAACTTAAGGTGTTGGTTTTTGGTCATATTGAGTTTAAAATGATGATGGCTCATCCCGGGTGAAATACTGGGGGAGCCACCATCAGCATGTGATTAGAAAATACATAAATCAGCACAGAGCAGATGTGTATGGATGAACTGTCAGAAATGATGTACTTAGTGGGACAAACAGAGAGTGAAGGATAGCGTTTTGGAGTACCTCGGGGACTAGAGGAGAAAAGAGAGGCCATCAAAATAGCTGATAAAAGAACAGTTAAAGGAAAACAAAGTGAGTGGACTATTACCCTGAAAGCAAATCACCCACAAGCACCAGCAGCTTTGCTAACAACTCTCAAAGAGAAAAAATAAAGCCAATTCCCTAAGGTGCAATAGCAACTAACACATTATGGGTTCTGCTTAGGGCAGTACTCAGAAACCCAGCAACAGGGAACCAGCAGAAAATCAGCAATATCCATCTCCGTTGAAATGAATAAAGATGATGGAGCCCTGATTTTTGGGCACGAACAGGCATTACCAGCAGCCAATGCATATAATATACATTTAGAGGGGAGAAGTCAACATGTAAACAGTGTTCCTGAGAAACAAAGGGAAAAATCAGATGAAAAGGCTGTACTTTGTCTGAAATACTTTTACTTGTTTTTAAGAAAGAATCAGAACTCAACCAACTTATTTGGAGCTATAAATCAGTATTTCAGGAATTTCAGTTAATAAACACCTCAGAAGTATTCATACATCTATTTCCTAGAAATAAATGCAGCTTACGAGTATATGCCCATGTTTACATAAAAATATGTCCAGTTTTGTCCACATGTATGTCAAGAGAATAAACAATAAAAGAGAAATAGTTTATAGGCCACAGAAGAGATAATGTAGAATTATATAATCATAATATTATTAATTAATACAGAAGGGCAACTAAAATCTAGTCTAAAGTTTTAAAGTCCACTTATTGAATGTCAGAGTTTTTGTTAAGGGGCTCTTAACTGCAGTTGGCCAAAGAGCTAAACTCTTACAATTAGAATCATAGAATTGTTTTGGTTGGAAAGGACCCCTAAGATCATCAAGTCCAAAAAATTTCGCTCTGCTGGGTGCAGAACATTATTGCCAGGAGCTCTATTTACTCCAGAAATGTTTGACAATCACCATGCCTGAATTTTGCATTGCTCTAGGGCCTTCACAAAGAAGTAATCGTTTTGAAAAAAAGAGCAATATTTTTAGAGGAAACTTCTGGTATTATAGGAAATAAAAGCTAAAGGCAATCTGTGACACAAACATAGCTTTCTGTAGTAGTATGATTATTGCTATTTTTGTGCTGGAAAAATCCAGAACAGCCAGAAACAATTCCACCTGTCACCTGCCATATTATTTGTAACTTCTTATGTGTTTATGCTCCAAGTGCCTCTCTCCATATTAAATTAGTTCTACATGTGTTACATTAAAATCAACAATTTTTTAGCTCAAAAAGTATTTGAAGATTACTGTATCTAAAAATAAATATTTAGTGTCTTAACCACGTTAATGGAGAAAAATTCAATAAAAAGATATCATTCTTATCAAGTGAAAAATAAACAGATTGAGAAGCATCTTCACAGGACATTCAGCGCTGAACCCTTTTCATTTAAATGAGTTCTGCCACTTACTTCAGCTGGAGCAACAATAAGCCTGCAGTTATTTGTTCTCAGTTAAGTTTTCAGTAAGCTTTGATTGACACGTGTGTACTTTGCTGAATTCAGCAATAAAGAACAGTAATCAATGCATTGTAGAAGTAAGCTATTATGTCAGAAGCACCTGCCTCTCATATCAGATTGGAAAAATTCTTAGAGAATAAGCTATTCATTTCATATGGCTCTGGAAACAGATACTCTAGTTGTATCTATCTGTTCATGTGTATTTTATGTGACATCCTTGAAGAAAAGTATTTCTTAAACTATGTCATCTCCTGTATCTTATTTTCATTGTATTTAAATTAACCTTCACATTTCAAGATAAGTTAATTATTTTATAATGCAAGCTGCTGTTATTTTGTCAAAAGCACCAAGAAAAACTAGGTTTCAGCATTTAGTCTATAACACAAAGCTGAGGGAAGATCAACATAAATCTGTCCCACAGGCATTTTGCACAGAATGCTGAGCTCAAACACACGCCATGGAAACTGCCATGCAGGAGACGTACTGTGAATTGTAAACACCACATCACAAAGCTGATAGCTTCAGGCTGTGGGCTTGCTTTCTTTCTTGATAGGACTTTCATTGGTGGTTTCAGAAGACAACATGGGTATTATTCCCACATATCTACCTCAGTCAAAAAGTTAGCCAAGATACAGCATTCCTGTGTTATTTCTTTTTGAGTCAATCAGAAAATTTTAAAAAGTCATTTAACAATCAAATAAACCTCTGTATGCATGTCATCATCCTCCTCATTCTCAAAAGGCTTATGTGGCTTGGGCTCAAAGGACAGTGTTACCACTGAATGGGGAGAAGGGCAACACACTCTTCTCAACTTGACTGATCTACTGCAAAGCATTTATAAGGAATCTTCTGCTGTAATAAGAAAACAAGAACAAGTTGCTTCTGTGAAATGTGTTTGAATATCTGGGCAATAACAACAGCCTTAGGTCAACCCCTAAATAAGCTAGAACCTGCTCCAAAAATTAATGTTTTGAGTCTAAAATTGAAATAAGGAGTGACAATTAAGACATGGATTGGGAATTTTTATTCTTCTAAATATACTTTTCCTGCTATATAATTCTATTATGTAGATAATGACAGAAGGAGTGATAATGCTGAAAATATCACAAGAAATCTTCTCTCCTAAATATTTTCAGTAAGGTCATAAACAATACTCACATCTGGTTGCTTATCAGGGGTAAAAAAAAAGAAGAGAGAGATAATGTAGCCCAAGAAATTTAGGATCTCCTCCTGGAGCTTTTCATACAGGAGTGGACTGATGGCTTACTTTGCCAGGAGTTGCTTGAATCTAAAAACCCCATCCACCTATCAGTGCTTGACTCAGCTAGGCATCCAGAGACCCTCTGAAGACAGAAGAATCCAGGGCAAAGTTTTCTTGGGCACCAAACTGACTAACACAAACACATTTTCTTAGCATCAGTAAATGGGTATGTTTCTTTTAGCTATTATCATCTAATTAATTATGAGTTGGTATGCTAACTAACATCAATCCCCCCCAAACACCTTTTACTCTAGTATAACTAGACTGCTAAGGGAGAACCTTCAAAGAAAAATGTAGGCTTGTAAAATCATTCTGGAAAGGAGACATCTTTAGAATTCTTTCTTTTTTACTCAACATGGTCTTTAGGTAAACCAAGTTATTTTACTACAAAAAAGGTTTAAATACAATAAGTTGTTAACATAATGCTCCATTTAACCAGAAATGCACTGGGTGAAGAGAATGCATAAGTATTAGTGGGCAGTTTGAATCTATGAGTGTCTAATTTTGTCTATTCGCTTCTGTGGTCAAAAATGTTTCAGATAAACAGGAAAATCCTCGATTAGATTGGTATTTTATGATGTAATTGTGACCCAGTGAATGTTTTCAAATCAGAGGCAAATGTGGAGAAAATTGATGGAGAATCAGGGACACCAATTATGCTTGAGGAGTGCCTAACACTGGTCACATACATTTATTCATAATAAGGTCATAATCTAGGGGCAACTGGTACACTCTTACAAATTTGAGATGGAAAATTCTCTGACACACAATATTTGAATGTATTATTTTAAATAAAATATCCCAATTATATTTGACCATCTCTTCCTCTTATATTTAATGAGGCAGGGGAAATGAGCACAGACTAAAAGACGATATTGAAATACATGACCATATATATGCTACGTATTACACTGATTTTTAAACTTCTATATACATGAGTTCAATGTAAAGCAGAATATTTTTGGATACACGATCGTTTCCAGAACAAGTATTAATAAAAAATTGAAAGTAACTGTCCTATCAAATATTGTTTTTAGTATTGGTGTTCTGAATTACCATGATTCCCACAAGTGTTTTACCCTCCTTTTTTCTTTTTCCTAGTTAATTGTTTGTAAATTAATTTGGTATGTGAGTAAATGTTAGTCTAGGTATTCAACAACCATTTTTTCCAGGATGCAGATTTTTGCGGAGGATGAAATAACGGGACATCACACACCGATCAGTATGACCATGTGAAGCCATTTATTATTGGAAGAATACACACTTACATAGCAATTTTAGTTCTGACTCCATAATGTTTCGAACATCATGTGGCCAAAAGCAGTATAATGATTGGGTGCTTGCTACTGTTAGCATGTTGCATCTAAACTTCTAATTGGACACTTGATGGGACAACTATTCACCATATTTCAGCTCCTCACATCCTTTTTGTTCAGCACAATGTATCAATCTTATTTAAACTAACTTATTGTTTCAGCAATTCCTAAACTATATTCTTTTGTGCTGTGGTCAATACATCCTTATTTCATATCCTTGGGTTGTTTCTTCTCTTTCTTCCGTGGTGTTATCAGAGAGCGTATCCTTTACTCAGCTTGATTCAATGCTGGGAAAGCTGGGTTGTGCATTCCCAGTGTCCGTTCTCCTGCAAAAAATCCTCAACAGATTTTTATCATTCATATCTGAAAAATTAACATTAATAAAATCAGTTTCATGCTACCTTCCAAAAGAAACCACAGTTTTATTTTAGAAGCAGTTCTCCTTAAGTTCCCAAATTAGAGGGAATTTTAGTGAACATAGTGAATATTTTTTCCCTTAAGAAATATTTTTGGCCATTCCAGAAAACATACTTAAACTGTGATTCTCTCCTTCTTTTTTCCTTTTTTTTCTTTTTAATCTATGTATTGGTTATAGGTTGATACATGACATAACCATTAGACAGTTATTAGCAATGTGAGTTTTGTGTCCCAGACACTTTGCCTTTAATTTCTAATGGGCAATTTTCATCAGCTCTGGTGGGAAATAGCTCAGACAAAGTGAATACATATATTTACATATATGAATGACTTTGTTGACTGTTCGCAGCTTGGAATGGCCACATGCACCCAAACTGCTGAGTCTTTATGGACCTTCCTGTAGGTAAGGAAGACGGAGCTTGAGGTATGACCAGAAACTGGTTTACAGCAGTTTTTAAACTTCTCCCTTCTTCAAAATACAATACAGAAGAGCAGCTTTGGGTCTTCAAACTCAAATAAAACTGCAAAATCTTATAAAGCTGTTAATTATTGTAATCCTTCACTAGGAAATGCTATGTGCTGACAAATGCTACGGATATTTAGAAAAATCCACATTAAATTTGCATATCAAAATCTCCCTTCTTTTCCCATCTACCCAAGAATTTACAAAACTTGGTTCCCTGGATGTATTCCTCAAACACATTTCAAGAGAGTTTCTGGCAGATTCCACCTGATGGTTTCTCTGTAGACATTGAAAAATGGGACAGCCTGAGTTACTTTAATTTTTCAAATGCGGTGTTAATAAAATTGGCTACTACAATTGCTATAAAGTGTCAATGGATTTTTCCTTTTTAATTTGCTTAGCTAAATTAAGAGCAGCTAAGTTCATGTCCTGAATAATTTTTTTCTGTGCTCATAATATAATGCATTTGCATAAAGCAAAGAGTAAGACATTGACTAAACTTTCAGCAATTTTAAAACCCTCTAAGGACACATTATGATTATGCCAAGTGACCCAGGGGCAGGTGCTAATATTAAATAATCATACTCACACTATATCAGCAATGGATTCATGTTTAGGTTTACCTGTCACAAGAAACCCAAGGAACAGATGTGTGGGATTTTTTTCCCCTTTTATAATATAGATGAAGTTCTTAAAGCATTCCCAACTACCAGTGAAAGAACCCTTGTTTCCTTTTGTATCTTTAAAAGTTTTAAAATATTCAGTTCTCAACCACAAATAATTTGATGATGATTAAAAAAATATTGTCTGCCTTCAGGATTCTCTGTTCTGGAGGTTTTATTTTTCATCGATCAGACAGCTCAACTAAGAGGACAGTGGCAGAAATATTGAGTTGGTTTCTTGGTTTGCCCAGTTCAGGTCTCTTCTGCACTGACAGTTGCTTCTCATATCTGACGAACTTCTTTCCCAGCCTCTTTCCAACACACCCATTCTCTATTTCCGTCTCTTGCTCTGGCTATTTCCAGTCTTGTCTGAGAGGGGAAATCCTTCCTTTTTTTATGTCTTTGCACCAACCTCTCTTTCATGTGATCAGTAGTCTTGCTCAATCTGTCACTTCAGCAATCAGCCTGAACTAAAGCACCTAGTAAAAGGGTTTCAAACATCCCTGTAGGTGACCATACATAAAGTTAATAAATTAATATAATTTTTCTAAGTTTATTAGAGCAACCTAAGTTCTTGAAAAAAATTTGACTTTATCGGTACTAGATGATAGAGTAAACCATCTTGCAAGTCAGCAGCAAAGAATGTTCTCTGCATGACAGTCATTGACTTATTTGAAAGACATTGAGGATTTTTACATTTTAGGATTAGGATATGCAGTAGACAAAAGCAAATCCAGTTCTATTCAGATTGAAACAAATGATTGATACTTCCACAGTGATCACAGGTAATCACTGTTATGATTTTTCCTTTAAAGGAAGTCATGTTATCCCAATAGATAAGTGCTGAAAGAATCTAGAGGAAGAAGAATAAGAAAATTGACCTTGTATCTTATCTTCCTGTTGATTTCTGACATATCCTCATGCTATGTAAGTAATTAATTTCCCATTTCCCATCATATGATATTCTCACTAGTTCAGAGACATGCTTACAGTCACTGAAGTATCATGTCATCTTGTCAGTGTTGTCCTGCTTTCTCCTACTCACTCTTCCTACAGTTTTATTATTTATTCACAGTCTTTCTTTTCAAGAAGGATATGTCTGGCTGAACCTACTGTATAAGGCCACCATATATATATACACCAATCACATGCTTAAAGCATTATTTCACCACGTCTCACCAAACTGAGAACATCTGTGTTGTCAGGCAAGCTGACACAGAAATCTGTAGAGTAAAAACACTGTGCTGTAAGTACCATTTATTTCTTTCTAGATTCTTTCTCACAGATTTTTCTTTGCCCTTTTGGTTAAGGTTTAGGAGTCTGCCCGTGAAATGACAGTTTATATGGACCTTCTGGCTTTCAGTGGAGACACTTAAGTGCAAATTAGCCTGTTCTTGCAGAACTGCATTGTTTTATTCGGCTTGAAAAGACTACCTGAATATTACTGATTTTAAAGGTATTAGGTTTGTCATCTCCCTCCTCTCACGATTCAATAATTGTTCTTTACCCAATTTTAGCTAGCTAACTCCTTTACAGGCAGGCATCCTAATGTAGATTTCAGCCTGTAAGTACCACTTCCTTTCTGCTTAGTCTGGGTGCCATGGCTATAGTGTTATATCACAGATTCCCAAGAAATTTTCTTAGGTGTTAGAATAAAATTTCAGTAGAGTTACCTTGCTTGAAAGGTCCTTGGCATAGTTTTGGTCAGGGCCAAGTTTAACACCAGAACAATTTCCACTTATGGTTCAGGAATTAAAATGGACAAGTGTCTGTTTCTAGCAGTGATTGAAAAAGTGTTTGTCTAGTTTTAGAGTTTGGGGAACTAGATTTCATAAGCACATTCATGGGTCAGAACAAAAAGTGTCTAGATTTTATTCACTACCATAGACGTTGCAGACCTACAGAAAAATTCAGATCAAACATCAGTGGCAGTTAATGAGATGTTTTTAGTGAAAGAGCGGAAATGATGAGTAGTAGGAATAGACCACAGCTATGCATCAAGCAAAAGCCTTGTCCTCTCCATCTGGCAATTGCATACTTGAATAATATATAGAAACCATCAAAGATTTGTATAATATAGCAACCAGCTTCCCCTTCATTAAAGGCTTGTTCTGCAGCATGTAATGATTCCTCTGTCGCATTGGTAAGGAATGTTTTCAGTTTCCTATTTTATCATCATTGGTTTCCAGACTTAGGGACTACTACCTAGCTGACAACAGAGATTTCCACTGTCTTGCCTTCTCACTCAGGTCACAGAGACGATGATTGGTCCTTCTCCTGAGAGCTCATGGGCTGATTCATGTTATTCTGGCTACTCGTTTCTCAGTTTTGTTTTGTTGGTGGGGTTTGGGGTTGGTTTTTTTTCTGGGGGGAAAGTGGTACTATGGGGAGGAGCAGGCTATCCACACAGTCTTATTTTTTGAGTTTTCTTTCTCAGACTTTCTGAACTTTTTATCTTATTACTTTTCCTAGTTTTGACTATTTCCAATATTCATCTGAATGTCCTCCATCATTTGATTTACAGCAGTCCTTCAAAACATGAGAGAAGTTTTCATACTCTGCCTGAATTCCACAATTAATTTAATCCATCACATGCATTTTAAAACCGTTTTTCAGCTCATGTTCACATTCTCTACCTTATTTGTTGGACAATCCAGAACTTGTCTTAGTGCCAGGATATGCTATTAGTTTAAATTAGAGCTGCTGTAAGAAATTCATCAACAGACTGATGTCTGATGAAAAAAGCTTCCTCACATTCTTGTATAATATGATTATAGCTGTTCTCTTCTTTTCTGAGCTAGAGAAAAAATGCAGACCAATGGAGGGAAGAAGGAGGGGGAAGTGGGGAGAAAATAAGTTAGAAATAAATTAGAATCATACTAAACAAGCTTGGAAAGACAAGCTGCACCAGTATGAAATTTGGTGAATAAAAACAGCTGCCTGTATTTCCAATTACAGACTTATGATGCAATTGCCTGTTAATGGCCCAGTTAAATTGTGAAGTAGATACAAATATATTAGTTACACAGATAATAACAGATGAAACAGGCTATAAATTTGATTTATATGAGGACTTTTTTCCATTACTTCATCAATGCATTAGCACAAAAAGTCTTCACAGAGAATACTTGCTGATCTGGTAACTCAGTCATCCATTCTCTATCATTCCATTTGGGCAAGAGTAGGACTCACTTCTTCTGGGTCACTACTGTTGCATTTACAAATGTAGCAGTGCTTGACTCAATAAATCTCTGGATATCTGTGGTTTTCTCATTTTTTCTCTAAAGCTACCATACTACCAGTTTGGCCAGTGCTAGACTGTTCCTTAAGGGTTAGTACACGATACACAAACTTAGATTTCTTACAGATACCTTATTCCATTGTAAGCATGCATCCCTCATTCTGGGTTGAAAACAAATCCCATAACTGGGCCCATCTCCCAGGAGGGTTCTAGAATATACACCTTTCAAAAGACTGTCTCTACAACACCCATGATCATATGCTGATTGCCACATAGCTCTGGGAAACAATGACTTCTGAAGCTCCCAACACATTTGTTTGGGCAAGCTATAAATAAATTCAGGATGGAAAGTTGATGCAAAAGTAAAGCAGCATAGAAACACTGTTTCCTTTTCATGCAGTACCACAAGACTCCTCTGCAGCTCATTTGGCAGTAGGCACAGGGTGAATTTGAAGCTAAATGCCTCTGCAGTCAGAGGGCCTGAGACTTGCAGCCATAGGCCAGAGCTCACCTTTATGCTTGCTGATATTTCAGACATTCCCACATTCTCCCACTGTGTTTCACAAGCAGGAGACACTGCAGCAGAAGAAAAGGAGACCTCTGTATACGTTTGCTGAGACAGTGTTCCTGGAGCTGAAGACCAAACAGCCTGGGGTCAGCCAGATCCACAGTGCTGAAGTAGGACCAGTACCTAATCCCCTCGTTCTAGGCCTGCTTATTATAGCATAGTCTGTTTCCCACTGTATGCTTGTTGGAACCTCCCTGAAAAAACCAAAAAGGGACTGTCCTGCAGCCATCTTGACAAGACTTCTCTTTCCTTTAATCCAGAACACGGTACTCTACAAAAGCCTAAGACTAGTTAGCTCCATTTTACAGACTGGTTAAATACCAGAGCTTGAAGCAGCATGGTATTATGCTTCGCCTAAAACTCCATGACTGTGAGAATGAAAGACTGTGATATGAAGATGAAAGAGCTGACACAGTGAAACTGATATTGATGGTAGATTTCAATAAGTGCAGAATCATGTTCAGATAAGTATTCTTACAGTCACTGTAAAGAATTTGCCTTGCAACAGCCATTCTTCTAAATAAAAAGAGAAGAGAATCTATTACAATACAGGTGTTGACAGTCAGGTACCCAAAGCCTCAACAAAAGCATTAGAAATTTCGATAAATTCTAAAATTTTATTTTCCTCTGACTTCCATCTGTGCACAGTTTGGATGTGTTAAACAATACTCATTGTTTCCTAACTACTTACTCCAGCATGTGTTTAAATACAGTCAATTTTCACGAAATTCCTTGCTTGTGGTTTCTGAGCAGAAGTTCTTTTTATTGTTTCTCTTTTTATTTTATTTTTCCACCTTGTTTATTTGTTTGTTGTAAAAATTGGAAAAGACTAGTTGATGATAAAAAAGAATGTTTAGGATTTCTCTCAGGGGACCATATTTATTTCTGTGTTTAATTAGTTTAATGGTCTTACTGTTACTGTCACTACACAAAACTCCCATGTCTATAGGTAAGAACTTCATGCCTGTAGCAGAAGATGAAACAATTCCTCACTTCAAGTTCATCGCCATTTTTGGAACTTGTAGAGGAATTTATTTGGCCAACTTCCTCTCTGTTCCAATGGCCAATTTATTGGCAGAGCCCCAGGTAATAGGATCTGTCTGCCTCATCTCTTTTAAAACATCTGCAATGTAGACATCTGCATATGATCTACTTTCCTAGAACTCTTCCACAACAAGTGGAAGAAAGAGCTACTGCTGTATCTCATCTCAAGGTAGGCATCTGAAGTATATCAGATGCATCATGCACCTCACATCTTACTCTCTTTACAAAAGTAATATAGGCAACTGTCTCAGGCACAGATATTCAAAATTACAGAAGTCAAATTCTTCCTTCAGATTGTTCTTTTGCAAGACAATGGAGACTAACAATAATTCTTCCATCTGTGGACCATCAGATACATTTTAGCATGCAGATTCTAACTAATAGGCCTTTCACAGATAAAATGCTTGGAGCAAGCAGGCCCCTGAAATTCAACTGAGCAAAAAGAGGACTCTTAGCTGTTGAAGGAAGGAGATCAGCAGGCTGTCCATCTCTGAAGGCAAGTCATAAAAGAGGCCAGGAGTTATCTGGGCACAGAAGAAAACAATGAACCACCTAAAAACACTACAGACTCCTTCAGGTAGATGAACTGCATGAGAAAGTACAGAAAGATCTTACTTTACTGCATGTGGTTGTCTTTCTGATGGGCAGGTGATATATGCGCACATGTTTCTCAAGGGAAAGGATTTTTCTTGAACTATAGGATGAGAGGAGCTCTGTGGGAAAAGGGAAGTTCAGTAGCTTCTACGTAGAGTCCAACCTCCAATTTAGCAGTCCCAGTTTTGCTGAAAAAGTTGAAACTGGGAAAGTTTCTCACTTCAGCTTCCAGGAAAATTAATGTCCAGTGTCACTGTCAGGCAGTCATTTGCGGGACCATCACTGTCATAGGTACAAGCACTATAATAGGCCCATAGTCTGTGAGCCTGTGAGATATGTTCAGGGAGCATTTTACAACAGCATTACCAAAAAGTCTAAGATAAGTGTCTTTATCAATTGGCTCAGAAATTAATGTTTTCCCCACAAGTTCAGTTAATTACACTCTTCTGTCAAATTACTTCCAAAATACTATTATGCAAATCTCACTTTTCTAAACAGCATGGTCAGCATAAACAATGTGAACTTACAAACTATGATACATGGAAGACTGCATGCAAGAATCCCTATCTTCATAGACCACCTACTACCTGAAGCATCCAAGAAAAGATGAAAGGTCAAGGTGAAGTCTCTTCTACCATTGCATTTGGTTTGCAATAGCCACTTAGCAAACAAAAGAGGACTTTTATCCAGCAAAGATACTTAGAGAAATAGATCATTTTTCTAAGAGTTCCCTGAACACTAGATGAAGAATTATCTAGCTATAAGGAAAAAAATAAATCCCACTTAGCACATACTGTTCTATCCTGGAACTTGAATACAAAGTCATTAAACAAAGTTGGAAGAAAATGCTGGAAGTAAATCTTTCCAAAACCACATGCCTGAGACTTTAAGCAGCTTCTCAGTCTCATGAAATCAACCAACAGGAGCAAATTCTCCATAATCCTAGCAGCACTGAACACAGACTGCACGTATAACTTGTCTGCGCTAATTGCAATGAACACTCCCTACAGCAGACCCCTGAGCAGCTCTGGCTGCTACACTTGGACAAACGTAGAGGGTTTCACCCAGTGCACCAGAGGTTATCAAGGCATATAGGTAATTGATAATAGGCAACCATTAAAAACCAGCATGAACTCAAATATCCAGGCTGTGCGTAACAGAAATACCCAGCTGTCGGTAAAAGGCATTTCCCAGAAAACAATAATTCCATCTTTATCTCTGGGGAGATATTTTTGTCTCCACAAAGGAAACAACAAGAAAAACCTCAGAGCTCTCTTTATAACATATTATGATGTCTCCCCTCAGCGATGACCTCTCCAAAATCCACAGACTATACACTAGATGCCTCATTCCCTTAAGTGATCAGTATCTATTCACCTGTCTCAGCTTCTCTTTTTCTTGCTTTCCATCTCTGTTTTTCTCTCCATTCAGTTCTTTTCACACTCCCAAAGTTCCTTCTGCTTCCTATTTAACAATACCTATTTCTTACAGAGATAGTTTAGGTGATGCATAGTTAAGGGAATTCTGACTAATTGTTCTTGACATGTATTTTGTTTTGAAAACTGCTACCTCTATTTTGAGACCTGGAAAACACTTCAGGCACATGTGCAAGGTAACTTTTCTTCCTAAAGAATATTAGCATGTCTACTAAAGGACACCAACTGTGCCTACAAAAGCCTGTCCTGCCTATGGATCCTTAGAAAATCCTGTCAAAGGATTTGACATAAAATATTCTCATGATTAGTTTTCCTAAATAGTTAAGTTTCCTATTTAAATTTCCCTTCCCTAAATGCTTTTCATAATATACATTTTATGAAGTTATCATTTGTTCTTGCTTGTGTTGTGTAGTGCATTCTTGATGAAGTAGCGAAGGGATGAATAGTCAACTTTGAAATTTTTGCGGATGGTATTAAGTTATTCAATATAATAAAGATGGGAAATGATTATGAAGAGGAACTTGATACTGAATAACTGAGCAATAAAACAATATACAAAATTCAGTGTAGATAAATGAAAATTTATGCATATTTGTAAAAACAACACAGACTTTCTTCATGCTCTGATCTCATGCAATTGTGGGGCTGGAATATATATTTGGATTGCGAAATATTATGCTTTGTTGTCAAGACAGGAAATTAAATATTAGGAACAATTAAGAAAGTAACGGGACAAAATAGAAAGCATCATTAGACTGCGGTGTAAATCCATGGTGCACCACTTTCTGAAATACTGTGTGGGATTCATGTCTCTCCATTAAAAAGTGTACATAGAATCTGAAAGGAAAAACAAAGTGGTATGAACACTTAAGAATTTGGAAGAGATTCCTTGCAAGGAATGAACAAAAAGATTAACTTCTGGCCTAAGAGAGGACAGAGACAAGAATGGTGTGGCTATAAAGTCATGTGTGACATGGATAGGGTGAGCAGTCAAAAGCTCGCTCGATCTTCTGGTTTAACAACCAGTAACAACAAATATGCCTTTACAATACAAGCCAAAGGGAAGAGCTTTTCTTTGCAATCAATGCACAGCTGAGCTGTGAAACTCCTTCCCTGAAGAAACTGAAGGTGAAAAATATTGACATTTTCTCTATAAAGGATGGTTGAAAAATCCATTGAGGGACATGGAAAACAAAAATTACCTCCATTCCAGTAACCTCAGTGTCACTGCAGGCTGAGTGTCAGGAGAACAATTTGGGGAAGCCTGCAGACAGAAACAGGATATTGATCTAAATGAACCTTCTGCATGAATCCATGCAGACACTCAATAGCTTCTCCTGGGCCTGAATAATTTAAAAGTTCTTAAGGAATGTTGCTGCTCTCCCACAATTGATAGGAGTTGGATGACTTCTTTGTCACAACTAATTCAGAACAACTATACTCTGGGCAAGTGGCTTGCCAAGGTGACCTTTTTTAAAGATCCAGTCCCCTTTGATGGACAATGTTCCAGATTAGCCAGAGTGATCATATTTCTTCACTGTGGAAGCCCTTAAACTGACAGCCTCTGGGCTGGGACTTCTATACTGTCTGACTCTAAAGCTCCAGCAGTCTAAATCTCTGAGGAATTTTAGCCCAAAAAGTCTTTTTCAAAAAGACGTAGCAGAGTAGTGCTGCCTTCTAGCAAAATACATATACACAAGCCAGATAAAGCATGTTTAAAGAATTTCCACAAACTAACACTAGCCCAGGCATGCCTAACACCTTTAAAAATTATGCATGAGCTACAGGGAGGCCGTGTCATCTTGCTGTTCAGAATGTTTGCCATGTCTTAAAAAGACAAAATATCCCATGTGCATTTTAATTGATTAAACAGTCCATTATAGCTTCAAATTAAAAATCTCAACTTTCATTAATTCTTGAAATTATTAATGCTATTCATGGGCTCAAAAAATGTTATTCTACCAAAAAATCCCCAGACTTATGAGCTCTTCTAAATTAAAACACACTGTTTGCATTATTCATGTTGAGAACTTCATTTTATTTCAGTGGGATTATTCATTACAGGAAAGATTGTGAGTACAATCACTGGACTCCAGCTGCAGTTACTGTTCCCCAGTGTGAGCCGATTCTTGTCCATCTGCTTACCCACTCATGGCTCTTTAGTATGATATCTGAAAGCCTCCTATCTTGGTAACTTGCTAATATTGTTGGATATCGGGTGAAAGTTATCATACTAAAAAAATTTTTTAAAAGGTAGGATTACAGATACAATCAATTTTCAGTGTTTGTTGTCTTCTGAAAATGTTAAGCATCCTGGTAGCACACATACAGAGTATCAAGGCTGGACCTATTTTCTTTAGGAGTGCACTCAACAAGTCTCTAAACTCAACATGTCACCTAAATCTCCGTCACCCTGTGACCATGATTTAAGCAACCCTTCTTTCTTGAGGTGTCCTACAACATCCTGTGTCTCCACCTCTTTTCTCCTTAAATAATCTTTCTCCAGAGATAACCCTTATCAAATTTCTTTAAACTTCTTTTGAGGGTTGTGTGTTGTTTTTTTTTTTTTTCTTTTTATTTGTGTGAGGTGGCTTTGCACTGTCTGTGGCACAGAAAGGAAGATGTCAGTGACAAGGTCGCAGGGGCAGAAAAACATTGTCAAGTTAGAGAACAAAGATATGAATTCTGCAAAGTCACACACAGTTAGATTTTTCAGAGATTATCTCAATGATGGTCTGTAGTACTCCTGAACCTAGGGAAAAATACAGCTCCTAGGCTTCCATCCATCCTGGCTGCCCCACATTAGGACCATGTTAGGTTCTTGGTCAGTATGCTCTGAATATGTCCATTAGCACTGAAGCTGCGCCACTGAGCACCTGAGAATCAGTCTCCAACACTCCTCTGTAACTCCACTTCAGCCTTCTCTTTTCAGTTCATGGCAGGGTTCACTTTTTATTTCTTGGCCTCTGATCAAAAACTAGCTAATTACCCAAGCAGCATGAAGCTGGGATGATTGGCAGATAACACCCCATGAGTGAATAAAAATCTGCATTTTGAAAAGATAAAACAATAAAGATGTTTCAACAAGAAGATAAACAGCAGGCTTCCAGCAGGGAATGTTAAAAGGTTCCCAGAACATCACACCAGAATGGGTTTTTGTCATCTGGCTTCACAAGAAGTGACAATCTCAGCTCAGGGTATTTGATTAACTCTAGTTCATGCATTCAATTTGTGAGGCAACTGATACTCTGGGAACATCACAGGAGAAAGGGACAGGTAGCAGATTCTTTCCAGAATTGCTTAAAAAAATACTTGTAATTTTTCAGGAGGCTACTGGAGAAAGGAGACATGGAGAAGAATTAAGTGTTCAGTGCACTTCCTCTGCGTAGCTATTTGGATGTGTGTAAGAAATTAATTTGAACTGAGTTAACAGACACAGCCAAACAGCAAACACCCTCATACCTAAACCTGTATACAGAAATAAGGCATTGTTATTTCTGTATATAGAAACATTATAGCCATTAAGTACAGATTTTTGTGTAGTAATTTTAAGCAAGTCTAATAATTTTAATAAAAGGTTTTTTTTGTCTGGATCACTGATTTTATGACGAGCTTCTTCATGGTGATTTTATTGCTACTCATCTCTTGTAACAGTCAAAATAAACTTAATTTACTAATTCAAGATGGCAAAGTCATCAACATCAACAAGTTACATGTTGCCACTCCATTCAAAATTGCATTTACAAAACTGTTCTATTCCTCCTTAGTTATAATGACAAAGAGTAAATTTCAAATAAATTATTAAATCCAAACCCAAGTTCTATGATTAGAGTCAGTTTCTTAATCAAACATTCTATCCTCAATTCTCTGCTGTGCTATAATGCCTGTAAAAATATGGGTCCCTTCCAATTTCAGATTTTCTCTGATTCTATGAAAAGTTTTCTGTGATATTTGGTGAATGGAAATTAATACAGAAAGAAGTTTCTATACATGTTCTTACTTGTCTTGGGAAACTTAAATCATGATTTGGTCTGACATTAAATGTATCTGCTACACCATAAAGAATATTTTGTGGCTTGCAGGACATCTCCTGTGTCAATCTGTTATAGTATCAGACAATCTACCTTGGTTCATTATATTATATTAATTTATCATATTATCACAGCATATTAGAATCATGCAGTCAGCTAGTAATCACTTTAAATCACATTATGGATTCTGTTCTGGCAGATTATTTTCTGATTTTTAAAATGTGTTACAGGAAAACCACAGATCCAAAAACATAGGAACAAATACAGCTCTGGGAAAATAAACACACTTAAGGAGCCTGGTGCTTTATTAAGGGCAATTTTATATTTCTATTTAACTTGCATCTCTGTGAATACACAGAATTATTTTGATGATTCACTGAGGATTTTCAGTAGTGCTTTGAACACAAATGCGAAATGTGAAATTGAGGCAAACGAAAACAATAAGAAAGAGGAAATATCCTGTGCAAGTAATCAAAAATGTTATGTTGGTATACAGCTATAATTTATAACTGTGTACAGAGGACTGAGGAAAAAACACTCAACTAGATTTCTTCATGTTTAGGGTAGTTCTGAGAAAAAAATTATACGTTGCTGCAATATCACAAGGCCCATTTGCTATTAAATGTAGATTTCCTGTTTTGAGGACCACCCAAGTGCAAATATTTGCTTTTCCAAGTACTTTAAAATGCTAACTCACATTAGTTCAACATATAAATACAGAAATAATTTTGCTTAAGCACTTTGTCTTTTTAAAGAGAGAAGAAATATACTGGATTCATCACCTCATCCAGCCTTAAGAGCAGGTCAAATCCAAAACTGGATTTCATGAGAAGTCTTGGTGTTTATTTCATGTTCTCTGTATGGTGCCAGCATAACCAAGGAGAATGAAAAAAAACCACTACTTGTCTCACACTTGATTTTGAAATTCGAGTAAGAATTTACTTATTAAGAGCTAAATATTATTCTCTGTCCAAACTATCAGGCTACTAAATCTTAGGCAGTACTCATGCTGTTTCATAGATTTCCTGCCCAAACTTTAAGTCAAAAGCCTTGGCTGAGTATTCTGTATATCAAACTGCTCCTTTTCACTCTCAAGGGAAAAATGCCAGAAAATGGCTTCTGCACCTCATATTACCTGAGCACAATATATATATTTTTAAGAGATGTCAAGTTCAAGGAAGAGAAACCTCTAAAAAGAAGGACACTTGAGTAAGGAGGGAATCTTTACTCTAATTGGAGTTCCTACTACTGCATCAGTTGTAACATCTTAATGTTGCCATCCAGACAGCGCTAAAGCAAGCGTCAAAGAGAACCAAACTAAGAAGAGAAGAATAGAATGAGAAAAAGCAGAGGCTGAAGTAGGAATATACATCTGATATATATTGTTTTATATCAAGTAGACCCATCAGCACTTCTAAAAGTGATGGGGTTTGTATGTCAATGTAGTTTTGAGTGCAAATACAAGGAGGCGAAGATATTATTCCTATTTCCCAATATTTTCCTTTCAAACAAGCAAATTTGAGGTATATCAGCTTTTAGACTTGGAATAAAATGCCTGTAAATATTATGTGCCTAGATTCACATGGTATCTTGGATTGAAAGAAGTACTATTTTATTAGCAGGTAATGAACCATGAAATCACAACTTAATTTAAAAGATATATTGTTTTTTAAAATTGCAGAATATGTAACATTTAGAGTAAGGTGAACAAACAAATTTACCCTGTCTATAGAAAAACTCAATACAATTTCACACTATTTTGTTCCTCTGCATTCTGTCACTGATCACTGTCAGTGAGTTAGAATAAAATTTGAAACAACAAATTAAATCAACACAATTATTCCCCGCTCCGTCCAAAAAAAACCCCAGTTAAACTGATCTATGTTAATATAATTAAACCATTCAGTTTTATTACCTTGTCTTACATTTTTACCAGGAGTCCAAAGCAGGTTTTGGAAGTCCTAAATAAGATTTAGCATACAATACAAGACTTTCACTTTAAAAGTAGGAGTCCTTATTTCACCTTCTAAGTATGAAGTTTGGACACAAAAACAGCACAGTGGTCATTAGAGCATAAATAATTTTCTTTGTTTGCCAGTAAAGCTCTCATTAGCTCGGTTCAAGGCTTAATCAACATGTCTGTTCACTTCTTCCTAGCTCAAAGACTTCTCAAAGGTTATCAGTAGTATTTGCATGAGTATGTAAAGTAGAAAAAACATGTGAATTATTACAACTTCTTAATAACAGGCTTAAAAACCATGACCACAATTATAGGTCTCCATAATATATTCTTTATAATTCTCAGATTTGCTTTACCATCTTTTGGATCTCTTTTAATATCTGCTAACAACCTACTATTCCAAAGCCTCATGCCAATTCTACATCTGTAAATCACCAACCCATCCAAGACTCATTATGTCACTGGAAATAGTCTACATGACATAGGAAGCTAAGTATAGAGTTAGTTCTTTGAGAATGTCTAACTGCAATCCATAGGACTTCAGCTGCTTCTTGAGATGGTTCCTGCCAGATTCACGATAACAAAATCAAACATCTAGGGCAGGGAACAGAATTTTATTACTGCAGTCCCATTCTTCCCTTTGAGAGCTATTTGAAGTCCCCTTGTGAGACTGCTTAGCACAAAATTCATTCTTCCTATGATATCTTCCATTATTCAAAACTTCCTTGCCTTAGTGCTATTTTATGTTTACCCTCAAAGCAAATCCTAATGCAACTGATGTATACAGTCTTGTGCTATAACATGACATTCAGAGTTAGAACTTTCCATTTCTTTTTTCCTTCTTTTTTCTTCCAAATCTGTTCACAATGATTTCTCAATTGACATGTCTGAAAATTCTGGCATCCATTCCAGTAAATCTATGCTTCACACTCTTCAGAGAGAATTAATATAATCTATAAGTTATTTTTCAAATAAATAATTTTTAATAAACATTCAAATTGAAACTTCTTTAGGTAAATAAAGTTGCTGAACCTTATTCTATGCATTTTTACCTTCAAGAATGTGTTCCAGAACAGCTTGTATAGAAAACACTTTTCCTTTTCTCTTTTATTTTTCATGTACGTTTTTCCAAATTAAATACTTTACTTTGCAACGGAAACCAGACAAGATATTTCAACTAAGAATATAATGATTTGAGGAAGTTATGAGAAAGCAAAAATGGGGTTAAAGAGGGAAGTGAAAAGTCACATATAAACAACAGCTCTCTGCTTTGATGTTGCATTAGAGCAAAACAGTTTTGTATTTCTACTGCGACAAGTGCTGACTTTTTGCCACTACTGTTTTTTCAGCAATTAAACACTATGTGTTCAAAAGCTCTCTCTCACTGTCTGGAAAGCTGTGGTGCAGTCCCATTTTAAAATACACTTAAAAACTCCCCCAGTATTGCAGTTGGCCTATTCATTATGGTTTAATGTCAATAATGGTAACATAATCAGTGGAAATTATTGGTACCATTTAAACATTTCACTTCTCTTTAGAATTTTTTTCAAGATACTTGAATACGGCACCAAAAAAAAGGTAATTACTTGAGGAATACTGCTTCATTGAACACATTGCTATACTAAAGGCTTCTAAGGAGTTTTAGGAGCCTATCTTCAATTTAAGGCATAAGAACTTGGAACTCTATATTTATGAAGCATCACTGCCAGAGAAGCTAGGATCACATTAACTAGAGTTTCTTACTTCAGAATTAATTTAAAAATACTTTCATTCATTAAGTCTTCATGTCGAAGGGATGGTAGAAGACCATATTAAGTAATAATTTTAATGTAAAAAATATTAAATTCCTTCAGTTTGGTCTGGACCAGTAGCTAGAGAGCTAGCCAGCAGAAGTCATTAACGGGAAAGTAGAGCTTCAACTTCAGTGATTACAGAACTATTAAATACAGCTTATCCTCTATAGCACAGATATTTCTGACTCAAAAGCAGAAACTTCATAGCAAATGCATATAGAAAATCTCTCCTTTCAGAAAAAAAAGCATGTTGGTTGTGCAATTCCACATAATGTTCATGTTAGCAATTCACTGGTTCTAAAGGATGCTTGAGAGAAACTCTGAAGCTAAATCTAATAAAATACTTCTAATTTAAATCTTGCTTTGTTCCCAAATTCACAATGCCACATTTCCATAAGGCTGTAATGAGAAAAGGTTGAGTAAATGAAAACCTGACTGGTAAATAAAAGCAACAAAATATGTTTCCTAATTATTAAAGGAATCATCATCTACCCATGTGTATATATTTTGCACTGTATTCATTAAAATGTTTACTAGTTTTTGAAAGAGAGCACTTGCATAATAGTTTGTTATGCAGTGTTTAATTGGAATTTTTCAGGGAAAACTGCAGATCATCCAGTGTTTACTAGTATACTTTGGGGCAGGTGGACCCTTCAGAAAAGAAGGGGAAAATATATTTTGCCTGGAGACATCCAAGTGTCTGTCCACTAACAGAAGATTTTAGAGTGCAGTGAGAAATGAGAGCCTCCCAGGAGTGTAGTTTACAGAGCAACAGATACAGATTGCTTCAAAGGAGCGAGTAACAAGCATGCCATGAGACCTCCAAAGAGGTGGAAGAATGGAATTCCTGCAAAGAGACAGACTGTGCTCTGCTGCCACCTAGAAAGACACTTGTTTAAGAGTTTTAAAACAAATCCAACACATAGGATATTTCCTACAAAGGCAACACAGACAGAGATTTGTCCATGATGCCCAATTTTTTGTTTTCTTCAAGTGACTTTGTACTTTCCCTCTTTTAGAAAATCCCATGATCTGCTGCTGAATAACCCCTGAGTTTTAAAACATCTTTAGTGTTTTGATGTGTGCACAGTAAGGGGCAAGTTTAGAGAACTTACCTTGAAGTGCTGTCACAAAATGACTCAATACAAAGCTCACATTATTTTTCTGAAGATCTTCCCTCAAAAATGTCATTTATTGTCTATGGGATCACATGATTATCAGCCAGCAGCCATTTAAGTCTCTCGTTCTCCCCCTTCTCCTTCCCCCCAAGTTTGTGATGAATTATACAGTTAGAAAGCCAAGAGAAAATTTCATCTACATCTAAGAAATGAAAAACACTTCCAACATCACTATAACAGACTCAATAAATTCTCTTACAAAAGGCAAATTCTTTGAAGAGATGAGGTACCCTGGGAAAGTGCTGGAGAGATCAGAGGCAGCTGGTGTGTCCCAGGTTAACTGCTAAGCGACACTTCTGCCACTACATTTCTGATAATAAAAAAACAAAGTCCCAAAGTGATCTGCAGGGAAAAAAAATTAAAAAAAGGAAAAAGAAAAAAGGCTAAAATCCTTCTTGAACTCAAAGTTACCGGTTGCAATTTTGAAAGGGAAACTTCCCACACCTGCTGCCAATTACTGTTACATCAACTAAAGGACACCTCTGCTAAAAGTTAAAAGACATATTCATTATTTGATTGTACTGGATACTGAGTAACATGATTTAGCTTTGAAGTTAAAATCCACCCTTCCCAGATCCTCAATCCAGGTGATGCCACAGCCTACAGCTCCTAAAATTGCCAGAATCAGGATGAGAAGAGTCTTCCAGCCTCTACCTGTGCCCCTTCAGGGCCTGAGAAGACCAACAGCTCATACAAAATGCTGTGTCAGTAGAAAAAGACGACTCAGATGGGAAGCACAGCTACTGCCGGCACATCGGGGAGGCACGGGCAAGCACTTGGCAGGGCTCACAGCAGCCCCAGCAATGGCCCACGATGGGCAGGTCCATAGCCTGCCCTGACAATGCCACAGCAAGGACAGAAATCTGCCTCTGTGCTCCTTCCCCAGAGCTCCTCCCCATCACACTGCCTGCCCGCTCACCCCCTCTCCAGGTCTCAGCTGCTGCAAGAGTGGATTCACAACTCGTGAAAGATGACCCCGGTACAGAGTTATGCTCAACAAGCCTTAAGAAAGCTCACAACTACTTGCTGAACCATTTTTAAGCCTTTTTTTTTAATTGCTAGTTGCTTTCAAGTGTTGGTTATTTCTTTGAATTCGTAAATACGAGAATTGTAATAAAAAGCTGTGTATTTCATCCCAGCTCTTATTTTTCATAATTTCTCTTTAAAACCAAAAAAACCCCAAATCAGGATAATAGCAGATATTAAGTAAAATATAACTGCTAAATGGCAGAAAATGCTACCACTTTGAGAATAAAATTATTAGGCAAACAATGTTCATGAGTTCACACTGACACAAATTCTAAAGATAATGCATGCATTTATTTGGCACCTGGCAGTAAGAAGCTTACAGGTGCAGACACAGGCAGACACATAGCAAAGATCAGTTTATGCATAATCTCATCACAAGGTGTCCTTCAAAAAGAGAAAATGAAATTTACATTTATGTCTTTATTAACCTAATCAAGGCAGATAGTACAGAATTAAAAATCTGACTTAGGCCAAGAAGTGAGTCTATATAAATAAACATATTTAAGCAAAATATCTGCAGATTTGGCACTCTCCTTGTTAAGTTCCTTTTTTCTTCTTAGAAAACCAGAAATCACGTGACAAAAATTTTTGCATCTTTAAATCTCCTGTGTGCCAGGGAGGAATAGAAGGATGGGTACCTAAGGAAGGGCCAGGGTGATCATAACTTCCTAATGGGAATGCTGAAGCAAAAGCTGCAGTTTTCTCTACTGGCAACCCCGTGACCAGTGACTACCAAAAGATATAATGAATGCTTATAACAAATTTGGTTCAACAGGTTCTGTAAGATCTGCCATTATCTCATCTCAACCCTTCTTGCCTCATGTTACCTTCATCCCACCGCCTCCACCCGCCCCTCCAGGGGAATGGGAGAGAGAATTGGGGAAAAAAAATAAAATCTGTGGCTTGAGATGAAGATAATTTAGTAGGACAGAAAAGGAAGAGGGAAAAAATAAAATTTCAAAGACTTAAAATATACAAAACAAGTGATGTACTATGGAACTGCTCCCCACGCACCAACTGATGCCAAGCTAGTGCCAAAGCAGCAGCCCCCCAGCCAGATTTCCCACTAGTTTACAAACTGGGCATATGGTACAGAATATTCCTTTGGCCAGTTTGGGTCAGCTGTCCTGATTGTTTTGACTTTTAGCTACTGGTGCTCCCCAGACTCCTCACTAATGAAATGCTGCAAGAAGATGAAAAGTCCTTGATTTAAGCACTGTCTAGCAAAAATTAAAATATAAGTGTATTATCAACATCATTCTCATCCTAAATCCAAAAGACAGCACTATATCAGCTAATAGGAAGAAATTTAACTCTATACCAGACAAAACCAGGAAGGACTTCCGTTCATCCATGATTATTCAAAACAAAAAAGTTAATATATTTCAGTTGGAGAATTATCTGTATAATGATGTTCTGTCTCCTGAAACATTTACCTTTGTGTGGCACATATGGCCGTAACTACAGTCTTAATTCCAACCACGATCGCTATTTAACAATTAAATCTCATATCCTTTCAAGGATAGAATCTCAAGAAAATTAACATTTGGTGGGGAAATCAAATGTACCCTTTACTCGAGGTGGTTTCTAAGCATTAGTTTATGGTCTATATGTTCCCTGTCTTGTCTCCTCAGGAAACCACAATATCAACACTGGATAGAAACCCTTAGATGCAACTACTGTTGATAACCAAGTAACTTTCATCTGTAAGTGTCATAAAATGCTTTACATTTTTTTTTTTGCATAAATCCTTTCATTCATCAACAAAATGCTACTCTTTTTGAAGTAGGATATATTTTGTTCCATTGGTACTATAAAAATATATAAGAAAGAATCTTCATAAAAACTAATTACAATGCTTAACTTTAAGTAATCTAACTAGAGTGAATATTTCATTAATAGCACTGAGACAAATATTTTAGTGGGTTGAAGGAAGAATGAAAATAATTTCTGTTAACACCCGAGTTTGCCTTAATCCATTAATTTGATGTTGGTCATATTCAAACTGAGATTGCAATCCAAGTGGGTATGCCCATAAGCATTAGATGTAAAAAATCTAACAAAGTGTAATACCACAATGTCCTCTACAAACATCATACAGTCATCATGCTCTCTAACTAGCCAAAGGTCAGCTCTACAGAGAACTAGATGTGATTTTTTTTAATGATGTTTTCCACATACTGGAAAATACTGGTCTATCAGAAATAAGGCAACAGTTAATAATTGCAGTTTAGGGTTTAGATCATTCACCTAAATCAAAATTGACCTAGATCAGAGTCTCTGCTTTAGTTAATGATATATTAAGTATTAAAAAAACCCAACCAAACAAAAACCTTTAAACACCAAAAATAAAAAAAAAAACCAACCCAAAAACGAAACTAGGAAGTCTTAACAGACACCACAAAGTAAACAGCCTTGGCTGTCACATACCTACATGACTGAGTATTTTTCATGAGAAGAGGAATACCTAGATCTCAGACTAAGGGTCAAATTTGGCAAAACAGGAATCCAAACCAACAGATCACCTTCCAATTGAGACTTCTCTTCTGAAGCTCACCAGGTCTTCTGCACTGTCACACTCATTTTTGCAGTCCTTGCCAGGTTTTGGCTCAGCTTACTCCACAATGGGAAAAATCCTTGAAACTTCAGTAAAGTTATATAAAATAGTAAAAATTGTTCCTTTTGCAGCACTAGTTCCAAACATGTTCTTATAATCCCATCAGGAATTAGTAAACCTTAAAATGGATTAGGTAAATCATATTTTATGCTACCCGTTATCAAGACATGTTTTTGGCAGCATTCATATAAGAGTAGTTTGATATATTTTCTCCACTAAAAGGGAGAAACCCTCCATATCAATGCACTTCCCACTTACAAATCATATAAATTTATTTTTCATCAGAGAATGTGTCACTGGGAATTGAAAAATTAAATTTAATTCCACTTTCCTCATAAACAGGACCAAAAGGTGCTTTAGCATGCTTCTTGCTTACTTAAAAATGTATTAGTTTTGAGAGGGAATGCTTATTGAAATTAATATTTAAGTTGTCAAAGATCAAAATGTTAAAAAAATCCCAAACATATAAAATGCATCAAAATTTAAGCTTTGGCTTTGGATTGTTACTGCATCTCTGAGCAGATGTTTAAAACTAGGCTGACTCACTGTTTTCTCATCAGATACACTTATTTCTTCAAAAAAGTCCTAAAGACGTGACAGAAATGAATGGCTTCAGAGAGCTATTTTTACCAAAATCACAGTTCCTGTGATTCTCAAAACCACAAAATTCTGGATCATTTACTTGAACTTCAGTTTTGTCCAATGAAGATATTAATACAGAGGTTGATTAATATGGAAGGGTTTATCAAAATGGTAGTTCAGTGCAATTCTAGTGTTGGAAGACAATTGGGTTGTGTTTGATGACTTGACAGCTGACAAAGGCAGGAGAAAAAAGATTGTTATGTTTAATTTGGTAAAGCTATTAATTTCTTTAAGCTTGTAAAATATAATTGTTTATTATAGTTTTCTTTTCCAAATGGTCTACATAATAATAATTTGATCATTATTAACCTGCTTCTAGCTACAACCTTGACAAGCATAGTAAGTCACTCATCAGTTTAAATCCAGTCATTCTCTAATACGCCTTCTTTTTTTAAAGACTGACATTTACCTTAAAGAAACATATCTTTACTCTCACAACATAGTTTCCTGCTTGTGATCATGAACTTCCTGAGACAGTGGGTAAAGATACTAAAATAGACAAAGTAGACAAAATTCATTGTAAAATCTCCCTAACTATTAAAAGAACCTCATTGTTATTCCAATGGATGTGAGAGACTAGCTTTTGTCATTTGTATTTTTCCAAGGCAGATTCTTAAACTAAAAGATCAGAGGACAGACTGGCCTTAGTCAGAAGTGCTTGAGAGATTCCTTTTGTAAAATATTTCCCTTTCCTTTTCTCCCATCCTTCCAGAAACATTCTCATTATCTCTACTTTCAATTTCATTTCTCAGAAAAGATTCTACATTGTTCCTGAGACAAGTCTTGAAAACCTCCAGGGATGGAGATTCTACCACACTTCTCCGTGTGCTCTTGGAAGAAATGTCAACTTGCAGCTTGGGGTTTTTGTCCCTTACGCTGCCCACCACAATCAAGAAGAGTGTCTTTGCAAGTCCCCTTCAAACAGTTTAAGGCTGCTATGAGGTTATTTACCATTTAACCTCCTGTTTTCTGAACTAAACAAGCCCAGCTCTGTTAAGCACTCCTCACAACTTGTGTGCTCTGGGCCCTGACTATGCAGTCCTCTGCTGGACCCTCTGCAGCTTACTGGCATCCTCTTGAAAGGGGGTGTCAAATCCCAAACCATCCCACCACAAGCCACTGTGCAGTAGATGACCCATTCAGAAGGGGCTAAAGAAAACCTTTTAAATGTGCCTGACACCACACGCTCAGTCACTGCTTACTGAAGGAATGCAGCTTTGGGAGTTGGGTAGAATTGATTTCAGGACGTGACAGAGATGAAATGAAATATATATACAACATACACAGGGAAAACACAGAGATGATAATAAAAAAGGGGTAAAAGACTGTCATAGTCTATTTAAGAACAGGAACAAAGGAAGAACAAATAGCCAGGAATTCCTCCAGTGTACCACTGATAAGGCCCCGACAACTTCCTTTCTCTTTGGCAGAATGAAAGCACTGCTTTTTGAGTTGCCATTTGCTACATTTCATGATGATAATCTCAGCAGTCTTGTTTTCTTCTCCTGCATAATTTGGATTAGTAAATGAGAGTTTTAAAAAGCATCACATGTTTTCTCTGTGAGTCTGCCTGTTTTCTGCTACACCCTTTTTGCATGACCAGGTAATTGATACTGCAGTGCTGAGTCAGTGCAAACTCAGTGCAGCACCAGGAACCCTTGCTTATCATTCAGTGTGAAAACACTCAGTCTGTGAGTGCTGCTGCTGGGCCTTCAGGTGCCACTGCTTCTTGCCTTCATGCTGCTACCTGAGAACCAAAAAATCACCAAAGGCCCATTGCTGGGTTTCATTTTTCTGCGGTAGCAGGCTAGGTGTCATTATGATTCTGATATTTGACATTCCCAACAGTCACTGAGATGCGTCCTGAAGTCCTGCATTATGTTGAGAAATGCCTTATGCTGTTGGCATCAAACTTTCCTTGGGAATTGCAGTCTAGCTAAAGACAGGCACCGAATGCAAATTGGAGATGGCAAGAAAACTTAATTTCCCAGAAAGTTAAATAAAGAGGGTAATAAAACCATATCCTAAAAAATTTAGTTGCAAATAAATCATAGTACATGAAAGACATTTCTAATGCAGTTCTTTATAAGTCTCATTATAACAAAGCATTAGCAGAAATCACCACTTCTGCATATGAAAGGCACATTAAAATGTTTTCACTTGTCAATTTTTACTCTAACTATATAGGCATGGAAAAGAGACACTGTATTGTAAAATCATCCTTCTTGGCTTTTCAAATGCATTTTTTTACCCAAAAGCTTTTTTCTACTTTAACACCTTCGGATTATTCTACTTTATTAAGTTATGTCAGAGAATTGTATAATGTGTGCTCAGCACACACCTGATTCAAATTCTGGGAGGATGTGAGTTTTTTTCATTCAAGACTGGAAAAAAACATTTTCATACAAGTACATATAAATAATTCAGGTATTGAAATAAAAGAATATTTCTGCAAGATTTTGCATATAATACTGTTATACATACCTGTGCTTTATTGTTCTAGAAACAGTTTGGAGAGGAAAAGGTAGCAAAAGTAATGACAGGAATGGCAGGAAAACCAGGGTAACTGCAAAGAATTTGTCTATCTTGTCAACTCCTAATGCTGAGTCAGCTTTCTCTATGGCTTGTTTGTCTCTTTCTATGCAAGGTCTAAAAGCGTATTATATTAACCATTCCTTATCAAAGGCGTGTTTACCTATTATGAATACTGAAAGAACACTTAGATTCTACTCAGCTTTGCTGTCACTAACTTTTTCCCAGATAGGAAACTGGCAGGAAAAGCTGGTCAAGCACACAGCTGGTTAAATTCTAGAGGCAGTAATACACTCACAGGCTGTACAACAGGTGCAGCTAAGGTGTCCTTCCCATGCTGAAATCTTGAACACTGTGGTTGCCTTTTGGCCTTGCTCACTAATCTTCAAATTGTGTTTCGACTAGAAATTTGAGGCAGCCTTACACATGCTCCAGGGGAAGGATAGAGACCCTCTGAAGAGGAGGAGTTGCCCTTTGTAGCAGAGAGCAGTTGGAACAGATGCAGCTGTGACTGGGGAAAAATGATGAGGGCTTTCACTGGAATATCAGCAGCAAAAGGAAAACTGGAAAGTGCTAGGAATGCCCTAGTGTTGAACTGGGTAGAAGCCCAGGTGACAAGGGGAAAGGAAAACACTGAGGAACAGAATGTCTTCTTCAACTCTTTATTGTTTTTTGGCTAGAATTGTCCTCAGGGATACTGGGACCCTACAACCCATGAGAAAGTTTGGAGATATGTAGATATAACCTCAATAGATTAGGATCAATTCAGGAAACATTTGAATGAACTGGACATGCACAAGTTCATGGGACCTGACAGGATGCATCCTTGCATGTTAAGGGAGTTGGCATTGATGAAGCCACTCAGTATCATATTTGAAAGGTTGTGAGAATGGGGAAAGGTTCACGAGTATTGAAAAAAAAGCAACATCACTCCTGTGATCAAGAACAAGAAGGAAGATGAGAAGAGCTGCAGTCCAGTCAGCCTCACTGCATTCCCTTAAAAGGTGACACATCAGAACCTCCTGGAAGCCATTTCCAACCATATTGAGCAAAAGTCCATCACTGGGATTGGTCAGCATATATTTGTGAAGTAGCAATGCCTGGCCAACTACTCCTCTGTGATGAGGTGACTGGCTCAGTGGACAAGGGGAGACCAAGGTCGAAGTTGTTTATCTTGATTTCAGCAAGATTTTTGACACCATCTCTCATGACACTCGTGACAAATTCTTCCTTTTTCTCCAGATTTCTTCTCACTCTCTCAAAGATACATATATATTGATGTGTTAAGATTTTATCCACAATTTGTAGAAATGTGTAGAAATTATTTCCTGTCAAAGTGATTTTTTTTTTGCCTATTTTGCTCAGTTCCTCCCTTGCCCTCATATTCATCTATGAGCATGTTCAAAATGGACATTGACAGGCATAATAGACTATGCATTTATTTTGTCCACAGCTTGTATTTATAGTTGCTGTTACACATGTAGCATGCATCAGAAGATCTGAGAATTGGGATGGTGTAATAGAGCTGACAGCAGAAAGATAATCAAGAAAACAGATATTTTTCTACAGGCAGTAGGGTACAATGAGATTGCCAATAAAATCCCAAGTCAGAGCAATGCTGACATATGATACAGAATTACTGATACTGAAACATCAATCAGGCAGCAGCAATGTTTTAAGAAATACCCCAGATTTTTAAAATTAATATCTAATATGTGCTTAACATGCCTTTATCTGTAAAATAAAAGCTGCATTAATTTTGACAATTAAGGAAGAGTATTTTGTGTTCAAATATTACAGTTCTTTGTTTTGTATCATAGAAGCTGACTTGTGCTCAGTCACATCACAGATGTTGTGCTCGTATAATGATGCCACATGCCACATAATGCAGATGACTTTGTTACACTTAAGACCCTGACTGAACCATACACATCCCAGAAAATCTCAGAAGAAACACTTCCTTCATTTGGAAACTTCTGAAAGCAAGCGACATTATAATCAATGAAGTGAAAAATACGGAGGAAGCATAGAAAAATTGGATAGTCTCAAGAGGCTGGTGCTTTTAAGATAATAGAAAATAGTCTAGTTCTTGTCACCTTCATTTTAAAAGTTGTTCTTTAAGGAGATCATTGGTGTGGAAAAATAAAGTCCTATGTAAACAACACCCCAAAGTAAGTGGGCTATGGAAAATCTCCTTGGAGTTTTTCAAGATTCATCTGGACAAAGCCATGGCTGACCTGGCCTTGTGTTGGTCATGGCCTTGCTGCAAGAAATTGGATGAGGCACTGCCAGTGGTCCCTTCCAGCCATACAGCATCTGTGATGCAATGAAATGTGCCTGACCACTGTTAAGCCAGTGGCACTATCTAGGAAAAATAAAACAAGAAGTGGCAATGACTGGAAGGAGCCCAAGGCTGGGAACGGGCTTCGAAATGCTTCAAACATCTCTCCCTGTTTCCCTAACTGTTTTCCTATGGCTCAGACTTCCTGTCTTATTAAGTCAGAGAGAAAAATGCCTGCAATTAGTGAGTGCTTTACCAAATCCAACAGAAACAAGGTAACTTTACCTTGATGAACACAGCTGTCTATAACCCTTTGTCCAGTTGTTCATGCTGTGGTTAAAGGAAAGGAAAAAAATGCAGTTTGATGTATTTTGGTGATTCTGAATAGCAAAGTCTTTAGCCTTTAACTTCTTGAGTTCCAGCCTACTATTACAAGATAAAAACTATGACAAACACAATTTTGACTATAATGTATCTTGAATTGAATTTTCAATAGTGTCTTCTGAACAAAACTGTGAGTTTTGTGACAGGTATTAGTCAAATTCAGCCCAACACCAAAAATTCCTTTTGGAAAACCTGATTACACACAATATACACATCGGGGTGATTTTCAAACAAATAAAGCAATGTTTAAAAATATGTTCAACCCTTCTCTTACAATGGACACTAGTGCTTATTTACTTAAAAAGTACCTAAGCTGCTGTTGAAAAGCAGAACTGCAGCTATTCAGGAATGTTTAATATTCCAGGAACACAGCAAAGAGTAACTGCTGACACCATTGCCACTTTTAGAACAGCCTTTATGAAAAGTTAGTACTTTCAGCATCCAATCCACCCAACAAAATGCAAATTCTGTAGTTTCTGGTCTCCTCTGCCTGTCAGCAATGACTTCTAAAGGTGAAATTTAAATTAACAGTGGTTTTCAATCAAATTATAAATATTATCTTACATTATGTTAGAAGATCAAGAGCTGCTACTTCTGCTTATAGAAATGCATCTTGTCACTCAGAAACATTACAAGAGCTGATCTAGAAAAGAACAAATGTTTAAAGTGGGATCCAAAGCCTACTGAAGTCCACAAAACTATCTGGAAATATTTTACTTGTGGGCATAATCTGCATTAAACGGACCTTTTATTTTCTGGCAAATATTGTATCTGTAAATGTAGACCATACAATTTAGCTAGTCACAGGTGCAGTTTTATACAGCCACTAGGTACTAGTGATAATTACACCTGAAAAGAGTTCTATGGTGACTTTCCATTAGTACCTTTGAAAGGTAATGTCACAAAGCACAAAGAGAAAAATTTAAAGACGTGGTCAGGTCTGGAGAAATGAGCTTCCCCCCTCTTTTATCCAGTGAGTCTCTGTCCAGTGAATTCATCAAGGCATGAGTATTAGAAGCTCAGATGGTAATCTCTGCAAGTATTGATTCTTTCTATAAAACAAATTTCTGAATAATCCATGTTCATGTGTAAAGCCCTGTACTTTTTCCTACACATCTCACCATCAGAACAGTGTCCATCCTAACTTCTTGCTATGTACATAATTTTACCATATCTTATATTTGAAAGTGATAAGAGTAAATACAGTTCTGTATTTTCCACAATTTGAGTATTTTGTGCTTTAAAGTATCGAGTGCCTCGAACATTTTCTTGGCATTACTTACGAATTCAACATATCTTTCTAAAGAGCCTATCTTCTTTTTTTTTTTTAGTTTTGCAAAATTTAAAGTACTTGTAAGAGTGAGAAGAGATATGACTACACTCCATAAATACCTCATCAGAAGCATGAACTCTGGGAGGAAAAAGAACACTTAAGTTAAAGGACATTTTTGTTACAGGAACAAATGGTTCTCTGTTAATGAATAAATGTGTGCTTGAGGTTTAATTCTACATGAGTGAGTTATGGAATATCTTTTTGAATGACACAAGGGAGAAAACACATAACTGGTATTAAGAATCAAGTTTCCATCAGTGTATGAAAAAGATCAAGTAGTTTGTCTGTCTGCAAGAGCAGGAAAATGTTCTCAGTGTGTGAATTCTCAAATGGCCCTATCTGGTGTATATTCCTACTCATTCTGACAATAAATGTTGGCAAGAAAACTTAAGCCACTGAAGTAGCAGCACTGCAGAACTTGGAAAGCTCTTCATAATGGGAGACAGTTATATTATTTTTCACCCAGTAAAAACTGTTTTATTACACAGAATTTCATCTCATACATAGTAAAAATACTATCTTCTGGCATTTTCTGCCCCAAATGACATTAAACAACATCTGTAGAATCAAGACGGTAAATATTTTTCTTTACTGTAAATCTATTTAGATGAAATGTGTATTAGAACCACAAACATAAATCAGTGAAGAAGACAAACATTTGAGATGAGGAAAATGTCTTTGTCTGATTTAATTATTTTATGCTAAATATCTTCCCTAAACGGAGAAAGAATTGTCTCGAGTTACCAGGTGTTGCTGGGTTATGGAGATGCCACTGCAAACCTCCTGGGGAAAAACCTGGGATGGAACTTCAGCTGAAATCCTCTTCTGAGCCTTGTGTTCCAACTGATTTTACTTGATTAATTTAACTAATTTAATTTTGGATTATCTCCTCTCTCCAGTGAGAATCTCATAATATCTTTCTATTTATCCAGGGATTTTATGGCAGAAAATGTGGCTGATGCTTTACCTCTTATTCTGCCTTTCAGCCTCCTTGACCTGTCTACTCCTTCTTTTCAGAAATGCCCTGCCTGGGAACTTGAGAACACAGGGCATTTTCCCTTCAGTTGCATACATCCCCACTGGTTGCTTTAACTACTGAAGATATCTTTATTTTTTATATAGTGCTGTTTGATATGAGAAACTCTTTAAGATGCTCTACACAAAGTTTACTCATTGTTCACGTGGTCCAACTTCTTGGAAGTATGTCTTAGGAAAAGGAGGCTGCTGTATGACCAAGAGAGAAACACCCACACCATACCGTTGTTTACGTCTGTAGTTTCCTCACACAGGATGATGAAAATTGACAATGCTGTGATCACTACTAAATACTGTAATCTAGCAAGTCATTCTGTTAATTCACTGCACCAGAACTGCTGTTGAAACCTTTTCATGCTGTTAGGCTCTGTACTGCTGGGTGTAATAAACAAATCAAAGAGAAAGTTGCACATTTGATCTGTGAGGTATTTTAAGTCAATATAAGCCTCCAAGCAGAGAAGTTAATTCGACACTTCTAAACAGTCAATCAGACAAGAATTCATTAGCAGAGGTCTGGGTAAGAACCACTACATGATTTCTAGGATGTTCTTGCTTTCATTATCTTTGCAATGAACAGACTGCCACTAATGGGGAGAAAAAATGGGTGAGAAGCTGATTCAGAGTGAGGAACCTTGAAAGAACATCTGGGAGGCTCTTTGAAAGCTAATGGTTACTGGAAATTGTTGACTTGATTGTCCAGTATTTCCTGTCTTAAAACTCAGATGTCTTTTGCTCATGGACATAGAAATCTTGATGCATTCTTAATACATTGCCTTTTTCTGTTATCCTAGAGAGCACACTGGTTTTGCTTAAAACACTGCTTCTATCCATTATCCTCCACTGGAGCAGTTAATTAGCTGCTTCATTTACAAATTCTTACATTTGGCTTCAAACTGCACTTAAGGAAGCAATATTTTGTGGGCAGGAATTTGATAAATAAGGAGACTCTCCTTATTTAATCTTTTCTTGATTTGTTTTTCAACTAAATTAGCTGTTAGTTAGTTGGCATGTACATGTAAGGATGTGAGTGTGTCATGAGACATTTTCCTATGTGAGTTGGAGATCTACTAGCAGCTCTATCACGCTAATTTTACCGTAGATGGAGTTAACAACAAATGCAGCATCTGTAAGTCATTAATCTGGATAAGGAAAACATAAATTTCTTGAGCATTTGAGAATATTGAAGAAGTAACCTTTTGTTGGTATGTAGCATTTCTGAAAGAGCAGAAAAAGGTACAGAATAGCATAACAAATTGACTATTTTGATATCCAGATAACTGAATGACTAAGTCACAAGCTCTGCATTTCAGTCCATGAAGGAACATGGCCACTACTCTTTCAGATGAATTATGGGATTAATGTCTGTACTCACGGTTGCTTTGTGTTGTTTCTTCTGCAGGGACACAAGTGATTTCTTTCTTCAGGCTGCTGTGCACAATGCTCTGTGGTGCCCTCTGGAGCAGCTGTGCTCTGGGACCAGGTGTGCTTGGGAGACAGATGTTTCCAGTCCAGCGAGACAGAGGAGGAGACAGGGTAGAAAGGATCTAGCTATCTGGGAGCCTTCTACAGAACCAAGGACCTCCAGGCTGTGGAGGAGAGAAGAACACACATATCATACCATGGTGGCAGAAGGTAGGTGGGGTCAGGATTTGCACCATTCAGTATAGTCTCTGAATTGGCCTGAGAGAAAACCTGATAAAAAAAGCAGTTTGAAAACAAAGCTCCTTTCAAAGATGTTCACTATAGAGAAAAGGACAACCTGGGCAGCCCAGCCCAAGCATTCAGCATTGACCTATGGTCCCACCATGGTGACAGTGAAGAAATACAGCCAGCACTGCTGTAGCCTCCTTTGCCCTGTGAGAGTGTTCAACAAGCAGATTCCAAGAAGTGTGATAATGTTGCTCCGTACATCTTCATCTGTCTTTCTTCCTTCAAGGAACTGTATCAACCTTCCCTAATGCATCTGGGAATTCAGCACTGTACAGCCTAGCATTATTAGCATCCGCAGCTCCCTTATCCAGTGTGTCTGGCATGTGTATTTTCAAAGTACTAAATGCAGCTGCTATTCAATGACCATTTTTACACCACCACAGAGTTCATTCATCTAGAGAATCAATGCACCACCCACGCAGGCTGTGAAGCAATACCCAGCAGGCAACTTGCATGCTTGTCTAAACTTTGTTGTCTAGGTAGGAGGAAAGCATCATTTTTGTCTCCCACAGATGCAGCCTTCAGCCATCATTTCACTTACTGTGGTTAATTTACTGAGAAAAATGTGGTGTTTTATGTTGCTGTCAAAAGTAGCCCTTGTTATTTTTCTGAGTGCTCAGACACCAGGACTCTCTCCCCTGATGATTTGTAGTGTTGTAGTTCATCAGCAAATGAGACTACTTTTTCCCCGTTCCCCCTGTGCTTTTAGCTGTTAAAAAGAAGGAAAGAACTTAGATGCAAAGGGAAAAATCTGCTTCAAAGTTGATTAATGGTATTTATATTTGTCTCACACATGGCCCAGATTCAGTCACACACATAGCACATTTAATGTCTGGCTGTGAAAATGTTCATTTACATTTATTCCATTTAGGTGATCCTTCATATCAGCAGTGCCTCTGCTGTGATTGAAATGCCAGGTTTTAATAGAGCAGTATTTACGTGCTGGGTGTGGGGAGGGGAGAATAGGGTGCTTTATCAGATGGTCTCATTTGTATTTGTTTATTATTTCAAAATTCATGATGGGCTGACAAGTTTCTATGTTCAGTTCCGGGGATGAAAAATCTGAAAAGGGCTTGTCGTAACACAGATCCTGAAAATATTTTACTTTCAAATTTTGTAGACAAAACTTGTATTCATCAACATCCCCATATGAATGATCAACCTCTAAAACCCACGGAAGTGGTTTCAAGATTCACTCTATTGTATCAACATGTCAGCCAGAGACTCATTAGTGAGCAGACAAAAGTGATGCAGTTAGTTAGATTTGAAGGTCTCAGGTCTGAAAGGTATGAAATAAAAATCATAAATGCCGCAGCTGGAGTTATCGAAATTTGCCATCATTTTGAAGTACAAGGTGAAAATGGAGAATGTGATAACATGAAAAATGGGAATGATCATATCTGTGACAGTCTTTTGATCTTCAAAGCACAAAGGGCTTGAATTTTGCTGATGAATCTTGATAAATTTACTTCATGTCATTCAAACTCTATGTGGCACAACACTGGAGAAGGCTTCAGGTGACATTGTTATGGAAAATGAAGGCTTGCGAGCCTTCTGATGACCTTTGCATCCAAGATGACAAGAAAAACAAGCTGCGGCTGATGGAATTTGCACTGACAAGTAGGTTTTTATTGTTTCTCATCATCTTGGTATTTCTTGGGCCTTCAAGCAGCTTTTGGAAATAAGGCTCATGTATCTTTCAGAAATATTGCCTTTCAAAGAGATTTAACTTCTCCAGTTCAGCGAGGAAAACATGAATTCTCCGGTATTAAGTAAATTCTACTGCTAGATGTTAAGGACTGTGTTGATTTGCTACAGTGATTTGACCTATATCTTCTAATCTTTTCTGTTGAAGTATGACTTTAAACCAGTGCTTAGATTAAGAAGAGGCACATGAAAACTGGCCTTTCTCCACAAAAAGCTAAAGCAGGGATTTCTGCATGTGACATCTGTGATCACAAGACCTGCTCAGAGCCCCCTAAATCTGCTCTGCTTTACTGCCTGTTTGTACAGGGCAGTCAAATACTGTTGGCCACAGAGGGGAGTGAGGGAGATGGGCCGACCTCAGTAACCTAAGAACAGATGCCTGTAGCATCAGGATGCCAGCTCGTGCAGCACCACCTGGACCCTTTCAAGGTCAAGAAAGGGCTGTCTGAAACGGGCTTAAAGAAGGCAAAGGGGTTCCTCTGTCTCTCAGGCAAAAGGCGTTGTGCTGGAAGGCCAGTTCCTACTTTCCTGAGGACTGACTCCTGCCAGAAAGGAAGAGGCATCCTGCATATACAACACTCTCACCAAAGAGGAAGGAGGGGGAACTGGAGTGGTGAGGTGGAGCCGTAACCTCACCCTACAGGGTTAGGAGGACTTGGGGTTGCTGCAATTAAATGCCAGATATATCTTTTCAAGGGTAAATGAAACAATCTAAAGAAAATTGTTTCCAGCAGATTGGAAATACAAGTCACGATGAGTGAACGCACATAGCTGCTCTATGCTGGCAGCAAAGATTAGGTTTCAAGATACTCCAAATTTAGCAGAAGGTAAGGAAGAAGTATTTTTTTTTAAAGTCCTGTATCTAAGTTGGATTCTGCATATTCTTGACATATTTATTTCTAATGGGAATTTTGAAAAAGAGGAATCTCCAAAATTAAGAGCTTCTGGGAGTTAGAGACCTACCAGAAGAACTGTTTCAAGAAGTTTTATCATCACTGTACAGTAAAGAAAAATGAACTTACATTCTTCCAGTGAGTGATAAGACGTCTTTTCTATGACTAAGACAGAGAGGGAGTAAGAAGCAAACACAGCATCACTGCTATTATTTATTCCCAGCAGCAGCAGTAGCCAGTTCTTTTGGATGAAAACAAGAACAGTGAACCTTAAAGACCCAGTTAAAAAAACCTTATTAACTAGGGGTCCTCTGAAAAACACAGCTTCTGGAAATAATTGTTTGTGTGGGAAAAAAAAAAATAGTATTTTGTGTGGTTTTTATTTAGGTGTGAGTTTTTCTGTTGCACAGGGTCATATGGTAAATATTTAAATGTTTATTGAGGAATTTTCTAATTGATGTCATATTTATCAGGTATATTTTCTTCTACACATAAAACAAGCTTTTGCTGCAATTTTTCTGTAACTATTACCACAGGTCCTGTAAGAATGCTTTTTAACATGGTGCTTCAGTACTTTTAATATCACCAAAAGACAGCAGACACTGTTACAGAAAATACCTAAGAAGAAATTTTTTTGTCAATAGTTCTCTTTAAAAGGTTTCATGCATCAATAGCAAATTCTGTTTCCACCTGTCTGTCTCGATGGGAATTATTGTCTTAGATTTTGCCTAATAATTACTTGTCAACAAACAATATTTTTAAATCATAGAACTTTATAATGAAAAAAAGTCACTTCACTTTTTCTGTTTCTAGTGCCTTCAGGTAGGGCAGGGAAGGGCTTATCCAAACCTCAACAAGTTGCACTAAGCTGTGGCAGCTGTTTGCCAGATTTTTCACTCAACAACCAGGTCAGCAAAAGTCCATTCAAACATAAAAATGAAGATATAAAACTCCTCCTTTCACTGAGAAAAAACAAGGAGCTCTTGAATAAACGATGAGAGAGAGAACAAGCTGAGGCAAGGCAGGAGGACCCCTTAGGAAGGAAGAGCTGCAGGGTCAAGCACAGCGGAGTGAATGAATTGTGCAGGAGAGGGCAGAAAGCTGGAATAACAACCTCAACTGTTGGCTGAAACCCTCAAGTGTCTGATGCCAAATATCTGAATCTTCTGAAAGTCCCCGATACAGACTCTCAGCCAATACAACGCTCACATGTTTGGACTTGACTGCAAATTCCCAACTGCTTTATTTAGCTGTGCTCATTTGACCTCTAACATCTAAACAGCAGTTTACTACAAATGGAAGACTTCCTATCTGGCCAATGCCAATCAACGTTTCCTGCCAGGGCCGGTAACTGGGAATTGTTTGGACATGAATCCATTCAGAAACCCAACAAAGGAGGCAAAGCCACTTGCAGTTTGACATTAATCCTCACAATACCTGAATAGGAGCAATAGAATGCTTACAGTAATATTATGTTACTGTATCAGTGATCAGATAGTGGAATGGAGTTAAAATACCAGAGACCTATAACTTGCTGGAGAGACTGCAGAATCCACACTTCGTGATCAATCAGGCAGCTAGAGCTGGAAAATTAGAATGTGCCTTGTAATAACTCAGCAGACTGAAATGTGCAACATCAGCAAGAATTTTAAATTGGTTAATTTTTTTTTTACTGCATTGGTCATTTATTTACTTTTTTTTTGCTTTTTATGTATGTTTTATTATATTTTTTGGTGAATGTGTTCTATTTATACTTGAGTTATTTGAAGAATAGGTAAGAGAAATAGTTGTATTCTAGTGCTCTTAATATCTATAAAAGTACTCTGAAACAACTACAGTTTTGAGTCATCGTGGTAATGAGCTCACAGGAAACTTTTGTAAGAATGTCATGTTTTAAAATGAGACCAAGAAAAGGTAAGGGGGGAAAAAAAAAAAAAGAAAGGAATATAGGTTTTATCTTTTACCTAAGAATGTAGAATACTTTACTTTCTAAACAGAGAAAATAAAAGGTGGCAAAAAACCCCCTAAATTATAAAAATGGGCAAACTAGAAAATTTAAAAGCCCATAACCCACACTCCCTGCTATCGATTGTAGTTTTACTTTCAGTGTAATCAAGAACTTTCAAGAACTGCACAATCCTCTTTAGCCTTTGGGGTTTCTCTGTCATACCTCAGGTGTAGGTTTTATCTGCTCCCTGTAGTGTCTCCTGTGAAATGCAGGCTCCTGTTCTTTGCCCCTGTCTCCAGTCTGTGGGCTGCAAGAGCCCTCCAGAAACAGTTTCAGCTATTTCCAAGAGAAAGGAACATCTGAATTGGGTGGTCTGATCCACTTACTTGCTTTTTTAAGGCACATAATGCACAAACTGAAAAAAGATCCCAGACAAATGGGTTCTCTCCATTATACCCTGCAATCCCCTGCATCGTGGTCCAATTTAAATAATTCTTGTAGTTCCCTATTCTTCATGCACACAAAGAGCTTTTTTTAAAAAAAATATTCTGTGTCTTCATCCTTATAGCAAAACTTTATAGGAAAAATCTTAGAGATAAGAGATAATAACTATTTACTGAGAGGATGATTTGCCTGAAATTAACATTTTCCTCTTACTCCCTGCTGATGATAATTTAAACAATAAACTGACTGAGTTGAATTGTTTTACTGCCATCATATGCATCTGATAAATTATATTTTATTTCTCACCTGGACTGTTATCTTTTGAAAAGCCAGCATACCCCTGAGAGCAAAGAAAACAAATGTAGTAAAGCTTAAAATAAAAATCAGCCCTTTTTTGTATATTTAAGCACTCTGTTCTTGGACCAAATATGCTATCAACAACTGCTACTTTTTCTGGACATTATTGTTATGCATGGTCTTGGAGACACCAGAGAGAAAGAAAATTTAGCAGGACCTAGAGGTAAAGCAGCCTGAAGGGTATAAATTTTTTTTGCCTTGAAATTTCTTTTCATTAAATAGTAGAATGCCTGCAGAAACTGCACAATGCTGTCTTTTAGAACTGAATTGTTTGGAAGTGGAGATTAAGTTGTCCAGCAAGTGGAGAAGAAGGATCCACTCATGTAGCTGGGAAAATGTCTCAGATGCTTTTTCCCTCCCTGTAATTTCTATTAAATTAATTTCAACTTTAATGAAGGGTCATTTCATCTAAATTAGTTTTGACAGGCTCTTAGTAATAGCACTTACAAGTACTCTGAAGTGCATCATTTCCAATGACAGCTCCTCAGATTCCAGCACATCCAAGTTATTGGCACAGCACACTGCATCTCCCAGCAGAGCCATCACCCTCCAGCTTGACGGCAACCTTTACAGGATTAGGAAAGAATAGCAGAGGGATGCACCTTGAAGGCAATTTCTGTTCTCCAGGCTGCCTTGGTTTTCACTGCTGACTATAATCTCACCCATTGCAAGCCTCAGCCAAGCACCATGAACAGCAGGATAAATGAGTGATGGGAAGACATGCAAGATGTGCTGAGGGATAGTGGAAGGGGTTGGGGGAATGGTCCTTAGTACAGGAGACATTGTAGTACGTGGTAGGCAACAAGCTGGGGATACCTGGAATAGCACACAGAGTTGTCAGTGCTCCAAGCAGGCAAGAAGGATTGAAGGAGTTGGAAACAGAGGACTCGTGGAAGCAACTTATCAGAGAGTAGCAGGAGGACTGTAACAACACAGAAAAGAATAAAGAACAGAGAAGCATGGGGTTATATGCAGACTAAAGCTAGAATGAACTAGTCTGAATTTCCAAAACAGTGTAAGACAGGAAACGGACATTCAGATATGTTAGATAGGTGTAGAAAGTTTATGTCAAAAGACAACACCTAATAACCTTTATTTTCATTTGTACTACTTCTGCAGCTTCTTTGAAAACTTTTTTCTCTGTTCCAAAGACCACAAGTGAGAAATTGTGCAACATGACTCTACATGTTGGTTCAGTAGGTGTTCTTTTTGGTGCTGGTGCCGCTCCAACTCCTGCCAATGCAATATCTGCTTCTAAAGTTCAGGCTGACATCTTAAATCCTTGTGCTTTGTCACTCCTTCCTCAGTCTCCTTTCTGTATCCTGATAACAGATGCCAGAAGACTTCTCAATTTAGATTTGTCTACTCAAGATTTCTCCTCCAGAGGACCTCAGAAAGACAGAGCCAGAGGAACTCCAATGCTGTCCACGCATGATTTGACAAAGTGCTACACATTACATACTTCAGCATCTCTTTTGCTCTACATCTCCTTCGGTGGCAAAAAACCCAAAAACATTACCTTAAAAATGTAAGAAACCCTTTGAAAAGTAGAATATCACCAGAGTCAAACCATTTTGCTACACCATGAGCTCTCTTAACAGGTAAAGAAAATGTTTTATGGCAGCTTCCTTAATGATCTTCAATTACAACAACATGAATTCTTGAATATCGTGCCATTAAGATTTGTAAGTTTTCAATCAGATTTATAAGTGCTTCAGCCTTCATTCTAACATGACTTCATGTGCAGAATCTCCTTCAGGAACCTCCAGGGCTCAGGTCCTGTCCAGTCAATGACTGCAGTTGCACAAAGTGCTGCCAAATTTTGAGAATTTTTGACACTTTACCACAGTCCAAGCCAGGCGGGTGGTTGTCAGTTCTCCACATGGGCTGCCCGGGTGGAATATTTAACTAACTTGAGCATTTGTTTCTGGTCTGCTCTTGTCAAAATTGATTTGTGTGTGAAACTCCCCAATTCTTAGCCTGTATGTGTTATACATTTCTCCAGGCAAGTGCTTTGAATGATCTGCTAAACAAACAGCCATAGGGATTTCTTCAGATTCAGGGAGAACAGCGTGAAGCCTCACCTTCTGGAGGAGCTGGGCAAAACCCCGGTGATCATTACCAGTGTTGGTGAATACCCAAACAGAGGATGCAGGGGTTTTATTTCACGTCAGGTGCTAACTTTTCACAGAGGTCAGGACAGGATATTCTGCCCAATAGTAGGTAGTATAGGGGATAGTAAAACTGTCCAGTCCTTTCATTGCTTTCCTGGAAATTAGCTCTTGGCAGTGCTGGATTCTGAGTCCAGGACAGTCAAATTAAGTATTTCAAAATAACTTGAAGGTGAGATGATTTGGTTTAGTTCCTCTTTTAATTTGGAGAGCTTTCCCTTGGAAGTCAGGAATTACATTTTGAGTGTAAATACATGTGTTTCTCGTGCTAGAAATACAATTTTATTCATGTTTACTAAGGGGAAAAAAAAAAAAGATATGGAATGTGATTCAGTTTCATTTTGAACCTTCGGATGGAATTAATACAGATAGATATTAGATCCCTTCTTTCCTGGAGGAGTTCTATGTAATTCTCAATAAACCTGATAATTTCTGCAACTTGCATTGCTGACACTGGACATAATTTTCATGAAATGCATGTAAACCTTCTAAGCACTCTCGCCAAACTGGTGCCCCAGAGACTCATTTCAGCCTTCCACTCATTCCACACACAGCACTGTCACAGTCCAGGGGACAGCATGTTTTCCCTGATGAGGAGTGAATACAGGATTGCTAGTTCAGATACAGATCTATTACACCAATGTTTATGAGTGTTTGAGTCTGATGAAGAAGTTTTCTTCACTGTCCTCCTTATATTCTTAGAGCCATCCCTGGATAAATGACAAAAAATTAGAAATAGCTGGTGTGTATGACTCTACAAGACATTAATGCCATACCTGCAGGGTAAGTCTTGGCAGGCCTACTTACTGTTTTCCATGGAATATATTTGTAAAAAGAGAGATGATTTGCTGCTTCTAACACAACCCTGTGTGTTACTGGGGACCTAAAGGAGCCCACGGGCCACTGTTCTACATTGTGCAAATGCAGTAAAACCTACAGCGTTTTCTGAAAAGGTTGTAATGCAAGAGCAAGGTAAATACAAAGTGGAGGAATTATCACTATCACGTTTACACAGCTTGGATTCTGAGCCTACACAATTCCCCAGAGGCCACATAAGAAATGTGTGGCAAAACCACAAATTAAAACAGCTCTTCTGAATTCTGTACAAAAGCTTTACTCACAAGGCCATTCTTTCATGTTTTCTCTGTTTTTCATCAACAGTTGACGGCATGTAAGTACTGAAGGAGTGTGCAGTTTACAAGTCAGGATTTTCCTGACTAACACTTAATAACAAAAGATGATGCCTACAAAAGGTCAGCCAAAAAATAAATAAGTAAAGCATGTGATGACAGAAATAATCACTGGAGATAGAGAACTCTGGCACTAGACAGAAAATCCTGCCAGTGAATCATCCCATTAATACAAATACACATGCTGTACTTTGATAAAGCCTCTGTGTGTAGGGATAACCTTATTCCAAAACATACATCATTCAAACAAATTATTTATTTATATATAAGGAGAAAGGCAACTGAATGTAAAATTAAATGTGAGGGATTTTGTGGTTTTTAATTCCTAGGCTGCCATGTAAACTAGATTGTCTCCAACAAGCAACAGATTATCTTATTTGAAAAAAGTGGCATATGGGTAAAAATAGTTCTATGAATTTACTTTATATGCTAAATAAACAATACCAAAACCAAAAATATTCTGCAATAGCTTCTACTTTTATTCTGAGATCTCCATCTTCCTGTCACTTTGAAGCTTCTTTCACCTCATGACCTGTGGGATAGATGCAAAAAAGTAGCACAGAAGGGGCAGTGCCTCTGAAGCATAACAGGCTTCAGTAATTTTCTCCAGGAAAATGAGACCTGAAGAACTGAAAGAAGCTTGAAGAAGTGAGATAGGCTCAGACAGCAACCACAGACCTCTTCTGGTCGGTGGATTATGGGAGGTATTGCTAGATAAACAGCACCTTTCCAGAAATTCGAGAACATGTAAGGCATTGTTTTGCATAAATAAGTCAGTAACAGCCTAAGACAGAGAGTTCTGCTGTCTCTTTTATGCACACTCATCCTCTTGAGGTGCTTCCGAGCCTCTGCTCTCTGTCATCTGTATTTTTGCTTCGTATGTTTTCCTCCTTGTGCTCCATTTGTACCCTTCTGACACTTCTGAAGGAATTCAGCTAACATTTTAGCACTTAGATGAGGCATAATCAAACACAGAGCTACATGGTCTTTCTTACTGTCCTGAGGCCTGACTATCTGGCATCAATTCATTCAAAACCAAGTTCGTAATGGCTTGCATGAAACTAGAGAGCTGAAAAGACACAAACAGTGTACCGTGAGAGGAACTGAATTCAAAATGCTGGCACGTCACAGCTCAGCTGCAGTTGCCAAGTACTGATACTATGGTGGCTTTCTGGGGGTCTCAGAGAGGATCCCTTCTTCCTTTACTGCTCCCTTCGTACCCTGTATCCAGGAGTGGTACTTGCGTAAATGAAGGTGGAAGCACAACTGCATCCACCAACTGCTCCCTGCTATCCCCATAAAACAGTGGCAATTCTTGCACAGACTTTAGAGTTAGCAGTCAGTCAAGTCCACAGGCACCCAGAGAGGGAGAGAAAACGAGTCTCAGAGATCATGAGTCTATTTCCAGAAAACGAAGGGTCTAATCCATTCTTTGTATGCTTATCATGAAGAAACAGCAGACTGCAAATCTGAGTACCACAGCAGGGTACTCAAACACATAGTAGGTCAGGTTTTTCTAGCACATAATGAAGAGAACTTTGATGGCACTTTAATTTTGCTTCATTCTTTCTGTAAACATACAGCTGTAAAGGGGCCACTCTGCAGCAATTCATCACAAATGAGCAAAACAGGTTGTTTCCTTAGGACAAGGTTCTTCACACAGTTTATAAAACACTTATGTTTTGACCTTTTAATTCAAACATTTTCAGTAGAGTGTGATCCTAAGACAGAAAGTATTGCCAGAAGCAGGTCACTTAACTTAGAATTCACTTTATTTTTTGACCTGGGGTGAGACAGGGAAGGATAAGGAATCACTTTTGGTAAGCTTGAGCTGTGCCTGTAGGGTCTTGCATCTTAAAACTGTGCTTCTCCTTTTTAGCTGCCACCTGAGGGCAAGCTTAAAGCTTAACATTTGGCTTTAGGGCACAACAAAATTGGGGTTTATTTGCTTAGTGTGGAAAGTATATTGAAGAATCTGCTACACTTCTCATTTTCCTAACTCTACCTCTTCTTTCCCTGAAATGCTTTTCCAACACGGACATCCAAGGAAACCAGTATTTTTATATGATTTAAAATTATTTTTAGACTATATATCAAAAATATGAAACATCCACTTTCATTATTATTTTATTATGAGCTCAATCTTGATGTAATAACAGATCATTGTAAAATCAAATTTGGTGTCATATGCTTTTGATTTTACAGATTATGTGATGATAGTTCTTAAGGCATGCCAACCCCCTTCACTTTTCAAAACATTGAAGTCTTTCATCATTTTTTGAATTTAAAAAAAGGAGGGAATATCATACATCTCAGCCAAAACAACTCTCAAAAGAACAGAGGTTAAAGCCAAAATCAGTTACTTCTACTTATGTCTCTTGCTTTGGCTTGAGATGTTATTGTTTTACATAATAAAATTTATTTTGCTAGTTAAATTACAAAATAAATCCATAGATCAAAACAAATAATAAACAAAAACAGTTCATAAAAGCAAACAAAACAAACAAAATAAATATTATGTAAATCAGATTCTATTTTGTTGTTATTACAACACTTGCTCCATGACCCTTTGCTGGACATGCTACAGTTTGTCCATGCCCTTCTTGTGCCAAAGAGCCCAAAACCAGGCACAGCAGACCTGGTCTGTCTCACCTGTGCTGATCACCTTCCTTGACCTGCTGGAAATGGTTCAGGCACAAAGGGTTATAGTGAATCAGGTGACACCATATTGGTGACCTGTCACTAGTGGGGCTCCACAGGGCTCCATCCTCAGCCCAGTGCTCTTCAACATCTTCATTAAAAACCTAGACACAGGGCTGGAAGGGATACTAAGGAACTTGGCAGGTGATATAAAACTGGGAGGGGCTGTTGACTCCCTTGAAGTCAGGGAAGCCCTGCAGAAAGACCTCAAAAAATTAGAGGGCTGGGCAATCACCAATCGTGTGAAGCACAACAAAGGAAAGCCTCAAGGCAACCCTGGGTGTATGGACAGCCTGGGGAATGAGATGCTGGAAAGTAGTGCCATGGAAAGGGAGCTGGGAGTCCTGGTGGATGGCAAGGTGAATCTGAGTCAGCAGTGCCCTGGCAGCCAGGAGAGCCAGCGCTGTCCTGGGGTGCATCAGGCACAGCATCGCCAGCCAGGCAAGGGAGGGGATTGTCCTGCTCTGCTCTGCACTGGGGTGGCCTCACCTCGAGTGCTGGGGGCAGTTTTGGGTGTCACAGCTTAAGAAAGACATTAAACTACTGGAGAATGTCCANCTGACAGAGTTCAAGAAGCATTTGGACAATGCTCTCAAGCACATGGTGTGACTCCTGGGGATGGTCCTGTGCAGGGCCAGGAGTTGGACTGGATGATTCTGGTGGGTCCCTTCCAACTCAGCATATTCTGTGATTCTGTGAAACAGCTTCCTTAATGCAGCCTGTGCAGCATCATGTTCATCTTGTTCTCCATCAGGACTCCCAGGTCCTTGTCTGCAGAGCCACCAGCTGACCAGCCACTCAGCCCTGAGTTTATGTGGGTGTTCCTCCTGGTGTTCAAGACTTTGTATTTCCTGTTGTTAAAGTTTGTGAGGCTATTCCTCCCAGTGCGCAGGACCCGGCATTCCCCCCTGCTAAACTTCATGAAACTCCTTCTGGCTTCATGCTCCCGCTTGTCAGGCTCCCTGTGAAAGGCAGGACATTCAGCTTGTTAACTAATCACTAACCTCCCTGCCCTGGCTCTACATTATCAATCAGTGTGCTGAAAGTGCACTGCCCCATCATCCAGGTCATTCATGATAAGCATGATCACACCCAGCACTGGCCCCTGGGGCACACCAATAGTGCCTGGCCTCCAGCTGGGCTTTGTGCTGCTTTTGATGACAGCCTGAGCCCAGCAGTTCAGCTACTTTTCAATCACTGTCTACTCATCTACCCTGTACTTCATCAGCTTGTCCAAGAGGGAGGTTATAGGAGGCAATGTTGAAAGCCTTTCTAAATTCAAGATAAACAACATCCAAGGCTCTGTCCTCACCTGCCAAGACAGTCATCAAATTGTGTCAGCCTTTCAGACCCCATTTCCCCTTCATAAATTGACTGACTACTCCCAAACACCATCAGAGTGCCATTATAACCCCTTTGATGTCAGTAAGAACCCATATCTCTGCCTGTAACTGCAGCCACAGAATCTCTGCTTCTTTCTGTGTGATGTTTCTGTAAAAGTTCCTGTAAACATTTTCCAGATAATAAGATATGAAAATTTGCAAAGAAATTTTTTGTGAAAGGGAGATCTGGAGGTAAACTGGAATTTGTCAAAAAGGTGTCCAGTGACTTAAATGAGACCTGCTTTTGAATAAATCAGAAAAGTTACTTCTACATACAGTACTAAGAGTAAGTTCCTCTAAGAAAATCACATTGTCCTAAGAAAAGAAACAAGTCTGCAAGGTTTGACATTCTAATAACAGGCTGTCACAAAATTTGTTGTCATGCATCTTTCTCGTCTTACTACCATAAAAACCATTTATCCCATCCATGGCAAAAACTTTACTCGTATCAGTTTAATATATTTACTACTTCTCCCTTAGCAGTGGAGTAAAAGGGGCAACTTCTGAACCATGCATGTTCTCTGATGGTAGCAGCTGATTATTCTCCAAAAACTACGATTCCTTAAGTAGAGAAAATGTATGATTATGCAGTAAAAACACCAGCACATATTAAGAATGGGATACTACAAAATTTAAAGTAATATTTTCAGAAAGAAATGGAAATCAAGAGATACAATAGATACTAAGAAAAACTGCTCCCTAAAAATAAGCAATACTTTTAAGACCAAGTCTTCACATAAATCAAGACACTGCAGAGATGTTTAAATATTAAAACTGTAGAAGTTCAATAAAATATAATGGGACCTTAAGTCATGAAACTTTCTTCTCATTGGTAAGACAGACAAGAAATCACACATATTAAGTAGTGTAGACACATTGAAATATTAAAGACTCCCATAAATTAGTTTATCTCTTGTTTTCTAACTAAATAACATGCCTAAAAGCACACTTTTTCTTTATGTTCAAAAATGTCTCCTGTTTCAGAGGCTTAGAATTATGCTCTAAAAAGTACTTATATCCTGAGTGGTTTAGTATACTCAAGTTTCATTCCACATCCCATTTTGCACAATTTTTGCAGTGCTTATTCCATTCCTGAGAAGAGGCAGGACGCCACAAACTACGGGAAAGCAGCTCCTCTCCCCCTTTCTATTGATTTCACAGATGATGTAGAGTAGATCTGCCCACAGAAGCTCTGACCAAGGCCTGGTCTAGAAAGCAGGTGCTGCTTGCCTGCAAACCTTGCGACAAATCTGTCCAGCAGAGAGGAGGAAATGTCAAGAGGCTAAATAAAAAAATTTAATGGAAGTGAAACACTGCTACATGTCAGTTTGGTTCCAAAGGGAATCTGGAAGAATTTCATTACAGCAGCCCGTGGATGATCTGCTGAGGAGGGAAGAGGCTGGCAACCCAACTGGCCCAAAAGAAGGAAGAAAGACATTTAATATTCTTCGAAAGCTTTATTAGTGTTGACACATTTCCAGAGGGTGTTTCACCTTCAGTGCATCAGCACTCTGTGATAGAAATGTACTTGCATGGAAAATTTCTGCTGATCCTAAAGCAGGTGGCTCTGACTGCATCTAAATCTGCTCTTTTCCCCTGATGCTTGCTGCTTTCAAAAGAATTTAAAACAGATCCTAAACGATTTGTTAGAAGACAGTCATCAAAACTGTGAAACTTTCTAAAATTAAAAGAGAATTTATTAGAGACCTTCTTCACTCGCATACATTAATTATCTCTGTGTAACTGTAATACTTTTAGAATTTGAAATGGAAATCTAAGCTTTGAAAAATTGTACTGGTGTGTGTATAGACACATGTCCTCCTCTACCCTTAGCAGTTTTTGAGACAGCAGGACGGTGCCACAGTTAACCCAAGGTAGTGCTACTGTAGCAGGAGTGCTCCGAGCAGGAGGTTGGACTACAGAATTCCAGAGAAGGAGGTCTTTCAACTAGGAATTCCCAATGCGACCTTACTTTCACTGTAGAAAAAAGTGATGTTAGAAAGGGAACTACTAGTTTAAAAACCTTTGAGAACAATAGGTTCTAAAAGAACGTATTGTGAAATAATATCTTCTGAACAGTAAAGCAAAAGCCTCACTATATTCAAATACTTGACTGAACTTTAGCTATAAATATAAAAGAATTGCATTCAAATATAGTATAAAATTAAACTAATTTGTATTATTTTCTTTATAATATAAAATTAAACTGATTTCACAGTTCAGCTTGAGTACAATTCAAAACAATTACGTGTATTTCCTTTTAAAGCCCATGGAACATATCTTTTTCTGGTTAATACACACTTCTAACAAACACACCATGAAAAATTTGCACTTACACATTTAAACACAAAAACATTTTTTCAAAGCTGAATTTGCCACAGGTACAAAGAAATCAGTCAGTGTTTCAATTTTGTTATTTATCGGCATCAAAAACTCCCATGGCATGTAACTTGACTGAGAGAAAAGTGGGCTGTACAGGCTAGATAAAGTAACATGCTGCAAGGAGAGAGATCATTATCTCAACCATTTTAAATTGAATAATGCTAACACCTAGCATGCAAGCTGAAAAAACAAAGACCTGAATGCCAATATTTGTTAATCATTTGAATTCACTAAATCCCTTATGCTTTGGGAGAAATACAGAATAAAATTAAAGCTCACATTTAAATATACAAAATTTTCAAGACCAAAGGGTGAGCTTCAAAAACTTTCTAGTGTGCACCACACTGCAAAAAAAGACTATGAACTATATATTTCTATGTAACTCATGATGGAAATGGACTCCAACTGTAAAAGAATAAAAAAGGCTTGATAAGAAAAGTGGGCCCGTTATTTTTTGGAAGCAGCAGTGCTTCCTACTTCCTCATTTTAGGAGATAGACTCTTGAAACCCTGACGGAGCTGTCTTAGTCAGCCTCAACCGTTTTGCCCGCAGCAGCGATGACAGCTGATAAGAAGTATGCTCAGTCATATGCTCAGTCATACATATTCTCTCTATATCTACATTATCTCTTAGCCTCTTGAGGCTAACTTCAAGAGCTAGATCAGGTTGTTTAAGATCCGATTCTGGCACATTCCAACAATCTGCAACAACAGAGACTCCACCACTGCTCGGCAGCACTTGAGATGCTCCACTCGCAGTAGTATTTCCCTTGCCCACACAGATTAACAGAAATGGGCTGAAACAGATCTCTGTCCCCTAGCTTGCAAACTTCTCTCACACCAGTATTTCATCGTTCTGATTGAATATAATGTTCCATAAAGGCAGAATAAACAGCAGCACCTGAGACAGGGAAATGAAAATTTGAGAAATTATGCACAGGAACCATGACCTCTCTCAGGGAGACAAAATGCAAATGTTAGCTTGTATTCAAGGAGTATGTCCAACTCATCAAGAATTCATCAAGAATTCAAGTCTTGGAATGGTTTGGGTTTGAAGGGATCTTAAAGATCATCTAATTCCAACCTCCCTGCCACGGGCAAGGAGACTTTCCACTAGACCAGGTTGCTCAGAGCTCCATCCAACTTGGTCTTTGACGTTTCCAGGGCTGAATCATCTCTGGGTAACCTGTTCCAGTGCCTCACCACCCTCACAATAAAGAATTTCTTCCTAGTGTCTACTCTAAACCCACACTCTTGCAGTTTAAAACCATTCTCTCTCGTCCTATTACTACATTCCCCTGTAAAAAATCCCTCTCCAGCTTTCTTGTAGGCCCCCTTTAGGTACTGAAAGGCTGGAATAAGGTCTCCCCAGAGCCTTCTCTAGGCCAAACAATCCTGAATCTCTCAGCCTGTCTTCATAGAACAGGTGCTCCATCCCTCTGATCATCTTTGAGGCCCTCCTCTGGATTCAACTCTCCTCTGTACTCAGTTCTTCCTGTGCTGGGGCCCCCAGAGCTGGATGCAGCACTGCAGGTGGGGTCTCACCAGAGCAGAGCAGAGGGGCAGAATCCCCTCTCTTGCCCTGCTGCCCATGCTGCTTTGGATGCTGCCCAGGCACTGGCCTGCTCTTATGACTGTCTCCCACAGTTCCCCTACTTGGCAGCACAGATCCCGAATGAGTATCCATGTCCTGCCCACTTGGAGACTGTCTCCCACTGGCCTGGCCCAGTGAGGGGCTCCAGGCATTCCCTGCAGCCTGAGATCTTCAGAGAGGCATTATCCTTCCAGAGTAAAGTAAAAGCACCAATCTTTATGTGTGAATTTTAGTGGTAATTCCAGCATTTTCTAATGAACGCTTTCATTTAGAGAGCAATTGTTTTGCCATTAGACAAGATTTTGTGGTCAGGAGGATCAGTGCAGGGATGAATTAAGATACTTTCCCAGGATGGAAAAGAAGCACCCAGACGGATGAAGTAAGAATCCTGTGTCAGTTTCCATCTCAGGCCTGAAGGCATTGTTCGATAACCTCCACTTAACAACAGCATTCAACTTAAATTTCCCTTTTTTATCTTGTAAAGATTTCCAGTCACTTTGCAAGTGAAAAGGCTGTTTCATGCAGACTTTGCAAAATGACTGAAAGCAATAAACAGAGATTGTGCTGCGATAAGTTTGCAGGATGACATCAAATTGGTCCCGTTATTAACTGGAAATATGTTATGCTGAGGTAAATATTGGCAAATTCTCCCTTTCTGGAGAAAACTGGTTGAACAGAATGAAATGCTGTGATGGAGTGATCTCCCCTTGAGTTATAGAGACTATGTGGTTATCTATGGCTGCAGCAAGCACAAACACAACATCTGTCAGACTTGTCGATTCAGTGGGCCGATAACGCCGAATACTAAACCTAAACAAACTAAACAGCAATAAAGGCAGCTGATAATCACTGACAGCAGCAAGTTGACACTTGAGATCAGTACAGAAGAGCAGGCTTATGGCAGAATTTTAATCCAGAAAAATGGCTGTTAAATTCTTTGTAAACAGATGAGAGGGAATTCCCACAATCCATTCCTGTGAATTAGCGTCTGCTATCAATATCATAAATATTCACATAATATTTTCATTGCAGTAATCACCTAAAAACTGTCTTTGAAGATGTCTTAAGATAAGACCATCACAAGCCACAGCTGTAAAAACTTTGATTCTTGGTTATTTTATTATTTATTTTATTCAGTTTTGGTGTTTCTCTGCAGTGTGGAGAAATCAAAAAGATATCACAAGCTGAAAGCACACAGTCCCCATGAATCCATTGTTATGAGTCTGACAGTGCCAAATTGTGAGATATGTTTTTTGGATGAGCTATCATATGCATGGTTAGCATGGAAATGGAAGAAGCAGCAGGCTGCCAGCAGTCAAGCAGCCAGATTTGTTACAGCCGTTTGTGTCCAAAGATTTCTTGCAGAGCTGTTTTGTGAAATGTGCCTGACTCGGGTAGCACACAGTTACCAATAGCTCTTACCAACCTCCAAGACCCAAGTGAAGTGATTATGAAGTGATTATGACAGTCTTCAAACAGTAACTCTGAGCAGCAGAAAACTCCTAGAAGAAATGACAAGCTTAAGACTTACAAGTTGAAGCCTCCTAACTTTAACACTTGCATTTGTTCACTGCTCCTCTGACTGAAAGAAAAACTGCAGGAGGTTCGCTTTTCACTATGTACTTGACTTTTTTTCACAAGAATAGTATGACAATGTCCAAGAGGCCCTTTTCCACACTAGAACTGCTAAAGTGAAGACAGCCATTTCAACGCTCTCTGAGGCTTCTCAGCTTTTGGTGGAGTACTTGAGGAATATCTGAAGAGAACAGAGGTGTTCTAAAGATTGAACCTTTGGCTCAGTTAGCAAAACTTGACTGCTTTCAGAATCACACTGCAACATAATAGGGGCATGGGTTCATCTGCCATTCAGTTGCAGCTTTTATATATTAATGTATAGGAAAAGTTTTTACTTAATTTATAAGGTTTTGCACATAAGATTTTACACAGACCAGCTCGAGTTTTATGTTGCTAATACTACAACAGTGCACAAAGTACTTTTCATTATTTCATTGATAGGTTAAAATGCTTGTTTAAACAGTGTTGACTCAAATAAAGTCTGAAAAACATAGTGAGAAAATAAGAAAGAGGAAAATGTCATTCACTAATACATTTGCCATAAAAAAATAGAAACAATAAAGAAACGCCAAATAAATAAAAACGAAATTGATGGATATCTTCAGGTTATTATGTGCCAAGACTCAAATTTTGAATTTTAGTTGATTTTTGTTATAGTTTAAAAGAGTGAAATCATTTCACTACAATAAGCACAAAAATATTTAGCTCTTTCTACCCTCACAAAACTCAAAATTATTTTTTCCAAATATTAAACGTTTGTTTCCCATCCTAAATGTGAATGAAAACAGCTTTATAAGCTTTACCACAAGAACTACGCTCAACACCTCCAAACCTTGTTTTTGTAAATAATTGAGAACACGTAACTTCCCAAATCATATTAAATCCATCTGAATTATGTAAATGCTTCTGAGTTTTACGGATAATTTTCCTTCAGGCTCACAGCCCAACCTCTTACATTTCCACGAAGTGAGTATGTCACTTTCAAAAAGAAAGGATACATGCAGGTAAAATTTCTCGCTGCTCAGTATTGAAACCTACAGAATTGTTCACTGTTGCCTAAGTATGTAAAGGCAGATGAGCCTTAACAACCATAGTTGGCAAGAAAATAGATTGATCTATCTAAAGTTAATAAAACTAGAATACATTTTAACTCTAGAATTTTCTTTTCCAGTTCTCAAACTATATGCACACCTTAAGAAGGTACTGTTCTCTCTAAACTATCCATAGATATTCTGGCATCACCTGTTGCTTCTTCCTGTATTATCGAAAACCATAGCTGAGAAGATAGTGAGATCCATTGTACTTGAGTATTTTCATTTGGGTTGCTTTTTCCTGTTGGGTTGTTTTGTTGGGTTTTTTTTATTATTATTATTTTATTTACAGGTAGAAAGCATATTATTTTCCCATGCAAAGAAATAGGACCAAAAACTATTCCTCTGATGCTCTTCTGCAGAAACAGCTTCCCCAAGCTAGTGGTTGATTTTAAGATTTTTGCTTGCAAAAGACTGCAGTCCTGTTAAGAGCTGAGATGGAGCTCTTAAAATGTTACTGAAGACAGACGAAATAGCCATGCACAACCAGGGAGAAAGATTCAGGCTACGATCTGATGCAGACAACACTTCTTTATTACTCAAAATGTGGAAATAGGAATTGTGGGTAAATTTGTTCCCCTGTGTAGGAACAGGAGAGGTGACCATGGGGTTTTTTTTACTAAATGAAGGTCAGTGACTGATGGCTGGCTTATTTCTCCCTCCGTCTCCAAAGTAATCTCACTAAAAATGATGATCTTGCAGAGTGAAAAGGCTACACCCTTGCATTCAGCTTAGACAAGTCAGGGCAGACTTGTCTAAGGAAGGAACTGCAGGCAGCTTTATGCAGAACTTTATGCAATTGCATGGCTGGCTGTGACAGAGGTCTCTCGGCTAGGCTGGGCAATCTGGGGAAAAATCGATGTACAGCTCCTGAAGCTTCTCATGCTGAAGTCAAAATAAGTAACATTTTTGTTCCCTGAAGACTTAATACCAGCTCACTGAGTCTATACCACAGAGATTTGATTTTTGCACATATATTTCTATGTGGTTATACCTAATGGGCTCCTACTACCTAAGACCCAGAGCAGCCACTTCATGGATTAATAATGTTAACAAGCAAGCACTGATGTGAAGTAAGAATTATACCATCCTTAAGCCCCAACCAAACAAAGAATTACCATTGTCAGGAAACCTGTTTAGTTCATTACTTTTTCTCTCGAAATAAGAAAAATAAATAGGTCAAATAAAATACAGAATATCTGGTATTTCACAGTTGGTATTTTCCAGTTTTCCTAGTGGAATGGTTCAAATTCCAGCCTTCAGGGGCAGTAATAAAATCAACAGTTTTTAGGCTGTTGGAGGAAAAGGACAAAACCTCCCCGGGGAAGAATCTGAGGACACTACTTCAATAACAAGATGAATGTTCAGTATTTTTTTTGTTACCTGTGATCTGGAGACATGACCCCAGGTGCTGACCAGCCTTGCCTCAAGCAGTGCCTGCTGCAAGGGCAGCACACCAGAGATGCTTCTCTTCGTGCAAAGATAAACAGAAGCTCAGAAGTGAAACACAAGGTATTAGTCCTTTATTCAATTTCATACCTTACATTTTTTCCTTGTATTCTTGTTTCCCAAAGATGAAAACAAAAACATTGAAAAATCAGGCAAGTTGGCTTCCTCAGTTAAAGAAAATTACATTACCAGTTTTACCAGATGGGTTTTATCCAACCTGCTGTGCATCCTTACTGACTGGATTCAGAAAACCAAAGCAACACTTTTTATTGTCTCTCACAAAAGAAGCAATAGATGTAGACAAATAGGCTTAAGTTTGAACATTCAGATGCTTTTGTGCAGCAGGTACATGTTTTTTTGTACTCACAGCTGGTCTCATGCCAGGTTGTTTTCCTTCAGCGCAATCCTGCAAGCATATATCAAACATGATACAGTCAGTCAGTAGCTATCTAATGGCACTCAGGAGGCATTCTAAAGTGTATCAAAGTTGATTTGCCTTGGTAGTTTGGAATTCCCTACAGGTGATATTCTGTGAAGATACAATGCTTGGCTTAGGTAGTAGCATATCCACGCTCTTCAGCAAACCATTTTCCTCATAACGAAGGAAAAATCATAGCTATTTCCATGTATTAATATCCTGATAGGGATCTAAAGTCACCTACATCCTGCTGTATTTTTTTTTTTTTTGCTGAGTCTTAAGTATGAGAAAATTCCTATTAGATCCCCCTAGCACAGTCTCTCCTGAATTAAGGGGCCAAAACTGGATACAATAGTCCAGATGTGGTCTTAAAAGTCCTGAGTAAAGGGTTGCTTCCCTCAACCTACAGGCTGCTAATACAACCCAGGAAACTGTTGGGTCTTCTTTGCTGCCAGGGCACACTGATATATTTAGCTTGGGTTTACCAAGCTTTCTATGTCTTCCTCTGCAGAGCTGCTCTCCAGACACTCAGTTTTCTGAGGCAGCTGTTGCTCGGAGGCCTGTGAGACATTGCTGTGCTGGGGGGACGTGGCGAGCGATTGCCTTTGCTCCATTGGTCTGGGGATGGTTTATTCACTTCTTTCCTTCACTCGTTATATTGTTGATCTTGACTGATGAACTTTTTTAACTTTTGCTCTTGCTATTCTCTCTCCAGTCCTGCGGGGGAAGAAGGGTTGTGTGGTGCTTAGGAGATGACCAGGGTCAACTCATAATTAGACACAGAAATACTGTGGATGGCAGGGCCAAAAGCCTTGCTGAAGTTAAGGTAAAAACATCTACTGCTGTCTCCTTATCTACAAATTCAGTTACGTTATTCTAAAAGGAACTCACATGCTATACCTTTGTTACATCTATGCTGACTTTCCCCATCATCTGCCCATAAATGCATTCCAAGGAGACTCGCTCCAAGATTTTTGCAGAGAACAAAGAGAGGCTGATCAGTCTGTCACTTTTCTAGTTGTCCTTTTAGTTTGAGATGAAGCTGGTGAGTAATCACTCTTCTTCAGCCACTGGGGATCTTCCCCACTCTATTCAGTATGTCAAAGATGAGGGAGAGTGTCCTCACTCGGACGTACACCAGCCAGTTCTGTCAGCACTTCTGGATGCAGCCTGTCCAGTCTTCTGGGTCGGAATGAATTGATCTCAAGTGATTCCTGATCTCATCTGATCTACATCCACTGCTGGCAGTTCCTTCTCTTTAAAGAGAGAGGCCTGGAAGACATTGCTGCTAAAGATTGAGGCAAAACAGCAACTGAGTATCTCCACCCAGTGCGTTTCAAATGGTACTAGAGCACCCGCCATGCTCAGCCATGGGCCATGCTTTCTTTTATCAACCTTTTGCTACTGATTTAGAGTTTTCTTGGTGCCCTCGCCATCGCTTGCAAGGGTTAATTCCTGATGCTCTTTGACTTCCTGTATAGCATTCTTAAATGAGTGGGCAAGGTCTCTAAAATCCTCCTGTTTGTTTTTGCCAAAAAACAAATCTAGCACATATTTTAATAGATAAAAGCAATGAGAAAGAGTAGGTGGGAAAGGAAAGAGAGTGAAAGATAATCAAATAAACTCGAATGCAATAAACTTAAATGCTAAAATGCTAAGGACAGGGTCAGTTTTCTATGTGCATCCAGGAAAATTAGAAGTGTAAATAATTAAGCTCACTTGAAAAATCTTTTGAAGTTCTGATATGTGTTTATCTTTGGGAGAGCAGAAGGACCAATGTTCATGAAGGTTTCCCAGACAGGCCCAGAATTCCAGCTCCCAAACTCTTTCACTGCCTAGCTTCTGAGCCATTGTTGCCACTGTTAAATGGCCATTGTTAAACACTACTGCTCTAAAACATTTTCAAAATCATTGATGGTTTGGTTGGGGTCCTTTTTTTTCATCCTATTAACAGCAGTATCACAACAAAAGATTACATCTCTTTATATCTCTTTAAAAAAAACCAATAAACAGAGCATCAAGATTGATGAATCTCCTTTATGAGATGTTACTTAGTGGCTACATGAGGTATTTGCCTTACCTTCTGTTGGAGATCAAACCTCCCATAGGTCAATATAAAAGATTTCTGCTACAAGGGTTTTAAGAAGCTATCTCAGGCCTCAGCCAAAATATATCATAAATCAAGAAGTCCATCTGTCATTGCTTCTGAAATGAAGCTAATTCTACCAGCCAAAAATGATAAATAGAAGTGCTTGAGGTTAAATTTGTTAAACAGTCTGTAGACTTGCAATCATTTTCAGCTCTTCTAAAATGGTTCTGAACTTAAATCAATGGACAGCCTCATTTTGCTTTTGCTCCTACTGTTTTATTTTAAAGTGATCTTTTATTTACTTTTGAACATTATTATGATACTTTCAACTCTCCTTACGAAGGTCATTCCAGTGGATATCTCTTTATTTGCTCTCTCTCTATGATATAGGTGCTATTGAGGCGTGTCCACATGAGCAGAAGAATACAACCACAAAAAAAAGGAGAAAAACTAGTTATAGCTCCTGTGTTCGTTTTCTGACCCAATCAGGGCAAATAAAACTGTGATAGCAGAGTAGAAGAGTATATAATTAATGGCAGGTAAGTAGAGCAGATTGAATGTAAAAATTAGCAGAAATGGGATGTCAAGTATCAGCTAGACTAGAACACAACAGACAACAATGGATCACAGCCATAATTATTCATCATGACACAATGAGGATGGCACACTGCAAATAATGCATTTAGTCATCTGTAATAAAGACACAAAGGATTTTTTTTATGCTTCACCCTTAACATTATAATTTTTTCACCAATGATTTCACAAAAGACTTGAGTTACAGAGAGGTTGTGCCATCCACTCATGATCTAACTTAGGACATAAGAACTGCAAGTGTCCAAGTACAAATTTCTGCTCATTGACAGTATTATTTGCTCAGAATTTCCATCCCTATTCACTTCTTATATTAATATTTTGCCTTGAGTAACAATTTCCTCTAAAGCAATTAGAATTTTTCCCCCTAGCAAATCTGTGCTATCCTTAGTTTGTTTTTTTTCTACAAGATAATGAAAGACAACTTTTTTTAACATCACACAGGCTGCCATTTCCAGAAGCATTTTGCCTTTCTCATCACTCCCCACCTTAAAGGCAGCAGGTATTATAAACACCATCAAAATGTTTTCTCTGGTGCTGCAACTGCCCATGGCCCAGGCAATGAGTGATCGGTGATTTGTGCAACATGGCAAGAGTGTTTGAGGAGTGCAGGAAGCTGCTGATATCCTCAGTAGTGTGCAACACCAGGACACACTCTCCTGGAGAGGTCACAGAAATCACTGATGGAGATGTGCACGCCATTCTCTGAAACAGTATCTCACCAAGAACATAAGCTGGCCAGAAAGCACACATCCTTCAAAGCAGGTGACTGACTGTGTTAGTTCAGCACATTTCCCATATTGCTGACTTTGGTGGAATTTTTATCTGACTTCAACCACAAATTAAATCTGACTGCAAGACAGCAGAGTCCGCAGCACCTGACAGCAGTGAAAGCATCCTCTGCATCCTCAGAGAGTAAGTCCACCTGCGGCACAACTGCCTTCATTGTATTCCTCTGCTGCAGTTTGCCAGCAGAGATAAACCAGGCTGTCTGTCTCAGGTAAGCCACTGTGTTTACTCTGAACAATGCAGGCAATGAATCACAGGCACCCTGTCAAGGAATCTTCTCAACCCCAGCATGCAGCAAGGAGACAAAAATTGGAGAATGAAAACCATGTATACTGAAAACCAATACACATTACACCTGCTTTAATGATCCTTCTCCTCCTTTCTTAAAAAAAAGCTGATGAATATGCCAAGGGCAGATTCACAGCAAGAGAAATCTGTGTATGCTACATTGATCATTGATTGCTTATTTGCTGGCTTGCCTGGGGATGATTTACGCACACACAACCCCTGCATGGGTGGTGATAAGAAAGAGGATGCACACACGTTCTGCTGTCATCTTACAACCAGTGCTGAAGGGGTGTATATCATGTGTGTATATTTTTTGTTTCCCTTGACAGGACATTTTTTGAACCTGGAATTAAACAAACCCAAAGGATGACATGGCTATCTCCATCATATTCACTAGGAGTTTACCAGTATCAGTGCTAGAGAAAACAATAATATTCCATCTCTTTATTCTGAATGCTCTGTCAGAGAAAAAGAAGGGTATATCCTCTGCAGAGGACAAACCAGAGTCTGCAGAAACTCCCCACTATGAGTTCAGAGACAAAAAAATCAATTAATTAAAAGACAAATAGAGTATTCTATTAAAAAATGGGGATTTTATAGCAATTATTTCTGAAATACACAGGAAAAGGTTTTTCCATTGCTGACTCCTGGCTGCTTTACACTTTAGTGCAACAGAAGTCCCACAAAAGAAAGACAGAATTCCAACCTCGATGCTGCCATTGGAATTACTGCCATAAACCAGAAAAACATGTTGTCTACCCTGCACATCAATGTTACAAGTAAGTGTCAACCATTCTCTTCAGATGCCTTAGGAATATGAGAGGTCATCTCAAACTCACAATTACCTGGATCTCTTTTCAGATCAAAGCTGACTATTCTTCAGTGCTACAGAGCTTCAATAAGTGGTTCAAAAAATAGCAATGTAATCATTCCTTGCACAAGCCAAGCAGTAAAAATATAAAACAAAATGTGGTTTATTAGGCCAGCTGGCACATATACTTTGTCTTTCTGAAGCCTGCATGCACCCTTTTTTTGCAGCCTGACTCACAGTCAACCAGCTTATTTTTAATTTAGCTCTGCTGAGGACAAACTTGCCCAGATGTACTGAATTGAAGAAGTTCATACCATGCCTTGAATATTTTCTTCTGGGAGATTAATCTGGCTTTGGCCTGAAACAGGGCAGGAGCACAAATCACATGTAGTCACATACCAGTGCTTAAGACACTGCTGCTGAAAATCTTATAATAGAAAAATACTGTTGAACTCCAACATAAAAGTTTTATTAGGAAACAAATGTGGTAATTTTTAAAGCAAACATCAGGGAAAAGGTTCTACTGGATAGATGGCAGCAGTGGTCCATTAAATCCCCTCCCCCAACCCGTCCTTTCCAAATATGCGTAATATTGAACATTTCAGAAAGCACCAAGTGTCAGAAAAGCAAAAGACCACAGGCATCACATAATGCTGATATCAGAGGCATCAACAAACAGCTCAGACTTCCCAGTGTGCAAGCTTTGGGTAACCTCTACAGGACTCCCTCTTCATTTGCAGGTTTCCTGGGGGAATATCTTTTCACTGTCGGAAGCCCAAGTCCGAAGCTATCTGGGTGAAACTACACTGCATGTAAGAGGGGTGCTAGCAGCTGTCAGCCTGGAGACAACCACAGGCAAAAGTCACTTGCAAGAGAGATTCCTGCTGGGTCTGTGCTCCAGACTGTCAGAGCCCCCCAGTAAAAGGCAGCACACTCATCTTTGTCTATCAAACACCACTGCACTCCCAGTTCTCCATCATCTGTCAACTTGCTGAACCTGCACTTTGCCCCATTGTCCAGGGCATTGAAGAAGCTGCTAAACAGGACTAGATCCAATATTGTCCCCTGGGGCACTTTAGTGACAGGCATCCAGCTGAGCTAATCATAACCTCTGGAGACCAGCAGTTCAGCCAGTTTTCACGCCACCTCACCATTATTTCTTTAGACCCAACTTCATCAGTAGAACAGTGTCAAAAGCCTCATTACAGCTGAGCTCCAATGATATCCACTGCTCTGCCCTTATTCAGGAAGTCAGTCTTCTTATTTTGTAAGGCTACTACATCAGTCAGTTGCTATTTCCTCACTATCCATGATGACTAATCCAGATCACCAATTTCCCCTTAGAAATGGTTTCCAGGAGGATTTTCTCTATCATCTTCCCAAGGAACAAGGCAAAGCTGACCTTATTCAGATCTTCCTTGTGGTTCATCTTGAGGTGATATTTTCTGTCTTCCAGCCCTCAGGAATCGCTCCTGGTTGTCATGACCTTTCAGAGATAATGTAGAGTGGACTCACAACCTACATGTTGAATACATAAATAGAAACACTGGATAATAACATATTCACAGAATACACAGATTCTCTCATTCCCCTAAATTTTGACAGCAATGTCAGTCAATTAAATGAAACTCTACAAAAGCCTTTACAGTTAGTGAGATTAATAGGAACAAGATTAGTTGTGTTTCTTCATGTGTTTGAAAGCCCCTAGCACGCTACAGGCACTGTAAGAAATGATGAATGAGAGAAATAAATATTTCCACCACATATGTAGAGCAGTTATTTCCTCCTTTTTATTTACCGTTTGTGCATTCCTAAGTTTCTTTTTCTCTGAAAAATGAAAATCCTATATTCTTTCGATACCAATAAATGGAAGAAACTACCCGGAAGCTATTTTTTCTTGGAAGCGTTCATTTGACCTTTTCTGAATAAAGGTTTGCATTTGTTTGATAGTATAATACAGCTGTGTAAACTGAAGGACACAGTTATCCAAACATGCATTTCAAAATATGTCACACCTGTAAAGCAAAGACAAAAACTGTATGGAGATCTTGGCAATGCATATATAAAAATATATATGTTGCTACTTGAAGATACATACATATACATGCACATTTATTTTTTATACTTGGATATATACATGCATGTGTATAAAGAAAACAAAGATGTTTTACACATCCCATTAAAAAAGAAAGAGCAAAACAACAATAAACTGATGAGAGAATTATTCTTCTCATTGCCTATGAGTTCTGAATGGACTTTGGGAGGAAGTTTTACAAGCATGAAAAATGTTTGCGTTTATGTTAAAATTCAATACTCTCCATGTGCAAAGTTGTAAGAGCCCTAGCAAACTTGCCCATTGGTACATAAATATAGCCACTTCTACTTAGGAATGACCTTTCCGGTTGAGAATTTTCAACAATAACTTAAAAAAAAATCAGCATGTTCTGCTTCTCATAGGAACAGATCTTTTAAAAACTAACGTGTGTGGAATTCTTCAGCATACAACAATTTATTTTGAAAATGCTACAGTATTAATTTCTCCCCCTCCTTTTTGTGCTTGCTCTAGATGTTTTAGGCAAGGAAAATATAATAATTTACTACCATTAAGCTGTGCCTCTGGGACTTCCACTGGCAGCAATGCCACCCCTTCCCAGCACGCTTAGGAACTGTAACATGAAGAAGGCAAAGACATTCTGCCTTTAAAACAGCGTCTTCCAAGTGCCACAAGCTGTTATTTGACCGTAGTTTTGGTAGCTCAAATAGTGCTCCTTTCTCATCCTTACAGACCACAAAAAGGTGACATAAACAGTGGTTTATCTACAAGAACCTGTTCCCACCAAAAGGAAGAGGGTGCAGTATTATCTTAGTCTCAAAGCAGTGATCTGTAAGAATCACAAGCAGGGAGCAGGCATTGTCCTGGAAAACAGAGGAGTTTTTACAGACACACGGGATGTGCAGATGTATACAGAAGTGCCCATTTCAACATCTGCCTCCACCCAAAAATGCTGAGCAGTCACAGCTCTGTAATTCTTTTGTTTGGTTTGATGTTCGTAAATCAAGGGAAAGTGACACTATTTTCTCACAACATGAGAAAAACTGAAAACATTGAGGAGAAAGTACTGGAAGAAGCCCTGCTGATCTTCTAGCAAGTTACCATAAAATGCATTAAAAAAAAAAAAAAAAAAAAAAAAAACAAAAAAAAAAAAAAAAAAAAAAAGAAAACCAAATCAATCATCCAAGCAATTGAGTTAAAAGCAGATTAGAAATGAATATTCCTGACTGATGGAGCTCTACAAAACTGCTGTTTTCAAACCACCAGTAGAACCTCTTCTTTTTTCATAAGGATGATTGGCTTGGAGTGCTTTGTCAACGTGACAAACCTTTCCCACCACAAGTGAAGCATTTATTCAAATGCTAATGAAAGTGAATGTAATTTGCAGTGGTGCTGAATCAACTTTTCAAGACTGTAATTTGCGTTTCTATAAAACTCTGATTCTTTCAATATGAAATATATTTGAATAGGGTTTTGAGACTAAACAAATTGATGTACTGTTTTTACCATAAATTTAAAAGCATTTTGATTTCTTTATGCAAGGCAACTCTAATAATACTGAGTAGCTTCTTACATTTACACATTTTCTTCAACTAGAGAGCAGACTCTCAGAATTCATTAAAATTGTCTATAGCTCCTACATTAAACCATTGTTATCAAATAGCACAATTTATAGATCCAAATCAATTGTTCCTATTACTCTGCTAATGTAGATTCATGACCAGGGCTTCCGGATCATAACTTTCAGTGATGTAATAGTCTTCCTATAATCACTAGCATGCATGCAGTGATTCTCCCCTTTTCATTCCTCCACAACACTCCAAAACCCAGAAAAAGAATATAAAATTACACTGAAAATATTGTTGCTATTTATTGTATAATCACTGTCGTGTCTTGAACTGGACTACTAGGATCAGTTTTGGTCTTCCCAACTCAGATGATGCATAACTGCAGTGAATGAAATGGATCCAGAGATGGAGGCACAGATTTTTTCCATTTGAGGAGCAGGGAAAAATCTGAAGCTGTCAGGTTAAGCTGCAGAATGATAGATGTACTCAGAAAAGAAAAAAAAGTCCCTTTCGTACAAAGGACATCCAGTGAAACTGAGACGCTAATAAATTGGTTATGCAAAGCCATCAACATACCAAACTGCTAAATGCATAAATATGCAATGAGAACATCAATTTTTACATTATAGAAAATAAAAGTTGCAAGCATATGACTTTGTGGGAACTATAAAGCTCAAAGTTGAGTTACAGGCAGGTCATTTCATATCTGCCACTGTAAATGTTCTTTTATTCTCCTTTTTAAAAACTCAGCTACAGAATAATGGACCGAATAGGTCTATTTAGCACAATTCATCACTTCCTAGACATGCAGCTGAATTTGTCCATTCAAACAGGGTATTTGTGAGTCAGATACATTCAAAATTAACTCTGGCATGGTGTTGACCAAGGTTTTAAAAAGCACAAAGTCTTCGGATATAGGCATCTAATATGCTATCTGCTATAGACACTACTTCAGCCAAGCACGGAACCTGACAAAATATTTCTATCCTCAACAGCACAGAAATATTATCATCTGGGAAGCAGCATTAGCAAGGATACAGCCCAACATTCAGATAAAACATGCAGAGTGTATTTTCCATATGGTTTTTGTGACAACACGTCTTTGTATAGCAACAGTAATTGCTATTAGGCCGCATAAAATATTGCTGGAAAAGAATTTGCATTACATTCAGGGCAGGTTTCAAAAAAGATGGCATTTCCAGAGTATGAAATACAATACAGTAACTAAGAGCACAATGAGACACCAGTTAATGGAAGAATCCACATCAAACCTGCACCAGAGCCACTAACTTCAGCATTCCATGCATCTCCCACCCTATGCAGCGACATGAATGAGGGCAAAGAACAGGCAGGAAACTGAAGAACACCTAGCAAGCAGAAATAAGGTAATTTTTTCATTGAATACATTGGAATAGTAACACTTTCACTGTCATGATCTAACCGGTTGAGTAAAAACTGAACAATGTAACCTGCCCAGTAAATGCTCCTAAAAGTCTTAATGAAAACCAATTATGACTGCTGGGCACTATTAAAAAACCCCCAGCAATCTGAAAGCATAAGATAAATATATTAAAATAGTTATAGAAGAATGAAGGGGTGAGGAAGACACTTCCATCAGAAGAAATAGCCACATGGACATTTCTGTTAGGCAATGAAGACAGAAATAATTTTGTCTCATGAGTCTCCCAAAAAGCAGGACATATCTGGAGCTAATACCTATCAGTGGATGCCACAAAAAAAACCACCTTGTCAAAAAACCAAGCAAACAAACATACAAAATCCCACAACATGACTTCACCACATTCCTGAGTATAAGCAGCAGCTGATATGTTAATTACCAGCTGTATAGCTACATTGAGAGTAACTGGAGAGTGAAAAGGATGTCACAGGAGTAAGGAATAGCTCATGACTTTGCAGAACTTCTGTGTATATATATATATATATATATATATACACATGTGCAGTCATTTGTAAAATCAGGGCTGGGGGGGACACAAGGCCTCTACTACAAAATCTGTGTTGTGGGTTCACAGACATTAAAATGTACACGTTTTCATATGTGGCCTCATCTTCAGATAACCTAGATAAAAACAAAACACTAAGTTTTGGCAAATATAGGCGTGGGGGGTTATTTTAAAATACATTTAAAAGTGCATTATTTCAAGGATGAAATTTGAGGACAAGAACATTCCCTGGCATACACAATTTGCCAAGCTGTATCAAGCAGTGATTTGAACTGGGAGGCTTTGCTCATTTCCTTCTTTACTTTAGGCTCTCAGACAGAGCAACATAAGTACCAAAGACAGAAAGGAAGAAACTTAGAAGCATCATTCCTAATTACACTACTGGTAAGACCTACTTTCTCTTTAACTAATACTTTTATTCCCCATTTCCAGTTCCAAAAGTAAAATTTGAACACAGTTAAGCCAAAAACTGTGGCTTTGGGGCCTAACTTCCAAAGGAAACAAGCAGACAGCAATACTCTACACATTCCCCAGGACTGATGAAAAATAGAACAAGGCTTCTGTGTGAAACAGCTTCAACAAGCATAGCACACCAGTTGACATTACTCTGCTCAATAAGTTGGGCAGAAGAAGTGTTTATGGAGGACAAGCCAATTTTACTAAAAAACCAGTGTTTGCAAAACTACTCAAAAAGTTTCATCTCAGTGATCCTTAGAAACCTCCTTAGAACAAAACATTTCATTTTGTGTAAAACACTAAATCACTATTTGTGATTCATCACAAATCACAGTTGCTGGTAACTGGAAATGGTGAAAGGAAAAAGTTATTTCCTTATTTCCAAATTGCCTACAAACTATTGTTTGCAACACAGCCCCCACCTTACTCCACAAGCTTATTTTGCTTTTAGACCTAATCAACTTGTACTTTTACTGCCAATAACCTCTCCCCATCCCCTCATCCCTGTGCCACTCAATACCTAAGGTGCCATTCAGTAAGTTCAACCCTTAAAGTGGACACTGTGGTTCAACCATTTCTTTCACCTGGCTTTGCAATTTTTCAAAAGAAACTTCTCAATATGCTCAGTATCTTCAGAAACTGCTAAAAAAGCCTATTCATTCTATTTTGGCAATATTTTAGATTTTCTGAAAAGTTGGGAGAGAAGAGGGAAGGAACAGGAAAGGAAAAACAGGTGCAAGAAACACGCCAATACTACTTCTGCTGCTGGGTGCAGGAAAGTCAGCTTTAATTGAGAAGCAGCAAACTGAAAAAAAATCGGCATGAATTTAACAATTTGAAAAGTTAACCCTCTTTTTGTAACTGCAGTTTAAAAGAGAAATTTCAATGTTCACCCTATTTCACAAATCCAGAATAGCATTAAAAATCTAGTGAGAAAATAGGCCATAAGGAATGCTCTGGAACAGCACCTTTAGCATAACCACCAGTTTTTGTTAACAGCGTGACAACTGCAAACCTCTTAAATATAACAGCACACAATCTTCACTATTTCTTTTAAATAACAAAGGTATTCTGTAACTAATTCTGTAATTTTGAGGAAAAGCACATACATGGTATTTCTCTTATAGAAGAAAATTGAAAGATGTTAAAAAAAAAAAATTCCCCGCTTAGGTTTAGGATATTTAGTAAAATCCACTATGTATGCTTTTCTAAAAGAAACACTGAGGAGGAGTCATAAATCAGCATTATCTAATTACAGAGAAACACAATTCAATTAAGAAAAACATAGCTTTTACTGCAAGCCTTTTCCATCTCCATGATTCCTGTATCTTAAAAGTCCTCCTCGTTCAATGTCACTGAAAGAAATACTTCCTCCTCAGGTGACACAGTGGTGTTTGTTGGGGTTATTTTAGTTTGTTTTAGCTTTGGACTTTGCACCATGCAGTTATAAAATTAAGAATAATCTGCAACCATTTTTTGTGGTTCTAAGAGATCATAATAAAGCTCACATGCTTAACTAAGGATTTACCACTAATAATCCAAATGTTATAATTTTGTAGAGGACTGATAAAGGAGAGGGGAAATGCATGGATACCAAGTGTCTATCAGACCCTGTCAAATGCAACACATACAATCAGAAAAGGACACTGAGCTGTCAATATCCCAAAGGGTGCCATGCAATGACCTGCAGCATTACCGAAACGGTCACGGCAACTCCCGTATCGTGGGATGTAAGTGACATGAAAATGAGTACCTGTAAGAGATACGGGGAAAGCTGCAACTCGCAGTCAGAAAATCATTGCTTTTCCTGTAATCTCCAAGAACTTCTGAGTGGAACAGAAAATCCTAAGTCCTATCCGAGAAAGCACATCGTAGAATAAGTGCTTCTTCCAAACAGACCCCATCCAACAGAAGGTAGTTAAAGATTTATCTTTACTATTCCAATGCTGGTAGATTTTTCTTTTATTAATAATTTTTAAAAAATATGTAAAGTTGATTCACTGATGCAAAACATTGACTTTTGCATTGTCTTCATCATTTCCATAAAAGTTTAAAATTGGAGTACTTTTGAAAAGGAAGCACTTCTTTTCTTCTTTGTGTGCCAGAGGTTAAAAAGTGCAGTTTGCAATTACTGCAAGCCACCTCTCCCTATGGAGCTTTTTCTGTAGAGATTACTTGATGGAGATTGATATAAGCACTCTGCTGAAGAACTTCTGCACAAAATTTTAGTTGATGTCTTCCAAGGTTATTTAAACAATCATTGCACAGGTTATATCAAAACCTTAATACGAGGCACTTCACTGGAACGTTTCTTCTTTAAACACGTGATTTTATTCTAACTGATCATCCAAACTTCTCCATTTTTAAAAAAATTTACCCGTCAATTAACTAATAATCATCAGAGAACCACAGAACTTGCAGTACGTGATGTAGTTCTGATAATGTGTTAAGTCAAAGCAAAACAACAATCCCCCCCCAGGAAATAAACAATGATCTGTCTAAAATATTTTCTCATACTTTGTGTTTATCTTTAAAGGTCTAAGCATGACTTGGAACTGAGGAGACAACATGGATGTTTAGAAGTTAGAAAAAAGCGGAGAGAAGAGAGCAGGGCTCTGAAGAGAAGCATAAATTACTTGCTTTCACTTCTCCACCTATATGTACTCCAAATGTCCCTTGTTACCAAGAAGACCAGACACTTCAGTAATTAGCTTTTGGCCACTCGATTTTTGCAGTGGGTGGCCACATGTAAACTAATTTCAAACCACCATTATTTTACTATGTCTTCAATTTAAAATGATTAATTTAGTAATCCGAGAAAGTATTTACCAAGCAATATTGTTCCATCACCCAAATTCAGTGCAGCTGGTGAGTTTGCTCATAAATTAAACCAGAAACATTTCAGAGACGGGAATGAAAACAATTGCAAAAGAATTATGCAGGAAGATCTAATAAACATTAGAATGGTGTGTTGCAAATTTTGAGACATGATGTAATGATGTGATGAAAAAGCTAATTATTTAAAGAGAACTTTGGAGTTGAAATTCTTCAGTAACCTTTCTGTGCAACATCCTGGTCATTCATTCCTTTTGGCAGTTTACTGTCATTGTGCAAGATGAAAAAATATAGGCAGTCTCAGGAAGTATCTAGAAAGTGTTCAAATAAATCTTGGCAAGTCAGTAATGTATTTCATGATACACAGATCAGTGTGTAACATATTTACTCTGTAGCTTCTTCATGTCTACATTATAGGAAAAGATATATGATGTAATGTCAACATACAATTATGCTTGTACAAGTGCAGAAGTTTTTAGTTTATACAGCAACCCAAACTTAAGACGAGAAAACCAAGGCATTGAGACAGTCCATTATGTAACATCTCTAGAAAACCATATACTTCAAAGGCCAGCCTGGTTTGTTGTCATTTAAAAGGTTTCATGTTCCTGTTTGAAAGGTCAATAGAAAAAGTTAACCTTTGTGTGACTACCGACAGAAATTCTGACAGTAACTTTTAGTCAAAAATGTATGTGTGAACGGAAGTCTTTAGTATTACAAAGGTACAGGAAAAACTACATATTTAGCTCCAAACATCCTGCAAATATCGTTTTGCTTCTCGAAGCATGGCCAGAATTTTCATTGCTTCCAATTTGTCGGCTTCCATTTCCATGCTTAAAATGTCTACTACGGCATTGCTTACATCATCAGCCATGTGCTTCTTATCTCTGAAAAATAAAAAACAGAGGAGGAAAATGCATAATAATGTATTTTTCCATTTATCAATAGCTTCAGAGGACAATATAGGAAAGAATCATTAAAAAAATCCCAAACAAAAATATAGCTTTTATATTGTACAGCATGATTCTCACAGAGTTTTCATGTAGCTGAGCACTGACATTAACTAGGGCTTTTCTCAATCAAACACTACATAGTTCTTGGCATGCTGTAATTTATAAGTAAAAAACCTGGCAACCCTAGTTGAACTGTCAGAGAATAATTGGTTTCTTTAAGGAAGAACTGGACTTGCTGAATGAGTTTTTATTATTATATCACTACATGGTTCCAATAATAAAAAAAGCCCAAACAACAAAAACCTCTACCAAACCACTCACTCATTAATAATGTTATTTTTAATACCAATAGCTGACATTTATACCTGCAGGAGAACATATTAACATTGGGCCCTCTATTGAAATAGTTTGTCCATTTACCAACAAACTTTTTAAATATCTTGAACCTCCATGTAAATTTAGCATCCACAAATAGAACTTCCCACTGTAAAATTTATTACTATGACAGAGCTTTAGCATTCTGGAGCACCCAAACCTGGAACACAGCAGAAGACTGCTACTGTCTCACAGCTGAGCAGTTTCTCATCACATCTATTCATGTATTTCATTTTCTAAAGAGAAATCTATTAGCTTGAAACCTCCTATAACTTAATTGAATACTGAACAAAAAGAAGGAAAATAAATAATAAGCGACTAAAACCATCAGTGGAACTGTGTGGCTACAAGCTGTATTTCAAGACTATACTGGAAAAGAGTGGCCGCAGGGATGACACTCAAGCTTTCCAGGAAGGCTCTTTCAGTATGATATTGGTCCTTTCTTTCAGACAGCTCTTAGCCTTTCTAAAGCCTCAAACTTCTGCTACTCTCTTTCTGAACAGTCCATTTCCACTCTACTCACCCACATACATAGAAGTAACCTCTGTCTTTCAGCAGGACTCTAGCAACTTCCTTAGCACAAAGCCTAAGGACATCTTGCACGTATTTAGGTGGGGCTACTTCCTCAGTTGAAGAGTCTCTCGAGAAACAAACCTTAAGATGAGTTAACGTTCCATTTTCAAGAAAACATCTGAGCTCATCTCTGAAAGGCAATAAAAACCTGTTAGCAATGGCTCAGAGATGAGCATTCTCTCATGAATAAAAAATGAATGATAAATAGTGAACTTGCTTGAACAAATAGTCTCGATCCTGATGCCGACAACCAAAAAACAGCCATGTCTCTCCAAATTTCCAGTCTGGATGTTGTTCTCTGAGCTTTTGCCTAAAGAGACAAAAAAAATACAATCCTGTTTTATCAAGTGCAGAATCTAAAACATCTATAACCTAATTTTCATTTAAAGTAGTGTTTTAAATACTGGATTGGCAGAAATGTGAAATGACTTAAGCTAAATCAAAGTCAAACCCTGCTTATTTGCTTTTCTTGACTATTCACTTTTGGACCAGCTCAAAATCAATGAATTTCAAATTTATTTTTTTTGGCCACAGTTTCATATTGGAATAGTCAAGACTGGCAACTCCAAACACCCCACAAAATAATCCTGACTGCTGAATAAGGAGATCACTACCTTTTATCCTTCACTGGAAGCCCTGTAAAACCACCAGAGAAAACTCAGCAGTTTTAGAAGGCTTTCCATTTAGCTGTAGATACCTGCTAGATTCTGTGAATCACAATTTATTAACTACCACATCATCAGAAATATTATTTCATTTTCTTGAAATAATGCTGAAAGTATTATTTTAAGGGAGTTTTAGCTGCCATTTTCTAGTTACATTTTGAAAGAGAGATTTCATTTATAAAATAAAATGCAAAATGCTTCTGAGAGATAAAGGTATATTTGGGAAGCAAAATTAAGGAGGAAGGATGGGACATAATGATTTGGTTAAAGCAAAGCATGGAGTTAAAAACAGCACGTCAAAACTTCACTTTTCTCTCAAATAAAATGTTTTAAAAGTAATTGTTATAGGACCCAATAAATTCCATTATCCTGCTGGAACTAACGAGTCATGTTGGTTACCTTTAAAACTTAAAACCGCTCCCACCCAAATACTTCACTCCTCCTGTTCTTCATTTCCTCAGAATGATCAAGTTTTTACATATTCTTGGTGGTGTGCTGTCACTTTTTGAACAAACATCTCTTTGCCTTGCAAAATTACATTGCTGGAGTTGGAGGGGGAAAATAAAGAGATCCACCTTCCCTCACACACAAACTCCCAAACACCAAGACTACTGCTGAGTTGAAGGTTCTGGTGCCAAGCTCCTCATCTTAAATGTAAACCACTCAGAATAACAAACTTAAGCCAGTCAACACTTCATAAAAACTACCACCCTCTTACAGGACTTCCACCAGCAACACACACAGATAAACAATTTAACTTCTTATTACTATTTCTGCAATTCACCCAATTTCTCACAGATCTACTATGAATAGTAAATACAGTCAGATGAAAAGTTTTACTCCTTTGAAAAACAAATATACACACAAGCAATGCTTGTTTAAAATTATTAAGACTGCTTATAATCAGCATACCACCATTACAAAAAGGAAAAAAAAAATGAACTGTATTTATACTCAAACCCTCAGGCTGGCTTTTTCCTCAACATAAAAAGGCTGCTCTCCAGGTAACGACCTGGTACATACCTATGTTGTAGGAAACCAATAAATGGTGAAATTCCTGTTCCTGGACCAACCATAATGAACGGGACAGATGGGTCTGCAGGTAAGTGGAAAGCATTGCTTGGACGAGGGAAAATAGATATCTGAAATTAAATTAGATAAAATACAATTGAAGGATATTCTTAAGCAGTGAAAACACCATGACATTTTTAGAACCTTCAGGGTATTTACACAGCATATGTACCCACACACACCCTTCCAAATCCTGAGCCTCAGAGTTCATCTTTAATGCCACACAGACATTTAGAATAGAACCTCACAGAAGTTTTTGGGAAAATAAAAAAAAAAAACCAAACAAACCAACAAAATAGAACAAAACAAAACCTATTCTACAAACCTATTAATCCATCTGGAGGAAAACTGGGATAAACCACACAGATGTGAGTTTCTGAACATGAAAACTGGTTGCACCATGAATTAGGGGAATATTGTTACAGAATGCATGGAAAATTTGGTGTTGGCATTCAAAGGGAAGTTGAGCATGTTTATTGCTATTAAAGGCAACTCAACCTTTTTTTACATTGTGGGCATCTAAAAATAATCCAGCGGAGATCAGGGTTTGTTTATAGTGAATCGAAGCCTACTGGTACAGAGCTTGCTTTCTTAATTTTCATAAAAGTTTGACATGATTTCCAAAAGTGCACATGGGTGAGGGGAGGCACGTAACAGCTCAAAGATCTCGGAAAATGTTTTATATGATCCCACTGATAAACAGTAATTCTGATTTTCATATCTGTGTCAGAAAGGAAGTCATATTTTCATAGGAGCTCCACACCTATCCTCTGAGACATGGCCAACATAATCGATGGAAAACAAGAGATGACTGTTTTCAATTCTAAAAGATTATTCAAGACTCAACAGCAGCCATAGCAGAGCTTCATCCATTAAAGTCATAAGCAAACATCCAATTTATTTTGCACATTAATTATGAAAGGATTTGAATTTACTTTCAAGTTTAAGGAAGGAGTAAGGCACTAGACCAAGTTATTTAAACTTTGCTGTGTAAATCTGAATGGTTTAGCCCCACTTATTTTTTTATACTCTAATTCACTACAGATACAACAATGTTAAAGAGCATTATTTTCCTGGTGTCCTGATGATAAAAAAATAGAATAATTCTTGCTTGTGGGGACCAATACTTATATATATCCTTCAAACCACACTTGAGTTAGGAGGCTATTTACCCTATTAATGATTCCAAACTGGTCATTCTTTCAAAACAGACTGCAAACGGTAAACACATTTATACTGTAAAGAATATTCAATTAATCTAATGTATTTCTGCATAAGATCACGCTCATCTATTTTGTATTGTTATTCCATATATTTCTGCAATCTATGTGCATTGCTGCACATTTATCTATGCAGAATTCTAGCTTGTGCAGCAGAGGGAAATAGTTCTAAACTTTATCCAGACTCATTTTGTAACACTCTTTTTTTTTTTTCCCTTTATAGCCACCTCTTTTTGTTGTTTGATCTTTAATTAACTTCAAATCAATTATATTTTAAATAAAGAGCAGATGTGAACATTGGAATAAGATATATCATGCACATACAAATCTTTGCATTAGTTTTAAAAAATGAAGATAACTTGTATGGTGCTTTTTTCCATTTTGTCTGACTGACATCTTGAATTATTGGCACAGTTTTCTTTCAACCGAACTCTATGCTTGTTCCATTTTTCATAATCAAATGTACGTTAGGCTGCCAGTAGTTCTTTTTGAGAAAAGATATGTGTATCACATATATCAATTATATTGTAGAATTCCAGTTTGCTAATAATTAGCTTAGACCGAGCAACTTTGAGATCGATTAATGACACAGAATCTCTGCCACTGAAGGAAAAGAGGGGAAAAAAAGAAAAAAGTACCTTCTCCCAGTAATACCCACTGTGCCAAACAATCATTGATACACATCAGAAAAAAAACCAGATGACTGTCACTTGTGTCATATCCAATAATGTGGCCTTTGCAAACTCTGGAAGACCTGACAAGAAGCATGAGTTTTACAGTTTCTCCCCTATTATCTGCCACCCTTTCCTGGAAATGACCAGGTGCTTCTCTCTTGTAATGCAAACAGTCCTAACCATTTAATTGTACAGTAGTAGTTCAGTCCATGAAAACATCCTCCAAGATACACTTAGAACTGCAGAGGGGTGGAAAACAACTCTGGCCTTTCAGCAATGGGAAATTTCACAATCCAGATACACGTAGATACGTAAAGTTTAGTCCTTAGCAATGAAGTTCTGGACATGTTAAACAGAAGTAGGGTAGAACTGCAAAACTAAGGTGTATACTGCCAAAACATCTGCACTACATCACAGCAGTGAACAAAGAAACCTGCAGTTGTTTCAAACATGCATAAATGCAACAGCTAATGACTTTAGATCTAATATTCATACCTTTTCAGTTGAAGAGCTTTCTCCTTTTGTATCCAGAGTGTTTTTACTGGGGTGCAGTAGAGGTGCAACTAACTCAGCAAGCCACCCTGTACATACTCCTTTCCGTGAGACTGGTCTGGAGGGACCGGCAGGGAACTCCACAATATTAAATACAAAGCACAGCCTTCCTGGCTGATACAAGTTTGAACTACAAAGACAAAAATATTAAAAAACCAATCCAAAACCTGAAAGACAGCTGTACAATCTTGCAGCAGGTCCATCTGCAGCCCAAACCACTTCAATCGAATCAACATTCTCAGTGTTCAGCTAACTGCATAATATTTATATTTAGTTAGAAATTGTCTTAAGGTTGGACTCAGAGGCCAGTGTCTACAGAAGGGAATCCAAATTCCTACCAGATTCAGGTGTGTGCGAGCTTGTTCTGAAGAGCCTTATCAAAGCCTTGCCACACACTCAAAACAATGTTCTTTGAAATAGCCCAAAAAGGTTTTTTGCAATAGGGTCCCAACTATGTTTTATCCTGCACTTCTCTCTCTTCTTCAGATTATAATGCACACAAACACATATGAGAAAAACCCCATACCTAAATAACTAAGAAGATACAATTTGAATATTTCATTACCTTGACACTGAATAGGATCTGGCTTGTAATTTAGGAAGATGTTCTGAAGAACAGACAAAAAAAAAAGTATCACTTATTTGATTCACGCCAGTGAAAATATCATATAATGAGTGTTTACACTACAACAGATTACAAGGTATTTAAATTTAACTGTAATTTTATCCTAGTAACATTGACTGTTTGTGGTTCAGAAACAAACAATTAAGACTATTTTGAATGGGTTTTAGACCTTGTGGAACATCAATTAGAGATCCTATACAATGAGACCATAACAGTTAATTTATGGAGTTCCTGGTCAAATAAAAATGACTGTAAGGTGCACAGAAGAGATGCCAGTAGCTAGCAGATGAGGTGAAGCTTGAAATTTAATTTTCCCCACCTTTCCTCCATAAGCTTAAAAGCTCTCACAATACAGACTGCTTGATTGAAAGTTTCCTACATATAATGTCCTGGAAGCAGAAGTGCCAGCTCAGTTTCAAACCACTGATTACCTATGAAAAGTTTTGAAATCTCAGCTAAAAAAACAACTGAGCATTTTTTCAACAAGACACCCATTATACATATGTGTGTGTGTGTATATATATATATATATCACTCACACACACATTTATACCTACATACGTATATACACAAACAGAACTATCCTTTTTGCCAGTACATGCACACCCTGACATATTTTAAAGGTGCTCTGCTACAGAACACAGTCGCTAGGCAGAGTTAAGAAAAGCTAGTGCAGTGAAATCACTTGCACAAGACACTAAGCCCATTCAGCAATTTTGGGTAAATGTGGACAAAATGACTGCAAAAACACAGCAAGCAATTTCTTTGACTCATATTATGAAACATAATAAGAAACTCTGGATTTTAATTTGAAAAATAACTGCCAGTAATTTCAGATGTATTTGACATGGTTAGAGTTGTAGTCTCATCCTTTCAGTATTTTATATCAGGAATCCAGTGTGTGTGTTAGACATACATAAACACAAACATACTGGGAAAACCATGCTGTTTTAACAGGTAAAAGTGCGAGTAAAGACCATGTCGGCAGAGAAATTAGGAACTGTAAAAATAAGTATTTTTTAATTGTAAGCAATTGATGAACTAATTCATAAAGACCCTACTCCTGCAAGCACCTTATCCTTCCTTTTTATGTACAGGAGTAATCCAGAGTCAATTAAAGCACTGGTGTGAACCTAAGTGTTTGCAGAAAGAAGGCCAAAGACTACGAACTGTAGAAGAGAGCTTTGTTCCCCAACAACAGTTTCAGCTTGATCACTGTAGAAACTATAATGTTCCTAAAGCAGTTAACTGAACAGTTACTCCCTTTCTTGGGAAACTGAACATTTAGTCTGACGCATTTTCAGAAACCAAATCTAATTAAATCTAAATCAGTCTTTTACCAATTAACAGGCTAAGTGAAGGCTTGCAGCTTGGAAAAGCATGAAGCAAATCCAGGAGGCAAACATTAGAATCTCTAATAAAGCGGGTGTAATCAGAGGCTCCTTGTCTGCTGCAAAGCTCTTGAAGCCTCCGTTTCTCTCCCGCATCACTGGTACATTCTACAAGAGCTCGCAAAAATGCCTGTAGGGAAGAAAGAAAAGATGGAAGGGTAAAAAAACTTGTCCATTTGGGAAAATGGTCACAAAACTGGGAAAAACTTGGGTAGCCTGGGGACAGGTACTAGGTTAATGGATAATACACTTTATTTCTCAATTTTTTTTTTTTTTTTTGTTGCTCTTCTAATGTCTGCAACAAGCTAGCAGGTCAGAAAATCCTACTTAGCCTGAGCGAGGAAGAGATAAAAAAACAGGCACAAGCCATTCCCCCCAAAATTCCAGATTTTTGGAAGGTGCTCTTATTGCCCCTACTTACATTTTAGTTAGGCAGCTCCATAACACAACTTAATTCAAGACCAAACACCATTTACTAAGTTACAGAAGCCAGGAAATGAATAAGAAAAATCTTAGAAGAGGTATGACTACAAATAAAGTATGGTATTTAATGAGTCATGTAAATGTTGTGTTTTATTCTATACTTTATGCCTACATAATGGTACTGTATGCTTTTCTTAAAGGAAAATTAAATTGAGCATTGTAAGATAAGGTGAAAAACATGTAAATAGTTGCAAGTTTTTTTCAAAAAAAAGAAGGTGGAAATAGACACAGTGCATAAAAGAAAAGTGATAGAAAACACCAAGTGCAATCAGATGACACACTCTACACAAAGGAATACTTGGAAAATAATGTGAGTGTACTCAACCATAGAGCTTCCAGACAATAGTTTTGAGTATGGAGTTACATAAAGCACATTTTAGGCTGAACAGTTAATACAGCAGACAGGTTATAAAAACTGGCTTCAGTGATATTCCCCAGCCAGTACCCTCTGCCTACTCTTATTGCTGAGACAAATTTTCAAAATCATTAAATGTGGTTTTGAAAAGGTTGCAACAACAAGAAGATTCTCTTCGGCAGCAAAATCCACTAAATTGAGTAGAAAGGTCCTCCCAAAGACTGATTTCCCTCAAAGACCCAACCACAAAATCATTTAGCTTCATCCTTCATACAAAGTTATCTTTAAAATATGTTTTGACAATACCAGAAATACAGGTGCATTTTCAGTTACAAGCTTTGAATTTTTTACATGCACAAAATAAAAGGAAAATAATATATATATGTTTTGTATATTATACAAGCAAAATCTTTCTTTGAATTCTGCTAGGTTACTGAAATGCTAAAGAAAAGCTTTAAAATTTCAGAGATTTCACAGAATATTCTGAGTTAGAAGGGGCCCACAAGGATCACTGACTCCAGCTCTTAAGTGAATGAGCCACACAGGGTTACCAGCACCATGCTCTGACCAACTGAGCTAATGTAAAGGACACTTTGGCATGTTTGCATACAGCAATGTGTCTTTTTAGCGACAGAACTTGACAGATGTGGCTCCCTCTGATTAGAAAGACTGTTTTCTTTAAAATGACGATGGGGCCGGGTTCAGTCATCCTTCCCAGTTATCTGGCACCAAGTTACCTAATACTTTTCTACTTACTTCCAGACTAGTCATGATTCAAGATACCACAGAACAGGAATGTCTGCCAGATAAACTACCAGAAGTGACATTTCTCAGAGTAAAGTAAAAACAGTAGCATACACACTGACAATCCTTATTCATCAAGAGATACCATAACTACACACAAAGCAATGACAGGTCTGTAAGACCCCATAGCATAGAATTACTAATTTCTCTTTAGAAGAAAAAACACAAAAACACCTTTTTGGGAATTGCTCTTATTTCCAGACACCAGATTAGAATGAATTTGAGAGTGCTTCTTTCAGGGATGTGCTGTGGACGAGATGCTCCTAGTTCAGTGGGAGAAAAAAAACAAAAACAAAGTAAAATGTGCATCTATTAATAGATGAAAGTGGCATCACACATCTCACACTTAATGGACAACTTGTGCAGCCCTCGAAGATGCAGGGAATCTCACTGTGAAAACTGATTTACCTATAAACCAGAATAACAAAGAGCCCTACACCATCCTGTGGAAATAAAGGCACAGCTCAGCAGCACCACTAACACACCAAATGAATGCAGTGCAAGAATGGAGTAATTCACACAGGTCCAGCTGGCAGTACAGGCACACTTTGAACCTGCAGCTACTCTTTCTGAAGCATGGCATCATAAGACGCAGGAGAACACATCCATAGACCTACAAGCCCATTAAAAGGCACCTTGCAACAGCACTAAGGCTTGTCCTTGAGGAGTGCAGCCCTCTTAGGATGTAAAACAGACTGACATGCAGTGTTGTGCAAGGAGATTTTACTTTCAAGTGGGGGATTGTAATGTTATGTGATTAAAGCCTTATCTCCATAAACATGAAGGAGCACAGAGTAAGAACGAGATGGATGAATGCCAATGCCAGGCTGCAGTTCCCAGTCAAGCACTCATCTTCTCAGCTATAGTAAAACCAGCAGCATTCTTATGCACTCACTTTTTTAACACATTGCTGTGACTTCCAACATGCCTCCACAAAAAGACAGCTGTGCTCCCATATGAAAGGTAAAAATGTTCAAAACCATGCACATCAACTCCTACAAACACAGAAAGGAGCACTGGGCCATGACCAGTGCATCATGCCATACCTTTCTTTTTAGTGCCCTGCTTAACCTTTACACAAACCAAGTCGTCTCCTTTTTCAGAAAGTCCCAAAATGTGAAGAAGCTCTTCCACTTCACTGACATTGTTGGGACATATTACACAGAAGGCATCTCCAGGTTGGTACTCAAAGGCTGTATCCTGTTTTAAAACATGAAACATTTCTATTAAATTTTATCACAAGCCAAGGCATTCCCATTCCTGACCACAATCTTCCTACTACTGTGCTCACATTAAGTCAAATATTCTTTTACTCTGAACTAACACTTTGCTGTTTTGAGCAAATCAGAAATGAAACAGTCATGTTTTCTTTCCAGGCTTAACCCTACTAATTAGAAAAAGTCTTTCCTTATGTGGTTTAAATATTTGGACAGTCTTTAATGAGCACTGCTGAGCAGCCCAAACAGAAGGAAAATAAGTATGTATTAAGAGGTTGTGTTATATAATCAGCCCAGATCATTAATTACTGATGTACTACATTTTCTGGTTTGAGAAGAGCAGAGAAATGAAGTCCTCATAATTACTGTAACTTTTTATAGAGATACATCATCACTAAAAGAAAATTTGCTGGTTAAACTGTTTGATGAATTGTGACAGAAATGACCATAATTACTTTTATTTTCTGGAGGAAAGAAAGAAAAATAGCCAGACAAGAGCACAGTGAAAATTCAAATCTGAAGACCTACATTCTGCTTAGCTGCCTGAGATTCTTGTGTGCAACTGCTGAAACTCTTGTGTGCAACTCAAACTTCTGCCTGTTAAAGGAACATGCAGAATTATACTTGCATCATTATGTTTCCCTTATGCATCAGGCAAGTGACCCGCATACACAGACTGACAAGAATGTTAGGTGAAAAAGGCAAGGAAATGCTTACATTTTCAGTGGGTGCTGCTGACAGAATGTATCTATACATACAAATACATGCAAAAAACCACATCACTCAGAGAATCAGTTGCTCAAAACTTAATAGAATCTAGTTATAACTGAGATTTAAAGATGTTTCATGTATATTGAGACAGATTAGGCTAAGACAGTCCAACAGAAGGTACTGCCAAAAATCACAATATCCCAAAAGTAATATTCTATAAATTTGGGAAATCACTCAAAAGCAACATACTTTCGTTTTAAAGATTTCTTATAAAGTAATATCGAGCACTCCCTGCCTGCCTTTCATCTTCAAACCAGTATACAAAATATGATCTTCACTGAATAAACTAAACCAGTTTTTTAACTGAGGGTAACTGAGGTTGACAGTTTGAATAGCATGTTAACAAGTCAGAGGCAAATGAATGTCAGAGGCAGAAACAGTGCTCAAGAGCTAACAACTATCACTCCACACTATCACTCAAATTACTACTTGTGTAGATTACTCACCATTACGAACAGTCACAATTTACTATACAGTTTCTGAATATTCTTCAAGTTGTATACTTATAAACCGAAAGATTATTCATTTTCAGTATTCTCTGACTGTTGGAGTCCAGAATGCAGAGAATATTGCTCTGCCTGTTTTTGAGTATAAAAACCTCCCTGTACATCAGAATTTCTGACCTTTGTCCATGGAGAAATCTATATTCTCTCTGGGAAGAATTAAAATTTACACTGGTGTGAACTAGGTGATGGGATATTATGTAAAGGTTGTCACAGAGTGAAAAATCGAGACTTTTTAGGCTGGTTAATATAGTAAATAGATAAAAGCTAAAAACTTCAAAATGGAGGATAATAGTTGTCTTTTAGATTTCTTCTTCTTCTAATACTCCATATTCTGCGGTAGAGGTAGTTTGGGATGATTGGATGGAGAGTTCTGCAGTTCCCTTTTGACGTGGCAAGGTGAATGATTGAGCATTGGTAGGAAAAAGAAAATATCTTTCGTTTTAAGTTTTAATTGGATAATTTACCTTTAAAAGAGTGTGTTATCAAGATAAAGCGGCCATTCGTGGCATTCCCTGCTCTGTGCTATGTCTAATGCCTGGCTATGGGCACATCTCTCTGATAAGACCTAATAAACAACTATCTGCAAACTAAGAAGACAGAAGGTTTTATTTTTTTATGGCGCCTAGCAAAAGATATTAAAATTCCCTGTCAGGGGAATAATAATTGAGGCACAAAACCTAACACCTGACTGCCTTTCTCCACTGCAAATTCCCTTCATAAAGGTATTTTGATCAACACGATATCCATGGAACAACAAAGAAATTAACTTGACACTTTGTTCCTGTTTTGACTTCCACAGAGTCCTATTTTTCAGCGGATAAATCAAACTTTACATTTACAAATGGATCAGCGTAAGCTGACATCCTATTGTATAGAGAATTATTTTTTCTTTTTAAACAGTTGAATAATTTTCCCCCTCAGTTATTATACATAACACACAAGCTTTTCACCCTTTATTTTAACCCACTAAAGAAAAATCCGTCACCAACTTACTGCAATATCAAGCTCTAAGAGCAATGCAGTTTTTATTGCATCTTCTCTAGTGAGCTGAACTGCTTTTGTAACTGGCACTTCAAAGGTTGTTCCCTCTGAGATAAGTGAAGACAGATGTGGATTCTGAAAAAGACGACACAAAAACTTACGCTAAAAGTGCAAATTAGCTTTAAGACATCTTACTGTGACATACAGGAATTGGTGTTGGTACAGGTTTTTTTTGAAACAATCTCAGAAAACAACTCAAAACAATAAGGAAAAACATGAATCTTCTATATACATAGAATGTTTTGTTCTTCTTTTTAAAAAATCATATCTAAGCAGTTATTGGCATATATTTAATTATAAAAAGTCAGTGGGCTTGAACAGTCTAATGGGCCTACATTACTATCAAATGCAGCGAGCTGTTTCATTTTTCAAGAACTGCCTTGAAAATAGCCAATTAGAGAATGGCATTTACGTTAAACCCCAGAAAACTCCTGCCTAATTAAAGGATTACTAGATGTATATAATGGACATAAGAAATAAGAACAGAAGTTACATCATTGCAGGTTTACAGCTTAAGGCTTTGGGGTCAATATAAGGCTACTATTATAGGCAACTTATAAGAGTTTTAAATTAGAGCGAATGAGCAAACCCCACCCTACAAGACAGCATCATGCTATAACACAACATTTCTACAGAGGTAAAAATGTGCTCCAAGTGTAACAAATAGGTACAAAGAATAATTGAATAATTCCAGGTCACATATGTCAAAGGCTGTCACTTGATGATCAGACTACAGCCCTCATTTCTCCACCACTGTAAGTCAGCAAGTTTAATTTGAGATCAATGCAGACAAAAATAAAAAGAGGCAGGAGGGATACCAAATGCCTATAACAATACTCTGTCAAATGTAAAGGAATCATCCTACCAATAGCAGAGTATTTGTTAACCTGAAGATTTCCTATTTAAAAAAGGAGACAAGAGAATTACTTGAGAACAACAGTCAGAAGTTTCTTTGTTCTCTTAAGATTTTGACATGGTGATTAATGGCTTGGGCCATATCAAGCCATTGTGCATCAACAGGACTGTGGTAATTGTCTACATTTGTATTCCCTCCAAGTCAAATTTGAAGCATAATGAAATCAAGATTTAAGATAAATTTTGTTATTTTACACTTCCCACAAATGCTTAAGACCATTGCTGCTCTGCTACCAGTATGCAGCAGCTTGTTAATTCAACCCTGAGACTCAACAGCCCAAGACAAGATCATTTAAGTAACTGGAGAGATCGTGTACCAGGCCTTCTTTAAATGGCAGGGAGTCTCTGTCTGGAGATATCCAAACCTCAACTTGATGCATTTCAAAACACACCAACTTCAGCTGCGCTTGGTAAAAATACCCATAGCTGTTGTTGAAATATGAGATATCAAAAAAGGACATGAATTGTGTGATACCTGCAAAACCAAACATAACCCTACATAGAACCCACTTGTTGACAAGGTCTAGCCAACTATGTCCAAAATAGTTCCAAAGGAAAAAAACACAAACATGCATTTGATTCTTTCCAGGGCTCAAGACAACCATCCTGTTTTATATCTGAAATCTGGACTATAAGCTTTAATCAGTTACTGAGTTCCAGATTAGCAGATTCATCTTTTTTCATTTGCTGTTCAAAAGTAAAATTAACTTTTTTTCTACATACAGAAAAGTTAAGGCATCAGTATTAGAACCTGACGAACTATTTCAGAGATCAGTCTGAACATATGCTGACTTTAAGAAAATAGGCTCTTTTAAGTACTGTAGCAGCACATTCAACCCAACTATTAGTCTTTAACAGAAGAGTACCTCTAAATCATAAACCTCCAAGAATTTAATTTGGATTATTAAATTCAACAACCCAAGCAAAACCAACAATATAAGGTTTAAAAGAAATCCAAAATTATCCAGTGTTTAAATCCATACACTCTTACATAGCTATATTAGCTAGACTAAGTGATTCTTTCAGCATTTCCATTAACAGTCTCAACAGAGAGTGTCAAAGGGCTTCCAGGATCATGAGCCACACCAGAGGACTGGGCCCAGAAACTCCATCTCAGCTCAATCTCAACTGTGCCCATGACTGGACACAGATCCTGTTGATCCAGGCCTGCATCTTGAGATCAGTTTCTTGGCTTGGGCCCAGAGCTGCCTGATTCCCACGAGCTTGCCTGATGATCTGCACTCTTGGCTGATCCTGACTGCCACCTCCTGGTTTGCAATGCTTGGGTAGTGGGGAACAATGCTGGCTGTGTTACCACACTCAGCTCCTGGCTCCCCATCATTTAAAGAGCAGCCAGACTTCACTGCTTCCTTGCATGGATAACTGAAACATCTGCCCTCTGCAGGCAACCAGAAAAGTCTGAGTCACTCTTGCCAACTGGAGATGATTCCCAGCTCATGCTAATTCTTCTCTTAGTACAGCAGGTCTTTGTTCAACGTGGCTTCACATGGAAAGTATACTGGCTTTTGATCTACAGCTCATCTTCCATTTCCCATAGTAAAATAATGATCATGTTTTTACAATGACAAGTTTCTCTGTTACTAAGTATGCAGCAAGACTTTGAGCAATTTTACAGCCTCTTAGTGCATTCTGAAAGTACTAAAAATTTGAACAGAAACTGTACTGTACTCCTCACTACACCAAGATGTTTTCACTGTTATAACATAAGCCACAGAGGATTTGAATTCTTGCCTTCCTGACAGTGTAATACCAAATTATTATTTAGCTGAATTGTATCTTGACAAAAGTGTCCATAACCCATATGGTAGCAGCTACATTCAATATAAATTGACTTTTTACTTAAAATTCAAAACCTTCTTGCACTCAGGGATATACCTCCCTTATGTAAGAAGCTCTTTTGAGCCATATGTAGGAGTATACACTCATACTCCTACAAGAGCCAGAGGCTTCCATCACTCAAAGGGAAGTCCTTACCTCACCCTGGGCATCCTGAAACTGCACCTCTATATATTCTGGTGGCAGGGCAGGGATATTAAGAGCAGACTGAGAGACAGGAGGGACAGAATGAACGAGTGATGGTTCGGTGTCTCTAGCTGGAGCCACAAGATTGATGTCATCCAGTTTCTGTGACAGAACATCAGCACCCCTTCTTGCTCCCTCATCTTCTAGCTTCAAGTTCTGTACTTCAGAGCTTAGGTTTAGTTCATGCACAGCATGCAGAGCTGTAGAGAGAGAGCTGGAAACAGCATTGACAGCACTGTTCATGCCTTCTTTCTCCTTCTGCAACGTTTCCTTGAGGGCAAGCCAAAGTCCATCAATCCAAGGATCAACCACCAATTCCAAACTGGGAATGAAGGGGAAAAAAGAAGAAGAAATGCATGGATGAATTATTGTGACTTCCTGGACTGTTAATTTACAAATAATGAAAGACCACAAAAGCAAAAAAACACTATTCACTTTCCATTTCTAATATATATCTGTAGCTGTTACCAAGATTACTTCTTTGTCAAAAAAAAATTATTTAGTTGTTATCGCTATGTAAATTTACAGTCTAAAATGTATAACAGCCTTGCTCTTCTTCCAGTTTCTCATTTTTATTTTCATGTGCTGAACTTTCTGTCATAAAGTTGAAGGAATGGCAGCAGAATATGCAACTTTTCATTGTACAACAGCAACATCAATAGCTTACACTAATGGCCTATTTTTATTATTTCAGAACACAAGAGATAAGTTTTATGGTTATGACAATGTTTGTGTTCAACTGCTCTGCATCATCATGCACAGAACCAATATAAGCAGCAGTTCAAAATAACTAAGCCAAGACTGCAGCCTACCGGCCAGAAAGAGCAGCAGAACAGGGAGTTTTCTTACATAATTCCTGTACAGCAAACAGAAAAATCTTCTTACATAATTCCTCTAAAGTGATCCTCTGCCCACCCCCAAAAGAAGAAAAAGAATAAAAAAGAAAAAAAAGAGACTACATTTTCAAACTCCTCCACTTACTCTGACTTATTTAATTTCTAAAACTGCTAAATACAATTTTTCCAGGCATTACAGTGTCTCCTCACACTTTAAAAATGCAGTTTTATTTAATGGTAATTGAGATTGAATAGGCATACTGTGCTCAGGCAGAACTCACTTCTATGAGATGCTGAGTATCCAGGTTCAATGGACTCCAAATGGTTCAGAACGTTGAGCCAAATGCCTATGCAAATATTGCATCATGAAGAAATAAAATCCAAATAAAAAATAAAATTCAGCTCCTACCCTACACAGTCATCTGCTAATCCTGTGTCATAGAAGTGCTGGGCACCAAGTTCTTGAAGTCGTCGGTCTACTGTCCTTCCACCATTACAAAAGAACATGTACTCTGAATCTCCCAGACCTAGCAAATTCAAGGAAAGAGGAATTGTGTCAATCAGCCAGCCACACAGGCTACACAGACAAAGACAGGACAGATTTTTCTTGCAGGCAAACTGAAGAATCTGATCTGTTGGAGCACGTTCACAGCAGGGCATCAAAATGATTACAGGGATGGAGCACCTCTCCTAGGAGGAAAGGCTGAGAGACTGGGGATTGTTCAGCGTAGGAAAGAAAAGGCTAATTGTGGCACCTGAAGGGAGGCTACAAGAAAGACACTGGGGATTTTCAGAAGGACGTGGTGACAGGACAAGAAGGAATGGCTTCAAACTGAGAGTATATTTAGATTAGATGTTAGCAGGAAATTCTTTACTGTGAAGGTGGTGAGGCTCTGGAACAGGCTGCCCAAAAATGTTGTGGATGCCCCATCCCTGGAAGTGTTCAAGGCCAGGTGGGATGGGGCTTTGAGCAACCTGGTCTAGTGAAAGCTGTCCCTGCCCATGGCAGGGGGGTTGAAACTAGATGATCTTAAAGGCCCCTTCCCACAAAGGCCTTCTATGATTCTATGATAAATATAATTATACATCTATATATACATATACACTTGTATATACAAGTGTATTATTCAGATGCTACATTGAAATATAAATATGTGTATATGAATTTCAAACAAAATGGTGTTTGTCCCAAAATAGGGCTGAAAAAGTGGCTCCTACTTCCCAAATGTAAGACAGTGGAATACTCTGAAAAACACTTTTTTTTTCAATATTTCACATTTAAGAAGAATATTGCCTTAGTTTGAGGCTTTTAAAAAATACAAAATTCCTCTAACAGGAGAAACGTAAGGAACTGAAATAATTAAAAAGAGTAAAACTGATAAACTGTGTAAATTACCAAAAGAAATTATCTCACTTTCAGGATTAAGTTGTTAACAATGTCAGCAACATAAGAGAGGGAGTATTAAAAGAAATTTAAAGATATTGGAAGCCTGGGGAAAAAAAAAAACGTCAAACATAGCAGTGATTTTAAACAAGAAGATAGCTGAAAAAATCTGTATGAGGGAATCTGGTCCAGCAACTTCCTCCTCAGGAATGAAAGATTTCTTTGTGGATCTTGTTTCACCTGCATTGGCTTTTCTGCCCCTTAACTGTTGTGAAGATGTTTAAGATGGAGATGCTCTTTGTTAGCAGTTGAACAGTCAGTGCACTCAGGAGTTTTGTTCATGGAAGATCCGAGATTTTAAGAGGTCAGCTCAATCACTGACCCACTCTAAAAGCGATCAATCACCCTTTAGAGATGCTTGTCGAACAATCCTAAAGACCACTGGTTTTAAGTCAGCTTCACAAATTCTTCAAGTAATCCACACCACTGGTTCACTATTGTTATCGGAATTTTTAACAGCCTGACCTTTTCTTGTGTGCAATTTCAAACCACTATATCCTTATTATTTCCACTTGTGCTGGTTTTGGCTGGAATAGTGTTAGTTTTCCCCATCACAGCCAGCATGGGCTGTGTTTTGGATTTGTGCTGGAAGCAATGTTGATAACTCAGGGATGTTTAAGGTATTGCTGAGCAGCACTCACACCGAGACAAGGCCTTTTTGGTTCCCCTCCTCACCTCACCACACCAGTGAGGAGGGTGGGGGTGCACAAAGTGGACACAGCTGGGACAGATGACCCCAAGAGAACGACCAAAGGGACATCCCACGCCATATGGCATCACGCTTAGCATAAAAAGCAAGGGAAAGAAGAGGGAAGGGGAGGACATATGGAGTGATGGCATTTATTTTCCCAAATCACTGCTATGTGTGATGGAGCTCTGCTTTGCTAGAGATGGCTGAAACACCTGCCTGCCCATGGGGAAGGGTGAATGAATTCCTTGTTTTGCTTTACTTGTGTTCATGGTTTTTGCCTTCCCTGCTAGGCTGTCATTATGTCACCCCATGAGTTTTACCACTTTTACCCTTCCTACTCTCTCCTCCATCCCACCAGGGAGGGGTTGGGGGAGTGAGAGAGCAGCTGGGTGGGGCTTGGCCACTGGCTGGGGTTAAACCATGAGTTTTTTTTTTTTCCTTTTAAGAAGACTTCTGCTTTCTCTCAAGTACAGTACTTGGAGCAAACATTTCATGGCATCAGTTGAGATGGACACCATGAAAGTATTTTAAGACTAATAACTAGTTAAACTTGAATTACACTGTAATTGAGACACCATAATAATTTCTGCTACAATAAAATTCAGTGTTAATATAATATTTACCTTTATACATACACATATGCATGCAGTCAGCTATGAAAAACTTGACCGTATCACAAACTGGAATGTGTAACTAGGCAATAGCATAACAGCTTCTCAAAATGCTATGTGATTAGGATGTATATAGTCCAGACTTCCACATATGTCCAGTAGAAATTTCCTTCTAATGGGTCCCTTCCTTATTAGACACTTAGGAGTTTCCACACTCCCATCTATCAACTTAAACTTCTCAGGTAAAAATAACCTAGGTTTAAATAGATATTTCTGGAGTTTGTTTATAAATGCAATTTGAAAACTCAACAAACTAACCTTACCATCAGCCCAAGGTATCTTGTGCGTTTTGGTAAATCTGTATTTTGCTTATCCCTCTTTAAGTTGAAGGTACATTCCTTCTTTTGATGAGTACAACATTCAAACTAAAATATTATTGCAAATTTAAAGGGATGGGGAGATTTAAGTTTTTCACTTTTACAAACATTTTACACTGCCTTTCCCTCTGTATCAAAAAATGCCCAAAGACTCACACAGTCAAGTAAACTAATCTAGTTTACTAATCTCTGTAGAGGCTTGACATGAAATTTAAACTTCAAACAGTTATAGATAGCTTATATCATATGGTTTTTATGCAAAGAAAATTAAACTATAAAAAATTACATCGATAGCTTACATTCAGATAATTTCTGTGATGTTTTTCCTTTATTGCTCATAGAGGACATTACATAAAACTGCTGGTTATAAAAAAATGTTTTATAAGCACTTAAAAAGCCCAAAACACCTATTCAGAAGTAAAAAATACAAAAATTATTGACTTACAGATAAGTTCTGTAACAATATAGAAAATACCAAGTCACCTAGCAATCCATACTGGAGATGTGCAAAATGGTCAGGAGGCAAGGTCTTGTCTTGAATTTTCTTTACAAACTTGCGGGCAGTGTCTGGTGGGTCTCCAGTCCCAGTAGTGGAAATAACAATAACTACAGGATCCTTTTCTGTTTCCAGGTTATACTACAAGCAACAGAACAAGTTAAGTTAAAAGGTGCCGTTTGATACCTATTGTGGCCTGAGATACTCTATCTCCCACCTTTCCTCTTCCCAAGGGTACACAGAAAACCACTTAATCTCATTTTACTTATATTAAGACACAGAAAGTCTTTCAAGTAATTTCAAGTCATTTTGGGGATGAAACTCATTATCGTATTTGGAGTTTTCAAAATTGGATAAAGCCCTGAGGAACCTGCTCTGACCTCAACTGACTTTGCTGCAAGACAACCACATGAAGCCCCTTCCAACCTGAAATATCCTATGATCCCATAAACAAATGTCCAAAGGCAGCATTTTGAGCAGGCTAGTACAGACGTGAAGAATACTTCACAACTGCACTCAGACAGCTTAAATACACAGTTCCTACAGTATTTTATTTGTCATGTGGAAAAGGTATTCTTGTATATATGATCACAATCACATATATAGCCATAATCCTCATGATTTTACACAGGTAAGTGGTGTGTGGCCATACAAACTGTAGGGATTATTTCTAAGTTCTATTAAGTATAATTTGTCTGATAACTTCCATGTTACAGAATCACAGTATCACAGAATTAACTAGGTTGGAAAAGACCTTTGAGATCATCATATAAAAAAAAATTCACAGTGCTTTTGGGGGAACTAAGGTAGCTCTGAAGAGTGATAATCAGACATGTGCTCTACAGTCTGATTAATTTTAGCCCATTCACCCTGCCCCCAATTCACTTCTCCCTCCTTTGCTAATACTGGTCTCCCACATTTCCCAGAATTTCATAGGGGCTACTCCCATTACACCAGGTTGACAAGAACTGCCTGTAGTAGGGACCATGTGTCAGTTCCACAAATTCACATCTCATGCAACCATTTATTACTTCTCAGGTAAAAAGCACTCAGAATCTGTGACTATCCCATCTTTAGCAGGCTGCAGTGATGCACTGTGCCAGCGTGCTGTTGGTCAGGGCAGCTGCACAAATCACTCTCGCAGGACCTGTACGGCCTATGGGTGTGACCTCTGTGCAACACAGCTCCACTCCCTCGTTTGGGAGTGACCTCTGGAGGCCACCTAGTCCCATGCCATACCCCAAGTGGGACTAACTGTCAGCACTGCGCTCAGCCAGCTGTAACTGGCTGAATTTTGAAAACTTCTAAGGGTAGAGATTCCCCTTTTCTGGGAAGCTTATTCCATGCAGAACTTCTCCACTAGTGTCAAATCTGAATTTCTCAGGCAACACCCAGTGGATCTGGCCTCCTTGTCCAGTTTGGCTCACACAGGCTGCTATTAGATCACTCCTTAGCCTCCCTTTTGCCATAATAAGCAACCTAAGCTCCTTCTACTGCTCCCTGTAGGCTGCAGTTTAAATCATCTCCCAGCATTCCAAGTTTACTAAAAACGAGAGGATTATGAGAAAATAAAAAGAAAGATTGCAAGAGGTGCTGCGTTTCACATAGAGCAGCTTCAAGACTGCAATTCAAAACTCCAGATTTTGAGGAGTTATGTTCTAAACACCTCCCTCAATAAATCCTTGTCAAGCCATTTAAAAAATTACTTGACACCTACAACCCAAAAAGGCTAGGAATACGAAGAAACAGACAATAAAGGGGTTTTGCTGTTGGCATTGTTTCCAAATCTTTCCTGAAGAATCTAAAACTTAAATTACTGCATGTCCTGCCACTGGCAGTGGCCTACAGCAGAGGCCTAGAGAAGCACAAGCGAACAGAGTAAGCGCGCAAGGATATTCTCCGGGTACTTTGCCAGACTTCAATGAGTTGTGGTCTAGGAACATTCCAAACAGAGATTTCGTCTCTTTCAAGTTCAAGCAAACTCCAAGTACTCACAAAATCCTGAGACTTTCCAAACTGAACTGTAAGCTGTACAAAAAAAGGCCTTAAGGGTCCTGTTGCAATAAGGACTCAGATTTTCAAAACTTCCACAGCTGATTTGATAAGTACAGACCCACAGCTTCTGCAGTGAATTGCCACAGATGACTACTGCATTTACAAACAAAAGCAAATTTTTCAAGTAAAGAAAGTAAGCATCTACTGGTATCACATGAGAATATACACTAAAATCAGCTCCATTAAAAAAACAAAAAAGATACAAGCTCAGAAAGTACGAAGTGGTGTATTAGAACAGAGGCATGATTGGCTCACTAAATTCTTGCTTACTCCACTGCAGATTCTCATCTGCAAACTTAGACACCTTTTAGAAACCAAACATTAGGTGACACAGGTTCTGCACTAATTTGTATCAATTACTGGGAGGTCTGCTACATGACTAGACCAGCAAGAACCTAACACAACTACAGTTTTTTTTACTCTACCTTCCCCTTCTTCCTATATCCTTTGTGTTTCAGGTTTGCCTCATTCTTTCTCTTTCCTTAAAACGTTCTCCTCAGCTGAGGACAGCAATGCCACACAAGAGCAGTGAGCAGCCTGCTCAAGCTGTGCATGGTTGCTGAAAGAAGAGGATGGGATCAGTCAGCCAGGTTTGTCTTATCAAGAATAATATATATCATGATAAATGTACTTATTCAGATAACTCATCCAAGGCTGACTACATGCACTGTGACCCAAGATGATCTCCATTTAGCCTCCCATTCTTTACTGCTCCTACCTCACTTCCACTTCATTTTAGTCTTCATAAAATGTAACCACCGTAACCCAGCTACAGATTTATAACCTCATCTCACTCCTGAGACAGTAGGTGAGAGGCACTACTTGGAAATAGCCAGTGTTCCTGAGACCTGAGCAGTATTTGACCATTCACTTTTGAATGGCAAGAGGATCACATTACTGACTCTGTAACCACTTATTCCATCCACAGACCTTCACAGCAATCTCTTTAAGTGATGACAAGGTCTGAAAATATCCAATAGGTACATAAAGACAGACTTTCTAACTGACAAGTAGGGAAGAAAACAGCTTATGTGATAAAACTAACAAAGCATTTAAAAGAAATTACTTTTTTCCTCAGTGCCCAATTCTAGGATTCGCAATTCATCATTAATTTGCAGCTCTGAATTGTCTTGCCAAATTTGGCAAAATACATTCATTTAAGTGGCAGGCCAATAACAGGGCTAGAAATACTCTGACTACCACCTTCCTGAAACTAATCTCCAAACCTGTCAAATGCAGAAGAAATTAAAGAGAAGAATATAAGGAGAATCTTCACATTCCCTGCTGGTTGCACAAAAGTGTCTTTGTAACACTCAGCTACATACTCACCGCACATTCATACAAAATGTCTCACATTTTCAAGTGCATGAAAAAACTCTTTTAGATGTTATTTTCGCCTCATCTCATATGAAATACCAGGCTATCAAGTTTTGATAGGATTTTTTTGTATGTTTTTGTTTGAGGACAGAGTTGAGAGTACTTTGTGAAGGAAAGTACAGTCCATATTGCTTTTAGTTACAGAACTAAGTTTTCACATTCTTACTCTTGGATAACAGCAAGTAATAAAAAGCCACTTCCTTGTTCCAGCCAAGCTTTTTATTTTGTTCTAGAATGTAACTTGAGTGAGTCCTGTGGGAACTGAAATGAGTGCATATGCTAAGCAACATAAGAAGACCCACAAAAGCTCTGAGCCATGCTGGAGCCCACAGTTAACAGAACATCAATGCAACAAAAGAAACAGAACAAAAAAACTCCGACCCAAAATAACCAAATAAACAAGAAAAAAAGCATAATTTCTAGTAACAGCAGACTTGACCTGTAAATACAAAATTCCTTCACTACTGCATACATAAAAAGTTTTCAAGAAGTCACTGAATCATTGTGAGAAGAGAGATAAATTTAATTTACAGTTCTAATAAGAAAAATCACAAGATGTATCTTTGGCAGAAAGCTATTAAGCGACTGCAAGTATTGGTTGAAATTAATGATTCACAAGAATGAAAATTTGACACTAGATGGTGTATCTTGGGTGGGTGCATCTGCTACCCTTCATGATTATCCAGAGCCACCACTCAAGCATGTGAAGAAGAATGCAGTTCTTCAATAAGTATTTTTCAAAACAGTATGGAGTATCTCACCTTATCCATTTCACTCATACAGTGCATATCAGCTTCAAGTCCATGGGCACCTGCTTGCTGCCATATTTCCTCAGCTATGGCTTTTGCCTGCCCCTTTTGTGTTGCATAGAGGAGCAAAAACCTCCTTTTTGACTCACAGCACATTTGAGGTTTTTTTTTTTAGAGACACTGCAGGGGAAAAACGAATTAAAAAAGTGAATTTCTTGTAAGCAGAACAGCAAGATTTTACTTTGCTTGTGAGATTAAAAAAAGACAGTTAAAGACAGCAGCATTGGTGTTTAACTTGGAAATGAGGCATCTACTCTGAAGTGAAGCCATTTCTCACAACCAAGCTTTGTAGATCAGGCTGTGAAGGACACATGGTATTGGTCCTGTGTGCTATACTGCCTTGATGCTGCAGTAACATTGCAATATCTCCGATATCAAGAATCTAGTTTGTAAACAATGCAATATGAAAACTCTTTTTATGAAAATATATACTATTTTTATTGTATTATTATATATTTTCCATTTCAAGTTAGTGACTGCTTTGTTCACTTTTCTGAGCTGTCTTTGAAAACAAAACAAAACATAGACCTGGTAAAGTTAAACTACAAAGCCTGAGGAAAAAACTTAAAATTCTCAGTTTCTTCTATTTTGAAATCAGTATTTTTTGCTTGAATGACTTTACACTTTATTATCCACTATATATTTTGAGCACAAACACTGACTTTAGTTTCATATTTCAAAAAGGAGCTTCTTACCCAAGTGCAACTTGACCCTGAGGTTAGCTCAGTTGGTCAGAACAAGGTGCTAATAACACAAATGTGTTGGTTTTGATCCCTGTATTGGTCATTCACCTTGGAGGAGTTGGACTCGATGATCCTTCTGGGTCCCTTCCAACTCACACTATTCTGTGATGCTGTGAACTATAGAACTGACTCTCTGGGGTGGTATTTTTCTCCTAAAAGTAAGAAAAAATCTTAAGAGAAATGTGCTATGTGTCACCAAGTCCCTTGCAAGCAGCAGGATGAATGAGATGTATATCCTTATCCATTCACCTGTCCCATGAAAATTCGAATGCGAGAAGTTTTCTTCCATTACTTTGACACAGAAAACACAACAGATGTAACTTCAGGCAGCAGTAAATAAGTGAGAGAAGCAGAATGTCTTTAGCATGGGTATTGCAAATTAATTTTCTGTCAATATTTTGTCATTGCTAAGGAGGTGCAGTAGAACTCAAATACCTAGAATTAGTACTGAGAAGTTTTCGGTTCCCATCTTGAGGTACCTCTCATGTACCCGGGCCCAGTTTGCTGTACTTCACCTACTGCTCCCCATAGCTTCAACTATGGAAAGCATTCAGTGTTCTAGCCAGACACACTGAGTTATGGAAACCTGTGGCTACATAATTTGAGGTACCTCTCTTTTCTCTTTCTCTCAAAGGAAAACAAACATAGTTTAATTGCATAAGAATACTGTACTCCATTGTAATGGCAGGATATTTCTCCTCACTGTACTGCAGAAGGTTTCTCCTACAGGAATTTTTTTTAAAGCATAATTATACAGGAAAAGTATCAAAACTAAGTGATCAGTTCTTAAGAGTCCCTGTATCATATGTAAATTTCATGAAAAATGTAATTACTAGAAAATTTTGAGGTATTTTCTTCTAATATGTTTTCCATCTTAGCTTTCATTTTAAATTAATTACACATATTATCTAAAATTATTAGTAATTACCTTAACCATCACCTTTAAATAAATTCATTTACATAGCTGGTTTCATGAGCATGTGTGCACAGAAGGTGCATGCAACAAAACAATCCACAAAATGATTTTTCACCTTCCTTTTCCAAAAGAAATACAAAGAAATGCACTAATTATGACGATTCATACAAAATAGCGTAAATACAGTTTAAATACCCTCAAGTCCCTGTAGTACTACAGATTCATCCTGGTCATGTGCTGTGTTTTCACCTAACTCTTACCAGCAGGTGGCATCACCCGACTACAAATGGATAAAACCAATGAAGATGAAGCGGTGTTCCATTACTACACTCTTTCTCATACCTCAAAAAGGCACGACGATAATCAGTTTCCGACACCATAGCACAGAAGCCTTCTGTACAAGAAAAGCTGAGGAGTAAGCTGCCAACATTATAGACCAGGCATCACCAACAAGAGTCTGTTAGAACAAGAGTAAGCTTGGGAAGCCGTTAAAGCTTGAGAAGCACAAAGATTTGCAAAGGCAGGGGGAATGGAGAGGGCAACAGAAGGAAGAGCAGTCAGGATGTGGTCTGACATGGTCAGATGTTGCCCTAACAGTGCCATGTCCCCTGTCTAAGTCTGGCAGAGCAGCCAGGATTTCCATAAGACATTGTGAGCTTTCTACTCCAGCAACACTAAAGGATGCAAAAAGCCAGCCACAAGTATTTTCAGTGCATATATGTGAACTTGAGGAAAGGCTTTTTTTTTCCTAGTTAGTGGACTAGTAGATTGCACAGAGACACAAAAATTGGAACAACCACATCTCCCACAGATGACATGTGGAAACAAGAGCACCAGTACAGCCAGAAGAGCAGATAATACTGGAGATGCACATGCAGACCTCCTGAGACAGGGTACAATGTGTGTATGCAACAGTGTGAATGCATCCTTGTGGCAATGGGAGAGAACACAATAAGACAATTCCTTGGAATTAGATGCAGAAAGCTGTTTAAATACTTGTAGGCATTTATTAACATTTTCCAGGTGCGTAGTATCCTATCTGTTGCATTATTGCTATTGATCTTAAATATATAATTCAATTAACTGATTAAACAGTACTTTATTTAATTCTGTAACCCTTAATTTTATGTCAACAATAGACCGATAAACTCCTTTGATCATAATTTGATCTAAACTGCACAAGTTGAAGAGTTTCACCCTGTGAACACATCTTACTGTCATCAACCCTAAGGTCTTTGCGCATAGACTGCTAAGTGGTGCCTGCTCAAAGAGAGAAAAGTCAGTCATGCCTACCTGCAGATGAGCAACCACAACCCAGGAACACACTTGCTCTCAGACGAGCATGCTGCCCATACTGCTCTCGCTTTGCTGCTCTATACACTCTTCAAAGATGCCATGCCACTTCCATTTACGTGATACAAGTTCAACTGGAATAAATAGGGGGGGAAAAAGGTAATTCTTGAACTATCGAGCTTTCTAAAGAATCCCTGTAACTTTAATAGTACTACCACACCAACAGCCTTTCACATGTTGTTGTGCTGGTAGATGCACATCAAAAAACAAAGTTTAAGCTGTGAAAACAACCTGTGATTTGCTGGATCAAACCAGGGCTTAACACAAAGCTAAGGATAACATTCCAAATTATAGCTCATCTGATCCAACACTTGGAAAAGCCAGAAAGCTAACAGTCCACAGAAGATTAGCAGGGAGTCCACCAGCTCCCTGAGGAAACAGACTGTGGGAGCAGACAGGCCACCCGGGAATGCCGGTGACCCACACGTGCTGCCCCAGCAGTGCCGCAGCTGCACGGCAAGGCCAGACCACGCACGTCATGGACCTGCTCTGGCAAATGTGAACTGCGCGGCCACGGACCGGATAAAAAAAGCAAGAAACTTCAGTGAGCAAACTGTTAATTATGTCATCAGTAGATGGATAAACTCCTATGATCCTGATTCAACCTGCACTGCACACATGGAGGAATTTCACCTCTCTGAAACTTAGAAAAACGTCTTCTTTCTGTCATCAACCAGAGGAGCTTCAGGCACTCCTCTGTGGCTTTAACGTGGGTTGTGGGACCGCGCCTTGAGCCATGAAGCCATTCGCAAGACACTTTTTCAACAGCCTGCGACTTGCTCAGAACCATTTTCACTTTAGGGCCAAGNCCGGCAGGCGCCGCGCTGCCCGTCATGGCTGCCGAGGTGAGGCCGTCGCGGCTGCCCAGGCACCGCCGGGTGCCCCCCGGGGCGGAGCAGCGCGGCCCCGGCCCGCGGCAGCGGCTGCAGCAGTAGCAGCAGTAGGTGCTGGGGCGGAGGGGGATGGAGGGGCCCCGCCGGTGCCGCCTCGGCCGCGGGGGTGGGAGGCAAAGCGCCGCCGCGCAGCTCCTGCCCGGGGAAACGACGGTGTCCGTCTGCTGTTCCTCTGCCAAAGCGTCCTTGCGGGAACACGGGGCAGAGGCGCTCGGCAGCCTCTCACGCAAGGCTCGCCGCTCCCGGCAGTTCCTGCTCTTTCCATTGCCTTCTGCTCGTGGTCGTGGGAGAGGGATCGTACCCGTCTTCCCAGCCACCGAAAAGGTGGTTTTGTTCTGCATTTAAGTGACCCTAGTGCTATTTTCCAGATTACATATCTATTTTTCTTCCCCTAGGTATAATTTCAGAACTCACTTGATTCAATATGGCTTCGATTAGCCGAAAAAGTTTCCAGTTGTATTTGTCCAGCACACCAGCAAGCAGGTCCGCTTTGATGACCCTAAGCAAAAGGTTGAGCTTCATCAGTGGGCAGCGAAAACCCCAGAACTGTAGCTCCGTGGCCATGAGGATGCTGTGTGTGAAAGATAAATCTCAGTATATGTTTTGTAGGAAAAAACATGTACAACTGCAGATGCAGCCACTTTCTGTTAATGACACTGTGCCTCTTCTTGGAGATATCAGGAACTGTACTAAATCAAATAGTCTGTGGATGGATGAACAATTATTTTTCAAGAAGTTGAACAACCTTTGTACTTCAAAAGAGATTCTTTACTGTCTTAGCTCTCTAGAGGTCATATCTGATACTATGGCCTCAGGAGCCCTGCAGAGGATTTCTGAAATTGAGGTGGATGACAATGGTCTTAAAAACCCTGGACTGTTAGACAATGAAGTTTTCAAGGCATTATGCTTCCAGTTTGAATTTGAATCCTCAAAACTCTCAAACACTGGACTGCTGAATGCATTGCAGGCTTTGATAAAGCTATGTATAGATCCGCGGAGCACGCTGATGGCAAGCCTGCTCTCAGAGAGCGAGGAGCGGCTTGGTAAGGGACAGCTGACTACTGAAAATCTGTGCGCTCTTGGAGAGAGTTTGCTTGAGTTGGAAGGTCCAAGTTGTGCAATGCTGGAACAAATTGTGAATCACATGCAAGAAAAAGACATTGAGAGATGGAGTCCCAGGGAAATAGTGATGGTTTATAAGATACTGCAGGTGACTGTCAGGGAAGGGAGACAATGCCAAAACTTGCTAAACAGACTGAACAGTGTCACTTTATGCACAGTTTCCCAGCTAAGCCCAAACTTTGCAAGTGTAATACTGAATTCACTGGTGGTTCTTCGTCAGACTCAGGCAGTTCCCTTAGTCACTGCACTGTGTAAACATTCAGTGAAGCATGTTCCCTATTTCACAGATCATGAACTGGTAAATGTACTGGAAGCCTTTCTGTACTTTGGGCAAAAAGTGCAAATTTTTACAGAGGCACTGGAAAGACACGTCCCCAAGTCCATCCTCACCCTGCATCCTCAAACAGTCAGCAAGGTCATGCAGTATTGCTGCAAAAAGATGATCCTTTCAAAGCCCATCTTTGATGCAGTGGCAGAAGGTTTCATTTCCAATGCTGACAGACTTACCACTGACCAGATAGCTGCATATATTATACCCTTTGGGACTCTTAACTATCTGCCTCCAAGTGCTTCGTCCTTGTTCAGGAAGCTTGAAATTGTGCTGCATACCCGCCTGAGGCAGTTTCAGCCTCACACCTTGCTGAACCTGCTACACTCGTGTGTCCTTATTCAACGTTATCCAGTAAATTTTCTGCCAAAGATATTTAGTCCCTATTTTCTGCAAAAGCTTCAAGGTAAGGAGCGGAGTTTCTCCTGGGATGTTGGACATTTCTTTCTATTATGTAGTTTGTTTCTTGTCAAGCACCCATTTTTTATCACTTTCATTTTTCAAATCAACAGTGACTGGGTCCAAGTGACTGGAAAATAGTGATCAGGAGGCCAAAGGCTGTTGCTTCCTTGTCACAATTGCCATTGTCTTTCATGTTCTGTCATTTAGATGAGTTTGAAAATTGCACTGTACAGCTTTAAAACACAGACTTGAATTCCCTTAAAAGAATTATTTCAGTTAATCCTTCTGGTTTCTAAAAAATAGTGACCTGGTGTTCCCCATATTTGTCCTCTGTCTCCTACAGGATGGTAGAACATCCCCCATGTGATAGCCTGTTCTTGGCTCTAATTACTGCACATTTCAATGCCTTTGGACACAAATCTGTTATGAACAACACATCATTTTGAGTTATTCTGAGTTAATACTAAAGAATTTTAAGGTCATTTTAGAGAGATGTAAGATACGCGAGAGAGGTGACTGTCAATAAGATTTCAGCTAAGACTGCTCTATTAATTAAGGTAAAATTTTCAAAGTGATTAGAAATTTTGGTCACTTAATTTTTCAACATGAAATACCTTAAGGAGTTGATTTCTATGAAGCAGTCAAATGTCCACTGCTTGCAGATTAAAAAAAAAAGGGTGAAACAGTGAGATCCTGGGATTATAACCTGGAGAAAACAGGTTATAAGAAGGAGATATTTATTTAAGACCTCAAATTTATTCTTCTCTGTAGAATGTCCTGCATCTTTTGGATCCTCATTTATTTGGTGAAAGAATATGACAGTTTTAATTGAGATCTTGCTAGTTGTGTATTTTTATGTTGATATTTCTGTAAATAATTTTCTCATTTTTCTACCTATGTCATTTCATACTGATCTTTCTGTTCATTCAGTTACTGCGAATTTTAATGATTAAGTAACTTTTCTGCACATTATACTGATAAGCTTTTCCTAACTTCTGCATATGGTTTGTGTAAAGATATTTTGTTGAAGGTACACTGAAAACCTGAATGTTGTTGTTTCAGCTCAGCCACCTGGTTTGAACAGAGCTGTTATGTCCCAGCTCACCCAGCTTTTTCTGACTGTCACCCTGGAGTGCCCATTTTATGAGGTACAGTACATGTGAAACCAGAAGGGATGTTAACAAGAGGAGATAAGGTTATTATGGCCCTGTTTATACTTAGTTGAGTGTATTTTCCATAAAAACATTGGAACTAGACAAAACCTCTTTCCTTGATGAAAATATGAAGCACTTCTCCCTGATTGAATGACTCGATATATTTGTATGAATGGAAACAGCTGTGCATTTCTCATGAATGTGACAGCATGGAAGCTTTCTGAGGATGTTCTGGTGGTTGGGTGATTTTAAGTATCCAGCAGATCGTTCCTAAGACTGTAGGTCTCTCAACAGACTTGACTTTGAAATGCACAGAATATATTTTGCTATGTTTATATGAGGTAATTACAAAAATGTTATCTCCCTTTTTCTTTTGATTTGGTTTTCTGTCCTTAACATAGGGTCCGAAACTCCTTTCAAAGTACCAAGTAAAGGCCTTTCCTACACTTCACAGTTCTCCTGATGTTCATCTCATTAAAAGAGTGAAGACTGGATTACTTTATTTACTGAAAAAAAGAATCTATTTTGCATCAGAGGTATCAACACCATATTTCTATGTAGTTGGTAAGTATCATTTCTTCAGATTAGTAATTAAATAGCCAAAGCTTTAATTTCCTTTGTGGGCATTCTAAATTCTGCAAATACCGAAAAAGTAAACTGGGATACGAAATTCTGTAAAAGATCTGAAATTTGGGAACTTTAAGTAAATAATTTTTAGAGAAAGGAAAATAGAGAGAAAAGCACTGCAGCGTTAATTGGTATTTACGCAGCCAGTCTGCACTGAAAACAGCTGCTAACGCTTGTATTCTGTGTTTTTATTGTCAGCTCCTTATCTGTTAAATAATTTGTATAATGTAAAGCAAAATGAGGCAATGCCACTTGCCTGATCTCCCTGCTTTAGTGGCTAGTAGAAAAAAAGGAGGACTGGAAGGTGGTCTGCCCTGTGCCCTGCTCAGCTGGGCTCCTCTCCCCTCAGCAAGAGCTACTGACTACACAGTCGGTGGCGGTTTGTGAGTTGTAAGACGGGAGTGAGCAAAACAGAGCATTGTGTGCAGCAGGAAAGGAAACACAGAAAGCAATGATGAGGAAAGGCACGTGCCCAGGAGGGGTGGATGATAATAAGATGTTGAGGGAAAGGAGTCTTGGACACCCATGGATGTTAGGGGGATTTAAAAAAAAAAAAAAAAAAAAGAGGATGATTCCAGAGTTAGTCTGCATGTCAACTTTCACAAGGATGTTGAAGTTAGCAAAGAGGGAGAAAATGTGTCTCTCCCGAAGGCCCTCAAAATTGCAGAGACCCTAGCTAGCACAGCAAAGTGCCATTTAACTGCATTACAGTTTTTAGTGGACTTGGAATACTACTTTGCTTGTTAGCATTGTGAAAGGCTGAACTGTTACTAATAATCACTCATTTGTGTTAAGTCTATACAAGTTTTGCCAGCATCTCTGATTCAAAAAAAAAAAAGTGATAGTATTATAGTTATTTAATAAAACAACTGTGAGAGGATGAGAATTACAGTAGAAGGTTTGTTGTAAGAAATGACTTTTAATGTCACTTCTTTTTTCATCTACACAAGATATTGAGATTAAATTAGATGAAGAAGGTTTTGTACTGCCTGCGTCCCAACTTGAAGAGGTACACAGACGGTAAGACAATAAAACAAACCACTGGTAAAATGTTGATTTACACTAAGAAAGAGCATTCAGGGCGAAAACCTGGCAAAATTTAAGCTATCTGCAGTTTTGCCATTGACTTCAAGAAAGTTCAGGTCTCACACTGAAACCACTGGCAAAAGGACAAAATTAACAATCTGCTTTTTGCTCATTGTTTTGCCACCTGACTATACAGTGTCAGACTGTTGGTCTCTCTACTCAGTGACAGAATCAAGTGATCCTTATTTGGATTATAGTAATGTATTCTGATATTCTGTAATTAATTTTCAAATTAAAACTAAATTCTAAATGAGTGTATTTGCACAGATTTAACAGAGTTTAAATCAGTATGTGTTCACAATTTTACTTCTGCAAGGAATCCTGTATAATAAGGATATTTGCTACAGATGCTGGTTTTTCACATTGAGAAATGCATAGGTGTTTAAAAGTACCTTAAACAAGGGTTACTTTGGGAAGCCTTGGATACAAAGTTAAACAACCTGCCCGTGTGGTATTTGCAACTACATTTCTGCAAATAAAGGAGAAGTCTTTGAAGAGGATAGGCTTTCTCCAGCTTAACCTTCTGTTGTGGTTTAAGCTGAAAGCAGGACACCTTCACAAGACTCAGAGACTAATACAAGTTCTTTCCAACAGCCCATGCTTAAATGCTTAAGAATGAGCTTTAATGGGTTTTTTTAAGTAATAGCTTTCATAAAGTAAATATACTTAACATACTGAAAATTTAAGCAACTTTTTAACAGTAGATATACAAACCTTGGTTTAAGTTGATGGGATTTTTATCACCAAGAAGAAAAACTATAGTTATAATCCATGCTGCCAACCATATGTGCAGGTGTAACTTAAACAGACATAGCTTAAACTTAACTTGAACTCTAATGGATTTAACAGGTAAATTAGTAAGTTAAATAAATTTAGCTGCTGAAATGTTTTCTAGCTGAGGCAAATTTTTTTACATTTTTCCTTCTAGAAGAATTCAGCTTACTAATCATAGCATTAAAAACTCTCATTAACTTGCATGGTAATTTTTGTTCAGAGCAAATAAAAAACCTTTTCAGATCAGGTTCGCTAAGTTTCAGGGTTTCACCTCCCACCCTTAAATTGAGTGATTTAAATTATCCTGAACTAGGTAACTCCCATCCTACATCGGATTCAACGAGGTGTAAGAGGGAGGTACTGTCTCCTGCTTCTTAGGAACTGCAGTAGTTATGGTGATTAAAATAACTGATTGTTGTGGTTTTTTTTGATACTACGCTTATGCTTGATTTTAGAATCGCCCTGTGTGTGGATGGTCAGAATAGATTTTGTGCTCATAGCCACAATCTGTTGGGAGAAGAAGCTATTAAACAGAGACATCTTCAGTTACTTGGTTATGAAGTTGTGCAGGTAGAGTCCAAAGAAAAAGATTTACTTTTGCTCTGGCTAACAAAACAAGTAAAAAATTATTTTATTATATTTAAAACTGCAGTTTGAATTAATTCCTATAGCAGATGTAGTCTTGTCCTTTCTATATTATGTTCTCTCTGCCTAGTTTTTCCCTTTTTGAGGGTGTACAGAAATACCTTTTTCTTCCTTGGATTAATTAGTGTATTCTGTCTGTGCTTTTTGCCACATAGTTGCTGCTAGGAAGAGTACTTCTCTTCAGTGATTAAGATTCAAATCTTGATTTAAAGGAAAGTGATGTGTAAGAGTTCATTAGAATTGGAATTTTTAATCAAATACTTTTTTAAAAGGTTTGAACTTGGAGTTTAAAAAGAGGGGTTAAAAACAAGAAGCTGCTTTGTATTGTAAATAATATTTTCACAACAGAATACAACCTTTATTTTGCCTGTTGAATTAATAAAATATACTTTTTTCTTTAAACATACTTTGAATGAAAGCTGTTATTTTTAGTTTTTTGAGATTTTGTTTTCCATTATGTATGCCTAACTCCATAATATTTAACTTAGTTTAACCTGTAATAGATATCACTCTTTGTTTTACAGTAATCTCTATTCAGGTCATTTACAGATCAATAATATATTGAGGATTAAATCTTTAATTTTAAAACAAAAACTAATATTTGATGTATAATTTTGCATCTGCTTAATGGACATCAGTCTTACCCAGTTGTTTATTAAAAGGTATTTCCAGAAATCATTTTTGTTTTGTTTCCAGATTCCATTTTTTGAGATAGAAGATCTACAAAATACCAGAAAAATGGCAGATTATCTACACAAAAAAATCTTTCCTTGTACATATGGACTCAGCAACTGACACTGGAGAATACCACTGGATCACAGGCTGACCTTCTTTACTACAAACTGTAAATTCTGTGCATGGAAGAAGAATTTTTTTTTTTCTAAATAACTCCACCTCAGAAAATTTGAGCTTCTGAGTGTGAAACCTTCCAATATTTGGAAAATTTGACATGTAAAGAGTAATAAAGAGCATCATATTTTCTTAAGATTTGTGTCAATATTTATTACAATTTTACAGTTATAAGTGCCAGACAGTCAGTGCTGTTTTTCCCGTGTATTTTAACTGGTTCTAATTCACAGCTGCAGCACGTGACTATTCAAGGATACTGGCCAGTCTGAATGGACAGAATATGCCTACAGAATACCTACTAGTCAGGGCTTTTTTTGACAGTATAAGAAGAAATTGTGCAATTTATTTACAGCTGCTTGTGTAATTTCCTAAGTGTTTCATAAAACTAAAATTTGAAGCAGTTGTAGAAACAGTATTGGCTTATTGGTTTTACTTAAGAGATGTAGAGTGCTGTTCAATAAAGAGCAATGCCTTACAGAAAATGAGAGCATTTTTAATAAAAAGGATTTGCTTTACTTTGTAAAGTAACAGCTGCCACAGGATAATGGACATGCACAACTGTCCCTGTGGGGCCACCCAATGTTCCAGCTATATTCTATTTGTCGTTTTGCCTTTGGTGGCTGTTTTAGCTAAAGTGTCTAAATGGGGTCATGTATACACTCCAGAGTTCCTCCAGGTTACAGAAACTCTATGCTCTGAAGCTCACAGGAACTACGTCCCATGGCAGCCCTTTTTATGTATGAACAGAAATTCTGGAACTGAGAACCAGAACCAGTACCCACTTCAGCTGGAACCAGAGTGCCCTAATTTGGGTCAGTGAGCTCTTTGCAGATGGATGAAGGGAAAACAAGAACTTTACTTCTGATCACATCATGTGTACTTCATGAAGTGCCATGAAAAACACATTTGCTGATTAGCGTGGTTAGTAATTCCCTGTGTGGAATTACTATTTATGAGTAGCAAAGCAGAATTTCCAGCATCACCTAGTTTGATTTTCACTGTTACTTTGATCCAGAAAAGGTGAAACTTTCACGTCATATTTTGCCAGTAGATACAGAATGTGGCCATTTTTTCCTTCCAAGGCTACTGTTAATTTGTGAGTTGCAGGTGTCTGTCAATTGCCCCAGCAATCTCTGGAGATTACTGGATGCAAAATCCAGATCCAGAATATGATTTACATTGTGTCATGCTGTCCATTCTGTTCGTGTTAATTTGTTGCATGGATAAAACCCTTCTGCACAGCAGTATGTCAACACTGACAGGTGAGGGTGCACCAAAATGTAATGAGATGCTTTCCAACAGTGTAATAGTAAGCTCAGAATATCAGTAACCTAAGAATTTGTCACTTTAGCAAAAGAGAAACTGAAGGAAAGCAGCTGAAATGGCTTTGCAACATTTGTAAGGAACTTATCCGCAATACAGAAGAAACTGTCAGGGTGTTCTTTTGACACTGAGCACTGAAGGAAGAAGTGAATCATTCAGAACTGAATGAGAAACAAGCAGTGGGAAGAACAACCTGTGAAAGACCTTCAAAAGTGAGTAGGGATGAGAAGGGTGTGACATAAGCAAAGAAATGAGATAGGAAAACTCAAACTGGTCTTTTAATATTTTACTTTCTCTGTGGTGGAAGTGAATCTGGTGATGCCTATTTCTCACACAGGCCAGAAGGTGGTGGTATTCTTAAAAAAATGTGATCTCCAATAGTTTTTCAAACACAGATGGTTTGTAAATAAAGGCTACTTAAAAGAAGCAATTTGTACTGACTGTCCCACAGTAAAAAATAACCTGCTAAGAATATGGCCACATTCCATCTCATTCTTTGCTGGTATAACTTTGATGCTGATTTTTTGAAAAAGCATTGTGGTATTAGAAAACATTTCCTTCTCCCTTTGTTTTACTATGATTCCTTTCATTTAATGCTGCTGAATTTGTTTAGTGAAGTGTTTATTTTTGAAAAGGAATGGAGCAGTTAATGTCCTCTTGTCCATAGCCCAGTGAGTGTAGAAGGTCATGAATAAGGAAAGTAACAAACACTTCTCTGAATGGGCTGCTCTATGTGCTCTGCTTCTCACATCATGCCAAACAAGTGCTATTGATTGCCTAATTTACTATTTTTTCAGGTCCCAGATTAAGTAGTTTTTTGTTTCTGTTATTTTTTCACTAGGAGTCTCATTGTATTTACAAATGACATAGATTTCCTATGTCTAAGTACCTGACAAAACCAGTGTCAGTCACAGCTGTGGACTTCCAGTTCTTTTTCTGGTATGATCACTCTGGCTGTTCCTTTCTGAACAATACCGCCTCAGCTTTAAACAACAGGATCAATGGCTCTTGAGAACCAAATTGATGCATACCCTGCAGGAGAAACTCCTCCTGAAATCACCTTAAAATTTTAGTTCTGGATTCTGTGAAAGTACAAGGCATTAAATGTTTAATCAGATTTAGACATTTGTGCTAAACATGCTTTTTAAATGACTACTGCTCAAATCCTTGTGTTTTTTCCATCCTTTCTACCAAATTATTTAGTGCTTGTTCTGCTAGTATTACTTTTTCTTTTCACCCCTTTTTTTCAGATTGGATACAGAACCAATGATGATTTTTCTTGTTAAATCAGTCAGACCCCATTCCTATAGCAGAAGTCAGTGAAATGAATGTCTGAAATCAGCTAAACCCAGATTTTGTCTCTTCAAATGCTAAGCACTCAGAAGTTCCTTTTAACTCGAGTTCCACTTGAAGTCTACTGAAACCACTAAGCACATAAGCCCATCCATTTCAGAAAATTCTGAGCTGAATCTCCATTTCAGCTCTTGTGCACATAAAACAATGTCTCACAATTCTCTAGCAACTCTGTAAGGATTGAAAAATCTGTGACCACTGATATCTTGAGGGGCAAGCTTGCTTAAATGTTAGGTCTGTGAAGGGTTATGTAGAAGCAGTGCCCAGAATTGCAGAGACAGCTTTTGACCCAACAGGTCTCATTTCCAGCATTTCTGCCTAAAATGTTCAGCTCTTGTTGGTGCTGCTCTTCATGAGATTTTTATGAGAATGTAAGGAGAAGACATGCATTTTAATTAGCACAAGAAAAAGTGCAGCTGCTATTTCACCCTATTTTTAAACTAGATCATTCTCATTAACTAAACTGTAAAGGAAAAGGCAAAAGCACCATATTGCTTTTCAATGTGGTTGTTTTTTTCCAGATAAATGTTGCTGGCAATGACAGACACAAGAGATTTCACATGGATCCAGGCCTAGAGAAGGTTTTTTCAATGAGCAGGGCGGCTACTTTCCCCGTAGATTGCTGCGTGTAGGCTATAAACCCTCACATGCTCTCCGGTTGCTGGGTCTAAGGGCTTATTTACACGCTTCCCATAATGTGAAGATGTCACCACAGGAACAGGTCTTGCCATTTCCTGTGAAAACACAAAAGTTGCCTTAGAAGAAAATCACAGAGCGAATAAAAAACTTAGCAGTTTTCTGTTGCTAAATGTGCTGTGGCCAGAGGTAAAATAACTGAAAGAACTGTACAGAATCTGCTATATGGATTTGTTTAGTGCCCTAACTGTTCTATCCCTGCCCTAGTTTTTTATGTATCCTAAAAAACCATGAATGTGTCACTAGATGACACTGATGATAAGATATCATGCTGTGGACTGATAATTTTTTACACAAATACAAACACACACGTGATTACCATGTGATTACTGGCAAACTAAATGCTAGAAAAGCACAGATTATATTTTTATTTTTCTTGTGCACTGAGTGGCATGATTCATTTGAAAAATAGGAGAGATTTGTGCCCCCTGTTACAGGAACACCTACCCTGCTTGCACAATTCAGTGAAAGCACAGCTTGAAAAAATCAAAGCCTAAAGAAAAACCCTGAGCAACCACGAGTCCATGCAAGATTTCCCTGAAGGAAGTAAAGCATATACTATTTTATTTCTGCAGAATGAAAGGTTTTACTAAAAATACTTGTAGCTGTAAGATTACAGAAGTAACTGCTTTGCAATGATGGAAAGTGGACTTGATGAAAAATAACCTGACCAAGAAAAGATTTTAAGCTTCTTCTTAGTAAGCTGCACTTGAAGCGACTGTGCAATCACTATCTGCAATCTGCAGTTCCTTCCTGTGTTACAGCCACAGGGAGCTACGGAGTCAGAAGGGAAAGACAGGATTTGTTTGTTTTTCTTTCCCTAACCAAAGGTCTCAGATTTATCAGGCTGCTTGTATGTTTGCACACTGACTAACATAGTAAGGTTGGTCTGCAATGTGTTTACCTAGTCTTATAATATAAATAGAATCTAAGAGGAGAATCAAAATGCAGATGCCACACCATAGTTTAAGTGCAAGCAAATAACTTCTTTGCTACAACACACACAAGTCTGAGCAAATCAGCACAAATGTCCTGCAAGGATGCAGGAGGGAGCACAGATTGGAGTGATCTCAGAGCAGGCCAGTCAGCTAAGAGACATTTCCAGCCTCATGGACAGAACCTGAGATCCTTGGAAAGATACTGTAAACCCTTTTTTAAAAAACAAACAAACAAACAAACAAACAAACCCACTAGAAAAGCTCATTTCAAAACAACCATTTATCCCCCACTTCTCCTGCCTACCTTGCTCCACAAATTAAAAACTATTCAGTACACCAACTTTTAACCCCACCAGAATGAAAATCAAGTCAAGAAAATTGGCAGGCAAAATTAAGACCATTTCCTCCCCTGCCCTAGTTGTGCATAAATGTTGAAAAATGAGAAACTAAAAAATCTTTGTACCATCAAGAAAGACTTTGCTAGCAATACAGAGTTTACAGTGCTAATGACAGGCAGAAGTATGTAATTCCAATAGTTTGTGTTCCTTTTAAATAAATAAGATTGAGTTTTCAGCATCCTTGGTAGCACAGCACTGACTGTGCACACTGGCATTTCATCTTTGTGGGTTTGGCATTCAGTGGGTTTCAGATTTTCCAACAGTTGGCTGGGAAGCGTCCTGCTACCCGCCTTCGCAGTGTGTAATTCTAGCACTGTTAGCACTTGGAATCAGCAATGGCAGCCCTGAGCACATACTCCACTGCAGTTACTCAGCTGCATGTAGCTAAACTCAGTATCTGTCACTGTACTCTTGAATTCCCTGAGTGCACTGAGAGGCTATCTGCAAGAAATGAGGGGCTTGCTTGCAGCGGTTTGCTTTTTTCCACTTCAAGTAAAGCAGTGTACTATGGAGGGTTCAGCCTGTCTGCTTTCAGTGTTGTACTAGAAAGATGTCAATTGTGGTATTTTTATTTATTACATTTTGTAATTTAGTTGTTATTATATAAAGCCTGAGAGGGCCACTGTGATAATAAAGAGGAATTGAGTGACTTGCACTTAGTTATGGTTACATCCACTGTTGGGTGTCATGACACGCAGGAGGATCGTGCTGTAGTATTAAGCAGCTGTGGGTTTGATGTGTCTCCCTGCTAATTAAAGGGCTGGATTAAGGGACACCTGTTTGGACAGTCTCTTGTGTGCACTGCCCAGCAAAGCTGCTATGAATTCTGGCCCCTACAAGTTTGCTCTAGGAAGGAAACAGATAGGAAAGTGAGTTTTGTTGATACAAGAGCTTAGTAAAAAGCTGTAACTTTGTAGTGATAAACTTTCTACACAAATTTCCCACTTGGAAGTTGGGCTTGGTACTAGGGGAGGGAGGTTGTCTTTGTTTAGTTTAAATAAAAAGTTGAATTTCTACTTGGAGTAGTCATTTACATACCTTTTGGCTTCACAAAGATTTGCAGGTTAGGTACTAGGCATGAGCAGGTGATGCTCATGGGCACTCCTGGGATTCCCCTGGGAGCATCTAATACTTCCTGCACTGTCTGATAGAGCTGAAGGGCATTATGGCTATGCACTTGCACTGAAATGTCTGGCATATATAACTGAAAATGATGAACTGAAAAGATGAATCACAAGCAGTGGTCTTTGCCAGAAAAAAACAATTTTATTACACAGAAATTAGAGTAATTTGAACTCTTGTGCCGCTCTTCCTTCTCTATACATATAAGCATCAATGCGGGCAGCCATCCCTAGCCTACCCATCACTTTACATCCCATGAACCCACGGGGATTCTGAGGTCATTAGTACACAGAGGTTACACTTCTTTTGGTTGTTGACAGCCTCTGCCTCTATGTGAAGTTTTGTGTGTGCATGTATAAATATAATTATATATACAGACACTTGTATATATTTGTATTATTCAGATGCTGCATGGAAAAATACATACACATACATTTATGCATATATATTATAGTATTTCTGTTTCCAAGGGAGCTGTGTAAAACCATGGCTGTATTTATCTATAAGTGCACATCGAACCCAGATTCTGCTGGCCTCAAATACTTTGCCCATCCTTTTCCTGGCAGGCCCATGTGTTCTGATTGACCACACCTTTGCACTAGCTCCCTATGAATTTCCTTCCTGCAGGGCAATCTGGTGTAGGTTTTAACAAACTCACCAGCTTCAGAGACTTGCCTTCCACAGCAAATGCTGGCATAGAGAGGGTGGGTGTCAGAGGACAGTAGTGAAGTCATGGCCTCTGAATCCAGTCCTCTCAGGGAGAAGAGTTTTCAAGCATCACAGAAATAACTGCAGAACCACCTGAAGTACAACTCTTGAGGGGCGCAGATGGTTCAGAGTACACCCTGAACTCTGCAAGAGAGGATCTGCCTCTTCCCCCCTGCTTTAACTTGCATATGTCTTGTCCTGGAAATCTTCAGAATATGAAAGAGCAAGAGCTAATTAGGGTGTCTTCATGGGATAATGCTTTCTCCTAAAACCTGCAGGCTGAGTACAATGATGCTCTCCTTCCAATTCCTTTCTTACCATATAGGCTGTACCATAAAGGGTAAAACAATGCCTACAGCCTCCAGTCATGTCAAAAAGTACAGAACACCTTCAATAAAGATAATTATGAATTTATCAAAGGGTTACCTCCTCATGAATTTTAAGGCCACGACCCTTTGCGTGTTTTCTGTCACAGCACGGAAGATACTGGTTGTAACCTTCTGTTACTCTAAAAACGGCATCATAGGTGAAAAAATCTCCTGTCTTGAGAAAAGGGGTAAAAAAGACTAATTCACAGAATTGCTTTACTTTACAGATTACAGAACACATGTAGTCAAATCAATACCTAAACAGTGCATATATTGCATGAGATGATGACAACTGTAATATTACTGACTTCATTATGAAGTTTGGGCCACTCCTTTGGAATAGTTTGCAAAATTACCTAATGACACATGGTATCATTTATGAAGTTTGTTCAGCTCTGAAATTTGTCTTGTGGCATTTTACTTCATTTTTTCTCCCCTGTAATCTGTTGTAATTTTTGGAAATTTAACTGATCTGTTTTAATTTCCTGCACTTAATACTCTCCTTCATAAATCAGTGTATTTGTCAAATGATCTGGCAAAATTATGTAAAAGCAAAACAGGCACTTTCAAAAAGACAAAGGGATTCTGCACTGCAAACATAATTTCATTTCTGTTTAGAGCAGAATTGAGAAACATGCCACAGTGGTAATCCACAGTGATCCAGTAGTATTCACGACACACATATGTGAGGCATGAAAATAAAGCACACTCAAAACCAGAATATTATTGTTTAACTGTTGTTATGTTGCATCCAAATAAGCAACATAAAAGATCTGCTCTTCCAACAAAGGCATTTGAGAAATCCAATCAAGTTCTCATAAATGGAATCAAAGCAATTTCAAAACCAAAAAAAGGGGAAAAAAAAAGCAAAATCCCCTACTGAAATATGCTGCCGGTTGTTACTGAACTTCATTCTATATTCTGTTAAACATGTCAGTCATCACTGGCTTTGTGCATGACTGACTAAAAAAATTATGCATTTTGTTGGGCGTTTTTTCTCCTCTAATTTTACAGTGTGTCCAATTTAACCTTTGAAAATCTCATGTACTTTGAGTCTTTAGAATTACAACGGTATTCTACAAATATAGTCAAGTCATGGCAGGTCAAGAAGGCTGTAATGGTTCCATTAAAAGGAAACCATAGTTAAGAGCACTAGTGAGACACTGCTGTAATTTCAGGCTTTATTTGTAAAGGTATCTCCATTACTTGGTTCTGCCAAGAGGAGAGATTTTATTTAACCTATCTATCCCTTCACTTCTCAGAAACCATTGAGCTTCATAGGACTTCAGGCACATTCAAGAGCACCCTGCACATGATTTGTCATCTCCATGACTATTTCTGTGCTTCCTTGCTTCTCCTTTCCTCCCCACGCTAGCAGTTTCATTCAGTGGGCATTTAATTTGTACTCACCACCAGAAATGTTATTTGCTCTTTGCTGTTATTCATGTGCCATTATTTGTTACTCGTGTCAGAGCAGATAGTTCATTCTTTCTGGAACTCGCAGATAGTCAGCCTGTTACGTCAAAAACTAGCTGTGTCCCAGATATCTATTTAAGATTTTCTCCCAGATGTGTAGAGACAACACTTCTTTGCTCAATATATGATAACTTTCTGCTGCTGTTTCTCTTTGTTGTAAATGATAATTTGGTTGGCCTGGGTGGTGACAATGGTGGTGGTGAGCTGTTTCTTAAACCCATCAGAGCAAGTGAGTCACACAGAGCTGATGATAAATGCGCACTCAGGGTAAGCATCCTCTGTGTACTGCTGCTAAAGCTAAGTGCTTTGCAAGCATTCATTGGTATTCTGGATACACATAAAATAGGTAATAGCTTTCTCCACATCTCAGAAGAGGAAACACCAGGCACACTGGCTACAGTAATTTATGTAAAGCAATCCAGGCAGCAACTGTCAGCCAAGGGATTAAAAGACAGGAATTTCTGGCTTCTGGCCATGCGACGAGCCCATCTTCCTACTTCTCTCTGCTTCAGTCTCTGATACACGGTTGGTTTTAGGTATTTAAGCTGCAGAAAGGAATGAGATTCCTTTTTCTGTATAAATAAAAATATTCAAATTATCTAATTCCTAAATTGTGTTAGAAGAATGGGTTGAATCTGCTTCCTCCCCTGCGCCCGAGGCCTGGGCTGTGGAGAAGCCTATTAAACAGCTGTTACCACTTTTTGTTTCCACACCACTGGAGCAGCATTTTTCACAAACCAGGCTGTTGTGAGTGTGAAAGCAGACTACACTGTAAGGAAAAACTCTACCATATAGCTGCTAATTCTGCAGCCATAGACAGACTGGATAGACTGTGAGCCCCACCAGCCCCAAGAGCACCACGCCAGCCCTTTGGCCTGCCCTCACCTTGCTCTTGTGGTGCTCTCCTTACTGTTTTGTGAAGCATGGCACCAACTGTGCCCACTCACCCTTGGGTCAGATCACCTTCCCAAGGTAATGCTGGAATCAACACAGAAGAGTCTGACATTAGAAATCTACTTATCTTTTAGCAGAACCACCTGGTCAATGCAGGAAATTTGCTGTTCCTTTAATGCACAGCACAGTGGTCTGGTACGTACCCTGCCCACATCCCAGGGGCACAAGACCTGCAAACTCTCACAAACCACCAATCAGCACTGCCCGGTGCTTGGCGTATTCAGCAGCTTGTCACTTGGGTGAGGAGGGGATTCATGGGTTGTATTTATTGTTATAAATTGCCATAGCATTGCCCTGTTACATTGACATCATAGGTATTTCAGAACTTTTAAATGTAATTTTTGATAAACAGCCTGTTAATTTCAATGTCTCACGTGACGCTTCATAGAGAGAAAAGTTCACCACACAGGAACTGTAGGTCAGCTGAGGCGGAAGATGTAAGATTGTTTTAATTTCTGATTTTAAATATGAGGAGAGAATGAGGAACAAAGGTGATATAATGCAGCAGAGTGAGGAGTGAGGCACGCTGCCAGTGTACTTGAGTTACTACATGTTGAGTGGCAGTGTGCCACCTTCAGAAGCATTCAGTTACAGAGGCATATATTGATGTTATTGTTTTGAGTAGCTCTATTGATTTTATTAAAGCTGAGCATGTGGATAATTTATGCAATGCACATTGAAAATCTTTTCCCTCAAATTAAAATAGAGAAGTTTCTTTATTAAAGGGTTCCCAAGAGTGTGTGTTACGAGAAAATCCACTGGTGCCGCATCAAACCCTAGAGACAGATGATGCCTTTCCTAGTGCTCCCCCTAAAAATGCCTCACATTTCATTGCTACCAAGTGGCCTGTCCATCTTCAATCCTTGGCAAACCATGTCTCTGCCTTCTCTTGTCATCCAGTGAAAGGCATTACTCTCATTTGCCATCCACAAGTAGCAAACACACTTTGCAAAGGCCTCTGACAGTGAAACCTATTACTCTGGCATTAGATAGCCAAGTGATAGAGATTAATGTGCTGCATTTCTGTATCAGAAAAAAAAATTTCACTGTGAGTGTGGTGAGGCACTAGAACAGGCTGCCCAGAAAAGTTGTGGGTGTCCCATCCCTGGAGGTGTTCAAGGCCAGGCTGGTTGACTTCGATCAACCTGGTCTTGTGGAAGGTATCCCTGCCCATGGCAAGGGGTTGGAACTGGATGGTCGTTAAGGTCCCTTCCAACCCAATCCATTCCATGATGCTATGACGATTTTAGGCATCTGTCTGACCAGGTCCCTCATGGTAAGAGCCGAGCCTTTGCACCGGCGCCGAGCAGAGCGTCTACACTGCCCAGAGACCCACGGGGAGAGCTCGACCTTCCGCCCTGCGCTGCCCCCTATTCGTCCCTGGCTCGCTCCCTGCCCTCCCTCACCTTATGCGGCCGGTTGAAATAGCTGAGCTCCGGAGGCCCTTCCCGTT